>JAOXNO010000003.1:16224328-16234732 GCA_028565335.1 Limnodromus scolopaceus
CTCGAGGTGGGGTCTCACCAGTGCCGAGTACAGGGGGACGATCACCTCCTGGGTCCTACTCACCACACTGTTCTTGAAGATCAGCTTGCATCTAAGCTATTGACTGAGTAGCTATTACATTGTGACCCATTACTGATTTCTTTTGAAACATTTGTGAAGGTGTGGAACAAAATCTTTGTTTTGAAGTATTAATACTAGCTGCAAGTTAGGAAGAAATCGCTGTTTGTAAGTAAATGGCCTATAGTAAACTGAGTATCTACCTCTATTCTAAGATGTTAAAATTTTCTAAAAGGTGATTACTGGATTAGCTTTGAAATGAAATGAAGATAATTTCTGTCTCTGTGCTTAGCTTTGCTTAAATTAGATTAACAGTTGGACTGAAATTATGAGGACGTTTTCATTTTTTTTCTCTTTCTTTGTGCCGTACTGAGACTATTTATATCTGAAGTAGAGTTGACTGGTAGGTGGGCTGGAGGTAAATGCAGTGTGGACTGAAACACTTCATCATAGCAATTAAGTCTAAATCCTGTTTCTACCAGAAGACTTCCACTACCATCTTCTGATTTGATGCTCTTCCTTAGAATTGGTTAATAGGTAAGTGTCTGTTAACAGTAGCTGGACTGCAAAGCTGGAATTAAAGAAGGTAAAAATAATGTAAAGGAAAAGCCTGTAGAACTGCAGTTATGTTTTGCTCTTTTATTTTTCCACATTACTTAAAACAATGTTTAATAGCACTGTATCTTATTTTTTACAACAAAATATTTTCATGTATTAATTTCCTGCTTATAACTGAAAGCTTCATACAACAGTCACTAAATGTCAGCACCTAAATCTTCATAATACTGTTGTTCTGTAGTGCAGTTTTGTTTTATTTGGGACCATGGTTAGAGATCTTACTTTATATTCAAGATTCTCTTTTTTTTTTTGTCAGTGCAAAATGTTTTTAAGGGGCGATAAACATTTACAGTGTATTGGTAGCAAGGCTATTATTCTAACATGAAACAAAGAGTTAACATTGGTGTTCATCCATTAACTGAAGAATAAAAAAGTTTTACTTCTTTCATACTTTGTTTCTGTTTGCATATGATAACCTATGCTTTTTGAAACTATCAGACTTTTGAGACTCAGATGTATAAAAAAAAACCCCAAACCAAAATAACTATTTTTATTTAGTGGTATGTGTGTATTTGGTTTCTTAATCTTGTTTTTCCATGTGATGAACTATCTTTATACTTTGGATACATTATTATAGACATTTAAAAATATGGACAATTCTGAAGTTTGTTAGCATCAAAAATTCAGATATCCATTAAGTTTATTGAAGAAAGGGAAAAATGAAAGTAATAAAAATCTCCCCCCCCCCAATATAATTAAGGTAAGTAAATTCTTGAACATGGTATTTTTATACAAAGATATATTTTAATCATAAATGCCATTCTATTCCTCAGTCAAATATGACAAATAATAGGACATGAAACCGTTTTATTGCAATGATTAGAACACCACTTCTCAACCTTCTTTATAAAAAAACCCAACAAAACACTAAAACTGAAAAAAACCACACACCCCCCAAGCCCCCAAAACAACAAAAAAACCCAACCCCCAAACTCCAGAGATCTATATCCTCAGCTGGTGTAAAGCAGCACAGCATCTTTGAAGTTACACAGACACTTGGCTGCTGAGAATCCAGCCCTGGAGGCGTAGTGCAGAACAGCAGTCTGATGTGAGATACATTGAGCTACAGGAGTTCCAAAGCACTCCAGCAGAGCAGGTTCAGACAAGTGCGTTTCAGCCCACCAGCATATTTCAAATGGTGTGCTGGTTATATGGATTAAACTTTTGATGACATTTTTCATAAAAAGAACAGCAGAAACAATAGGAGCTTTGAAAATAAAGATAGACTATTTAAATAGATGATAAAAATCTTAACACTACTAGGTAGGCTAGTGTTAAATAAAAACTGTCTGTAGACTTACAATAAATTAAAAATAACCTTTGGGATTGAGTCTGATGCAGTATTTAGGGAGAAGATATTAAATGTCTAGATTTGTAGAGCTACTGGAGTGCATTTCAAAGGACTGCAGTGGTATGGATTTAAACGCTTTAAGATAAATTATACAGTGATCACTGTAAAATTACAAATTGACAGTAAGTAATTATTCTGGATCATAGCTAGTGAAGTGTTGGTAGACCAGGTAAATTGAATGTGGTGTTTGTTCATTTCCTGTGGAAGCAATTTACCATACGTGGGGCATAATTTCAGGCTGGCACTTGTTAATGGACGAGTAATAAATCAGGCCACAGAACTCCTTAGAAACATGAAAAAACAAAGCTGTAGTTCAATAAAAATAATAAAGTGCTTTAAAGGAGCATTTGTTACTTACTACATTGTTCCTCATTTCATGGTAGACATGACCAACCCAATGAAATATGATAGTGCTCTAGAGTAAGTAAAACTGAGCCTGTTACTTACTGTAGTCAATATCTCCATGTATTTTCTTGTCTTGATGTTAGACTTAGTTTACTGTAGGATGAGAGGAGAAGCTTAAAGTATGGGTTGAACTTGTACAGACATAAAGATCACCATAAATATTCTCTATTTTAAAGTCTCCATTTGCAAAAATGCAGATGTAAGAAGGAAGCAAACAGAACAATTTGGAAACAGTTCATATCTAGTGTATGTAGCCAGTTTGCCTGAAATACACTGTTTAGTTTTGTAAGACAGAAGAGGGTTGCTGGGCATGTGTTGAAATCTGAGAATTTTTTCCAAGTCCATTGAGTGATAGATGCTATAATATGGATGCTTCTTCCATGGCTTCAATCCACCTAAAAAGGACAGGAAAGAAAAAGTGGTACATATAAAATTATGCATTTTAAGAACATAGGTCTTTTAAGAAAAATAAATATTTTAAGAACATAAAGCCTGAAGAGGACTGTATTTCCTGATCTTAGCTGTAATGAGGAACTATAGTTTTGTGGTTAAAGGGAACTAGGTCCTAGGATTCTTGTGTTCTAGTACAACCTTTACCAGTAATTTATTATAAAGTCTCAAAGACAGTATAAGTGCTGTCTTAGAATAGAAAAGATGAAACCACTGAAGTGTGTTTAAAAGCAACAAAATCTTGCATAAACACTCATTGCCTTCCCTATGTGTCTTGAGGTGCTGGCATTTTTGTTACTCATTTCATTACTTTTTTATTATGTGGAAGCAGTAGCACTAAAATGGGAAATCTAAACAATTATTTGTTGATGAGGAAACAGAGAAGGATAAATAGAACACACAAGTGAGAGAAGTTTCTGTACAGTAATCACATTTGACAAACTTCCAGGCACGACTCTTGAGACTCAGCCTCCTCTTTACCTATACAAGGGAGCAAATTCTCCTTCCTGAAGGAACTGAAAAGCACCAGGTGGATTTTCAATGTCACCCAGGCCAGTCACATGCTATTGGGCTTAATCAACACTCTGAAAGTTGTTTGTTTCCTCCGTTAATTAGGCATTCTGAAGTCAAGGAGAGGGAAAAGCCCTACATAAGCTTTTGGACCTGTGCACTGGCTTGTGTGGAAGTCTACCCCCGTACCTCTGCGCTGAATAGTTATCCTCTGCTCGGAAGCTGTAAAAGAGAGTCTGCTTGTGGTAGAGATGGAAAACTGTATCCGTGCTTCCCTCCTCCTTTTCTGGGGCAATGGTGAAACCCAACAAAGGCAAGCTTTCCGTGGCAACTTTGTCCTGAAAGCAAACAAGAAGTGAACCAAAATTTAGAGAGAAGGTTTGTAAAGCTTTGAGGGCTCTTTCTGAAAAGCAAATAATGATATAACCCCTCTCTGACAGGGCTGCAAAAGCAGTAACGTGACTCTTCTGCTGGACTGGTGGCTCTTACCTAAACAGTATCAGTGCCTGTGTACTGCACATGTTTATCTGGTCTCTAGTCCTGAATTTGAACACCACCTCTGAAAGTCCAGTTCTTCAAGATCATCCACATGACCATGAAGGTCAAATCAGCCATTACTTTAGTGGCTACCTTTGGTCCAGGAGGCGAACTAGAGGTTACTTAGAGTATGGGACCGTACAAAGCAGTTCTAAAAGCCCGAGACCCGTTCCCAGTTACGTTCCTTTCAACCATTTTTATTTACTGAGTGCAAGTAGTAGTCTTCTTGGTACCTTGTAATTTCCTTTCATAGCACTAGCAACTTTTTTAGAAATCTGCACTGTCTCAAACAGCTAGGGATGTGGCTGAGTCCCTAAGCTAAGGACACCACCCTGGGGACTAGTCTGTTAGGACCAATTCTCAGAAGGCAGGTTGTGAGAACTGCCATTTATACCTTTCAGTTACTTGTGCTGCCTGTAGGGAATAAAAAAGGGAACTCAGATAGGAAACTATTTCAAGTCAGATTGCACAGTACCTCATTTGCTATGTAGGTGTAGAGGACTTTGCCTTTGATAACAAACCAGCGTTTCTTCCAGTGTCTTTTGCCTCTCTTACATCTGCTGAGGTAACCACTGATGGTAGCTCCCTCTCCTGAGGCTGCCACCTGGAGCAGAATAAGAGAAATCAGGATTTGTAACAGCAAATGCTTTTCCTCTCCTGATTATGCATGTTTGCATCACACCAGACCACCAGGTCTATGTCCATGAAACCATAAGTAGACCATTAAAAATATCAAGACAGAAAAAATATAAGCATGGTATTATGGTTCTTTTTAACTGATTGAAGATTTCTGTCTAAACTTAGTTCTCATTAACTCTGATGGAAAATAAGCAGTTGAGTAGTTATTGAGGTCAGCAAGTTTACAGCTGTGTTCTGAGAAGCTGAACTTGTCCCTTTTTCCTGGTCTCTGTTTTTGGTATATTAAAAGTACATGCTTCCGAAGGTAGTTACTGTCCTGTGGCTGAACAGTTCTAGGATGTGGGTGTATCTAGGGCTTTGCAATCATTTTGTATCAATTTATATTAATCACTCAGCTATTATGTGGTTTCATTTGTGAATTAATGTTTCTAAGAGGGATTGCCCCCTCTCACAGAAGTATTTTGAGATTCAAGCGCCTGATGTTCTGAAAGATCCAGATTTTGAGTAGAACGAACTGTACGCACACACACATGCAATGCAGTGTACATTATTAGTTGCAGTAGTAAACTGCAATAGTATTAGATTTAGAAACAAAGGGCAGAGACTCAAACACAGCTTTCGTAGCATTGACACAAGAGAAGACAGAGCAGTTATATAGCAGTGTTTTGCAGCAGAACAGAAGTGTTCCAGGACCTGGGTAAAGCAAGTTAGAAAAAGTTATGGAGCAATGCTATTGTGAGACAGTTCTTATTAATGAAGATGTGCTGCCTCCTTGTGGATAGAAAGGCAATGCTTTTTCCCGAACGGCTGAAACTTTGCACCCTATTCTCTTTAATACAACCATAAATACCTGCTGATTTCAGTGAAATAGGAGTACCTTACTGTGCTTGAGTTCAGTGGGCAGCTTAGCTACCTAGACTACATCAACATGATTGGCACTGTGTTCCTGGAAAGAAAACTAATAAAGTTGGAGAAATCCTGGCCCCATTGAAATTGGTGAGAATTTTATTTGTTTACATTGGTGGGATCAAGATTTGAACTATTTGATTTGAAATACTTTGGTCTGAGCTGGAGGGAAGGTGCCTGATTAAACATGTATGCTCCTGAACTGATTAACAAGGTCTAGAGTCTATTCCCTAAGTGAGTGATATTTTATTTCTCTTGAAATCAAAGTACGGTTTCAGAAGTAAGGATCTTGTCAAAAAAGGTAACTTGTCAAGAGTACATCATGCTCTGTTGATACTTATCGTCTGTGATCTGCCTTGTACTATCTAGTACCTTGAAGTTGTCTTAGTTTTCTAAAGACTTCACAGGCTGATGAGCAAAGTAAAGTACACTGCTCTAATTGAGTTTTTCAGTGGGCTCAGGAAGCTTCTGTGATATCTCCAATGCCCAGAGTATTTTGTATTTTAAACAATATTGTGAAAAAAGGAAAAAAATAATTGCATGATGAAAGCAGACCGGGGCACGGACTGAGCCCACTACACATAAAACAAGTTATAAACATAGCTGCTGAAGTATGAGCACACAGTTCTCTACAGTTCCTTGCCTTTCTCAGGCAGCTTGGTCCTACCTCTGTAAGAGCTGAAGGGATCTTCTTCTGTTTCTTAAAAGATGAATAATGAATATTGTGGAAGACAGAGGAGAAGGCACTGCTTGAACACCTGGATGAAGTTGGAGGGAAGCTCACACTTAGTGGCCGCTCTGCAAGATTGAAAAAATTCAGAAAGGGGAGGGGGAAATGGATGAATCCATACATATCAGTCTGGGATTAAGAGACACACAATACTTAGCGCAAATGACTAAGGAAAATGCAATGCCTCCTCCATAGACAGTTTTTATTTTAGCTTTTCTTTCAAATAAACCCTTTAAATCTGATTAGCTAGGTGGATTTCATAGCACCAGAAGTTAATGGTAATAACCTACAGCTGCTTGAAAGAAGCCTGCAATGAAGCTGACAAAGCAAAAAACACAGCTTGTTTTCTTCTAATTTAAGATCAGCATTTAAGCAAATGGATTTTCCATCTATCTGCTCTCTGTTCTGTAACACCTTTGCAGGATAGATTTACTAATAGGACATTCTTTCTGTATGAACCATTCTCTTTGAGTTCTGCATGGGAGAGAATTATTCTGTCTCTGTCAATCATCTCCATTAACCCCAGTTGTCTGAGTTCGTATCTTTATGATCTCGCTTCTGGCAACACACATTATCTGGAAGCTTTTAGTAAAGCACAACATTGTTTTAGCATGAATCTGACTTACCGCTTTTTGGACAAACAGTGGCTTGCGGAGGCTTTTTTGCCTCTTGTGACAGCGTCCGTTCATGTATTTGCTTGACTAGTGTGAATTTCATGAATCAGGATGGAAAAACTAAACTTCATCTGTCCCAGCCTTTTTATCCTTGTATAATGTGCCTACTTTTAGAGACGGTCTACTTGAATAGTTGTGCAAGAACATGATTTCCTGTTTGTTCTCTGTTCATATAGATGTAACCCCTGCTTCCCCTTATCTTTGATTTGGATATGTATTTCAATCAGAAAAGGGACTTATATGGTGGGACAGACTTCTAGTTAGGCAGTAGGTCTTCTGCTTTGAATTCATGCTTTCCTCTGTAACCAGATTAACTCCCCATGTAGAAAAGCTCTTACTGACTCTGCACTTTACCTCAGCGTTTCTTGTTGCAAAAACTACAACATGGATGAGAACAGTGAGGAACTGTAAAGCCACTGTTTTGCTTTAATGGATAATTCATTAGAAACAACAGGGAAGAGCTATCACCTATAATTACATCACAGAATAGGATGGTTCAGTTGGTAAAGGACATGCAGTGATCATCTATTCGAACTGCCTAACCAATTCAGGGCTGCCCAAAAGTTAAAGGGTGTTATTAAGGGCATTGTCCAAATGCCTCTCAAACACTCGGGCATGGGACATTGACCACCTATCTAGAAAGCCTGTTCCAGGGTTTGACCACCCCCTGGGTAAAGAAACATTTCCCAATGTCAAGTCTGAATGTCTCTGATGAAGCTTTGAACCGTTCCTCTGTGACCTGTCCTTGGATCCCAGGGAGAAGAGCTCAGCACCTCCCTCTCCATGTCCCTCCTTGGGAAGCTGCAGAGCACGATAAGGTCAGCCCTCAGCCTCCTGTGCTCCAATCTAGACAAACCCAGTGTCCTCAGCTGCTCCTCACAGGACATAGCTTTTATCGTTATTCTGGTTTATCAACAGGCCAAGGGAGCCCTCAGAGAACCTGGCTTACTGAAACAGGTTTAGCTGCCATACAGCCTGTACTCCTGGGACCTCAATACACATGGCTCATGCTTGAAAGGAGAAATTTTCTTTAACAAAACACAACATGGCAGGCAGATCCTAAAGCCTTCCTATTATATAGGCAAGAAATGGATTTGTCAGTTTTGCCAAGAATGAAGGAACCTTACCTCTTTTCTTAAGTTCCACATAGCAGCTGTCACAGACTTTGGCTGCTTGATCTTTGAGGTACTTCATAGGGTACTTGTTTCTTGAACAATTCCGACACACAATCTGTTCCAGCAAGGAGAGATGCACGTAAATATAATTCAAATTTATATATTTGCACATACGAAACAAATCCTCTGAGCTGGCTGGGAGAGGAAGATGGATAGTGGACGAGATACGACACTCTCCTAGCACTGGGCAGTCAGGGTAAGTCTACTGGCTGAAATGTGATTGCTGTACATTTACACTGTTGTAAGCCAAGCAGAATTGATCACTGGATTCGTTTGCACACTGTTGCTGTGCCCATCTCCCCAGGATCTTACACCTTCCCTACTTGCGAATCACAGAAAGACCACTTTAATATTACTTCTGTTTTCATAGCTTTGTTAGTAACATTGGTTTCTTAAGCAAGCTTGCGTGTTCCCACTATCCCTGTGTAGGTACAGGCTGATTTTCTCTGTGGAATTAGAAAAAAGATTGAGTAAGTGCTTTTTCATACTAGCAAAAATCACTGGTAGTTTGATACAAAAAAAAATATATCGCTGAGGCTAAAAGACAGCCATGGTTTGAAACAGGACTGCAGGTCTATGTGTATAAACAAATCTCTAGAGTCAGTGATAAAGGGACAAAACCAAGAAAGCTTATAGATCCCCTTGGCTTTAGGGCAAAAGGCAGCAACTCTTCAGAGGAGCACAGAGGAAACTTTCTCTTTGGTCACTCACCAAACCATACTCTACTGCTGAGTTTCTTCACTTTACTTGGAAGATAATTTTACCAGCTGTTATTAGGGACATGATATGGACTAGATGTGCTACTGCTCTGTTCCAGAACAGAGCCTGTATTTTTAGTGTATTGCTTCATTGTCTCTAGAGCTAGCTGTATACCAGATATAAAGGCTGGACTCAGCAGCAGCTATCCTGTAAGCATTCAACTACTAGCCTTTAGGAATTAATTTGACCCTCAAGGGAAGGTTACTGTTGTTCCTACTAGAGTAATTAGAAACCTAATTACTTAATCTAGCAAAGCACTAACAGGTTCTGTGAGAAGTCAAATTCTGCTCTTGATGTTGGAGAGGCAGAGGCAGCCAGTGTCCTACGGCCGTGAATAAAGCCTCCCTGAGAATCTTGTACAGCTCTTACCTTCCCACAGGCATGGCAATGATGTCGCCTCAAAGTGAGGGTGAAGTCACAGCCACAGTTCATGCACATCATGACATGGGACACAGGTACCAAAGTAGGAGGCCTCTCACCCAAGGGTATTCCAAGCCTTTCCCTTAGCTTAAAATCGAACAAGAACAAATGAAGAAGCATCCACACTTCCAAAGTACACTCAGTCAGCCCTGCTCCATCATGTACAATTCTCCTCTCATTTCAGTCTACTTTCACCTGCTAAGATCCCCAAATTTTCTACTTCCAAATGCATATTGTGAGATACAGCTGCTTCAGCACTGTGGCCAATCAGAACATGGTGCTGTTAAAGCCAGAGTAACAACTGGTGAAAATCCATGTAGATCTATTATTGGTCAGGCATTGACACTCTTCCATATCAGACAAGGATCTGATTCATTGCATATGCAAACTGCAGGTAAGGACATGAGTTAAAGCCATCTTTTTATTAACAGCTTTTGAAATAATATCTTCAATGTTATCTATCAATGATAGTTTTTGATCAAAAAGGGCCTGAGCCTTTTATGTCATTACACCTTGGGACAGTTCTATGATCACAAAGAGACAGTACAGAAACCAGTAAAATCAAAGATTAATTTACCCACACACAATCCAAATCTGATACATGCTTTCCATGGCTGATCTGAATATATGTAAGCAGCTTTAGAAAATTTATTCACTGTGCCTATTTCTGGAAACACACCACATTGCAGCACTGTACAGGTGCTTTTGCTTAAAGCCCAGGGAGCCATGGTCAGTGTGGAACTGAACCCAATTTAATAAGCCATTCCGAGAGGCCGTGTTACTTCAGGTCCAGCACCAAAGCCACTCCACTGTCACTTCACAGCAGCTTAGTGTTTGGTAGCACAGGCTCTTGTGCCTAAAACTGTTCGTGTGTCCACACATTAAGGTTTACATAAGAAGCAGAGCTGCAAAAGAAGTTATTTTTTCATTTGTTGAAAAAGAATTTGATTTAGGTTGCTATATTAACTAATTTCTCTTTTTTTTCTTGTTAAATATTTGGAAGTAGATTAATTTCAGGCCAGAAGGAAATTCCTGTTTTGTTTTTTAATTAATTTTTTATTATCTGAAGCCTTCAAAAATTAAATCACAGAATCATAGGCTGGTTGAGGTTGGAAGGAACCTCTGGAAGTCATCTGGTCCAACCCCCTACTCAGGGATGACCACCTAAAACCA
>JAOXNO010000003.1:16234832-16249170 GCA_028565335.1 Limnodromus scolopaceus
CCCTTTTCTCAGATGTGAGGTGCTCCAGTCCCTTCATCATCTCCATGGCCCTTCATTGGACCCTCTCCAGTATGTCCGTGTCTCTCCTCTACTGGGGAGCCCAGGCAGGACATAGCACTCCAGCTGTGGCCTCACCAGTGCTCTGTTATCCCCAGTTAGTCTTATTTAGTAAAACTGGGGTTCTACATAACCTAAAATAGCATTTTTACTTTTTGTCTGATGCATTCTTTGCCTTCTTAACTGGGAGTAGTAAAACTGAAATGAATGAGATAACAATAATGTATATCAATTAGAATATTGCAGGTGGGGTTTGCACTGGCAGTGACTTTATTGTGTGTATAATATTAGTGTAACTAATGGGTAGTTTTGTTTTCTTAAAATCTATGAAGGTTTTAGTTATTTTTACTTCATCCAAAATACTCTTCCTCCAGAAGACTCCTTTTTAAGCAAAGACCACAGAGTATAGAGTGTGATTAACATTTTAGAGGTGTCCCATGAGCTGTAATGAGCTTCATTATTTACACTTGGCATACTGGTTTAAATGAAAATAGTGAGAACAACTTACCACTAGGAACTCAGTTCCTATAGGAGCTCTGCCCCTAGGAACTATAACACTTCACCTTTCCTCTGTTTCTCTCCCTTCCCCTTTCCCCTTTCTAGTATTGAAAGACTTGGCCTTCTTTTACCTCCACGCTGCTGTGGAAAGTGGAAGTGTTGTGAGCTTTGTAGTCATCTGGGATGTGTCTGCTGATGCAGGTGTACCAGTCATCTCGTTCTGAGCAAGAGCTGTGGAATGAAATACAGCAGAGCGGTCAATGCCATGCCCAGCAGGGACTCAAACAAGCTGTTTCTGGATAACAGGAGAAAAGCTTGACTTTATGAATGTTTGCTTTTGTCCACCACATCATTGAACTGATAATTTTCCAACCAGGAACAAAATTGACTGTCGGACATATTCAGCACGATGCTTAGTGTAGATCTATGATTAGGACTGTGACTGAGAAGGAACTGAATGCCCAGAAAAGTAGTCTCTGACTTTGCTACAAGCTGCTCAATCCTACAGCACATATGATAATATGAAATGTCTGTTGTCTGCCCTAGCTTTTAGGCACTCTAAGGCATGTAGTGTTGGCATGGGTTGCTCAGAGTAAGCATGTTTATGCTCATCTTCATCTCTACAGTGGGATGCTTAGATGATCTGCATATTGGGAAATGCAGAAGGCTGTCACCCACAGGAGAGATGTGAATGCTTTAACTTTCCTCTGGCTCCATCACAGACTATATTCAGTCTCCTGGCAAGAGGCAAAGACAGCAATTTGGAAAGGAAGTTTGGCATTCCCTCTAGTTGCAGTTATGCATGGAGGCCAGTAGTTCTCCACACTGGCCCCTAGATGCCCCCTTTGCACAAGGCAAAACAGTGAGCACTTGGCACTTCTCTGCCAGTCCAGCTATCCCAGAAAAGCAGCAGGGCTCTCAGTGCCTGTTACTTCCCAGATGCATTTGCACTGTTACAACCATAAGATGTCCTGCCTGTGTCAGCTGGTTTTCCTGCTGTGACTTCAAACTGTGTGATCCCTTGTCATATGAAGCTGTGCAGAGCTTTAGCTGTTCCCAGCATCAGTCATGGGAGGGAATGCGACTCGGTGTGGTCTCCCCTCCCTGAGTCATACCAGCTGCTCACATTAAAGCTACCTACTAAACTTTGTTGCAAAAATTAGCAGTGGCATCATTGCCAGCTGCTGTTCAGCTGTAATTTCCTCACACTGTCCTTATGAAGGGCACCAAACAAGACATCTGAGAACAATTTGTCTTTGACGGTCTTAAAAAAAAACTAAAGACCCACAAAAAGAGAGGAAATGCCAGATTTTATCAATGATCTCTGACAGCCTCCCTGTGCACCATGAACATAAGCCCCTGTCTGAGAAACACCAGCCTCTATAAAATTTGACAAGCCTGGAGTAGAAATCGGAGCAGAAACTCTGAGCCAGTGTATCTACTGCATATAGGCTAACCTCTGCAAGCTAAGGGGCTATGTTATAGATCATCCCTGGCAAAAGTCACTCTACTAGTCAGTCCCATCAAATTACACTTTCTAAGAAATCTGAGGAATCACAGAATGGTTAGGGTTGGAAGAAATGTCTGGAGCTCATCTAGTCCAACTCCCTGCCAAAGCAGGTTCACCCAGAACAGGTTGCACAGGATGGTGTCCAGATGGGTTTGGAGTATCTCCAGAGAAGGAGACTCCACCATGTCTCTGGGCAGCCTGTTCCAGTGTTCTGGCACCATCAAAGTAATGAAGTTTTTCCTCATGTTGAGATGGAATTTCCTGTGTTCCATCTCTATGTGTACCTATTGCCCCTTGTCCTGTCACTGGGCTCCACTGAGAAGACTCTGGCCCCATCCTCTTGCCACCCACCCTTTAGATATTGCTCAGCATTGATGAGATCCCCTCTCAGTTTTCTCTCCTCCAGGCTGAATAGACCCGGGTGTCCCATCCTTTCCTCATCAGAGAGATGCTCCAGTCCCTCATCATCTTTGTAGCCTCCGTTGGACTCTTTCCAGTAGTTCTCTGTCCTTCTTGAACCAGGGAGCCTAGAACTGGACCCAGTGCTCTAGAAGTGGCCTCACCAGGGCAGAGTAGAGGGGGAGGATAACCTTCCTCAACCTGCTGGCCATGCTTTTCTTAATTCACCCCAGAAGACCATTGGCCTTCTTGGCCACAGGGGCACATTGCTGCCTCATGGGCAATTTGATGTCTGTGTCTTCCAGACAAATCATGTTCAAAGCCTGCAGAGCACTAAAAGAAGTCCTGGCTTCAACCTTTCTCTTGGAAAGTCTTTTCACTTGAGAATTAAGATATGATTTAGAAAAACAAAGGAAATCATAGCTCAAGTAGTGATATAAAATAAAGGCACTTTGGGAAAGACAGACAAGAGGGACAATCTGCTATTAAAAGCCTGATAGCTAACTGGCCCCTTTAACTTCTCCACTCCATTAAACATCTTTGGGCAGTAATCACAGGTTATTAGTGTCTAAATGTGGGAATAACGCCTGTCTTCTGATGAGTAAGATAAATTATGTCAATTGACACTGGCCTATTCTTAATTAGCTATTTCATTGGTTGCATGAAAGCTCAGAGGAATTTTTGCTGAACTTCTGAGGCTCAGAGAAGCTCACACCTTGATTCACCATTGCTACATTTGGTTCTTGCGTGATTTTGGGGCTGCAACTTTTGTGCTGAGCTACCAGTTATCCTTGTTGGCTCATATATTTTTCCTTAAGCCAGCAGAAAGAGAAGGTCACATTGTCACTGTGGTCTCCTGGACAGCAGGAACATCCATGGAACACAGAAACTAGATTGGGATAGGATTTTGTTGCAGTGCTATCGCTGTCACTCTGAATTAGCCTTTTAGGGAGGTAACACTGCGTTCTCCCAGTGCTCTGGTATTTTATATGGGCACCACATGGTTACCCCTGTGTCCATGAAGAACATTTTTGAAATGCAAATAAACATATAAGAGCAGTATGAGCTTCTCCATAATGGCTCTGTGCTCAGATCTGTTACCAGATCACTGCAAGCCAATAACATGGCTCTTTGGGTGAGTGAGACATTTTCAGCAGGAGATGTAAAAACTTTACAGTGCCATCTTCTCATATAGCCATGCTGACTCCTGAGCTCTGGTCATCCTCATTCTACTGCCTTTAGTCCCTGGCACTCATGCCTAATTTCCTTGATGCATTCACCTTGTCTCATACAAGTGTGCAGGCACCGTGAGCTTTGGGTTGTGATTGTTAACAACTGGCCTTCAGTGCAGACTTGCAGTATCTCTGTATGAGCAGTGAAAGTTTAGGGACACTTGAAGCCTTCTGGTGCTTTTCTGTCTTTGGTGCTCCTTTTGGTGAGTTTAGCAGGCCAAGGATGTTGTGTGGTGGGGTTAGAAGAGCATGATGTCTCATTGGTGTCTCATCAGCTCTGCCAGCCAGTACAGAAAGGAAGAGGAAAAAGTGTTCTTGGGTGACTTATGGCAGATTGGTCCCAAAACGAGCAGCACAAGGAAGGGAAAGGGGCTCTGTCCCAGTGCTCTGATAAGAGTCAGTCTCCGTCTTGCTGTTATCAGAAGGGCAACCTTAGTCTCAGACCCTGGTTCTATCTACTGTCAAAGAAACACAGCTTGCAGTGGCCTCACATGCTTTGTTTAGGCTAACTAAGCACAGACTTGATATGAGTACAAAAGGCAAAGAAACAACGTAACAATGTAAGTGGAACATCCCAAGCTTCCTACTAGGGATGCCAACTTCAGTTGCCCTGAGTAAAGGGGACATGCAGCAGTTATTTCCCCTCTACAATACAGAAGGACTGTACATATCCTGCTTTTGTAACTGGCAGCAGGTAATTCAGAAATACTGTGCGTATATTTTGAGGGCTGTGATGAGTGTGCAGCTCTAAGAAAATTCAGATATTTTCTCATTTGCTGATGATAAAACGAAATAGACAAAAAGGTTTTGACACTTACCTGAGCACTGCCTACAGATGGCAAGTTCTCTGGCAAGGATGAGAGCTGCAAATTCTGATTCTGTATAAGAAAATATCCTCCCTCCCTGTCTTTTTATTGTATTGTGTAATTTAGGTAAGTCTGCTCTGTTTCCAGCCATGCTGTAGCTGGAGACTGATGGTGGAAAAGTCAGTACTTAAAAGCACTGAAGACCTTGTTAACTGGAAGACTTAATTTTAATACCACTGCTAGTGTACTACGTCTTTTGTAGTACACTATATCTGTAAATCAAGGCAGCCACCTTTCTGCTGTAGCTCTTGGTAAATTTACAGGGTAATTTTGGGCTAGAAGCATTAAAAAATATAGTAAACTGCTATCTTCTGATCAGAAACTGACTTAGAATCTCTTTCTGGCATTAGCTTGTGATCCCAGGACAGAGATCCTGACTCCCAGTTGCAATCAGTACTAGCACTACACAAACTCATTAGTGAAATTCCTTTTATTAGAAAGACCCATGAGGCTGCCAGTAAGGTTTAATTTTGGCTTTGTCATTTAAGCACTATTAAATGCTTTTATATCTATTGCCTTAGGTATTACCTAATTACTATTTTCTCTAGCAGTTTTGCAACCGTAGTGGTATGAAGGGAGATATAACACACTCCTACTGTCACAGGGAAAAAGTGTGAAAGATGATGGGAAGAACTCAGGCTTCTTAGTAACAGACTTTCTTCCCTTTCTTTTCTGTTTAAGATGTCATCAAGAGCTGACTTCTAACTGTTACTCAGTATATGGGTTGAATTAGTTACAGTCTATGAGCTTTGCATTTATAATTAATATCTTTGATGTGTAATCAAGCACTCAGCCATTGTCTGTCACAATAGCACAGACTGCATTTGAGTTAAAAAAGAATGAGACACCATTTAAGTCTTGGGTATTGGTTAGACTAATCTAGAGATAGAGGCTAGCATATAACACCCTCTGCCATGTCTGTTTGGGGACAGTACCTTGCTGACAGGGTCAGGCAATATTCATCATATTCAATCTTCAGGACGTTTTGGGCTTTTTCTGTCACTGGGCGGCTGACCTAGAAAAAAATGCCATGAAAATAAATGCAGACATAGTTAAACTGTCTATAACCAGTACACCGTACAAGTCTCAATGCATATGGATCTATGATGTCCCAGCCATCTCTTTCATATTTCAATGCAAAGAGATGGGCAGATAGGGTTTTCTGTCTTTTGTATTGCTGGTGTAATGAAGTTGGTAATTTAAATATGGTGGTGGTGCTAAAGGAAAAGTAATATCATTTATTCCAACTATAAAGGTAAGGATAAAGAATCAATAAGGGGTCAGTTTTATATGACTTAGGAGATGTTTAGACTAACAAGTGTCAGAGCATTTTGGGCAAAAGTGTTGGCTATTCTTGGAATGAATGAAAATAACTTTCTTCCTCACATGCAGACATTGTACAGTGAAGCACTTCAGTTCAGTGAATGCCTGTCTGCAGCAATGCTTTTTAAGAGCAATAACTATACTAAAAAGTTACAGCTCAGCTAAAACCTTTTTCCTGACATTTATTGTATTACCATAGAATCACAGAATCACGGAACAGTTAGAAATGGAAGGGACCTTAAAGCTCATCTAGTTCCAACCCCCTGCCCTGGGCAGGGACACTTCCCACTAGATCAGGTTGCTCAAAGCCCTGTCCAACCTGGCCATTAGTTGCCTACTAATAGCAACAGCCACTCAGGAGAAAAATAGCTTTACAGAATCACATGGGGTTGGAAGGGACCTCTGAGGATCAGCTAGTTCAACCCCCCTGCCAAAACAGGTCCACCTAGCTTCACGGTACTGATACGTTTTTATTAACAAGCATCTATTATGCCAGTGACTCAGTGTTTCAAATGTGCCCCCACAAGTACCTGCTTTGCAACACCTTTTCAGAGTGTGTTTAGGCAATTCCTACCCCAGCTGGAAACCCATAGATCTTTTTAGACTATCAGGTCTCTAGTGTGATAAGCCTGCCACCTTTTCATGACACCTCAACCCGCTGGTGTCATTCTGCTGGAATTAATGATTCTTAATTCTCTTCTTGCATATTTTCTAGATCCCCAAACTTCTGACTTGTCACTTCAAGCCCTCTTTCACATAAATAAAACTTGGCATATTAGCTATAAAAGAGATGAAGGTTCTTGGCAGGAGGTATATAATGGATAGCTAGGCTTAAGCAAAGACCCCTCCAGTCCAGTATCTCCTGTTGCATAAATACTGGTGTTATGGATGCTTAGGGAAAGATTGTAAGAAGAGGACAATTGTGTCCACTTTATGTAATCTGCAATTTAGAAATTTACTGAAGAGGAGACTGTATTTATATCATTTCATGTAATAACTCCCAATACAACTTTTGCCCATAAAGTTGACTAATCACTTTTTGAACCCATTAATGCTTTTGATGAAAGCGGTTGAAGGGCACATGAAAGCCAGGCAAATGAAAGCTTACGTAAATTTTGAGTGGCAGGAGTTTAAAACCAGTCAGACTAAGCCCTAGTGAATACGTTGTAGGGAACAACCAGGTATGGTCTGGAGACATGAAGAGAGAACTAGACAAAATGGGATAATAAATCTTTTCTGTCTCCAATTTTGTGATCAGATGATAAAACTGACTTTGGTTTATATTATACATGTAGCCTGAATAAGGCTGTCATACTAAGTCACAGCCTTATAGATAATCCTTTATATGTTTGCTTTATATTATTTTTCCTCTATATCTTGTAAGACGCAAGGGAATCCCCTGATAAAGGTCCATCCCCTGTTTCCTCTTGCCTTCAGCTGAATATGACACATAAACCAGCAAAGCACTAACAGCCCACTGTACAGCTTTAATTCCAGCCTATAATACAGATGAGGCATTACCTTCATGCCTGACACGGCCAAGGTGTTTTTCAGTCGGTATTTGCCATCCTTCTGGGGATATGTGTACAGCAGAACATCATTCATCTATATGAAGAGAAAGACAAAATCAATAATTTGCAATATGGCTTGCAGGCCTGCCCATTACTCCTGGGGGAATACACAGAACAAGCAATAACTTGATGAACTGCTTGGACTGTTACTAAAGACAGGCCCAAGCCACACAGCTTACATCAAAGCCTGCATTTCTACAAAACTCTGGGGTGTCTGCATCCAGGACTTTGATTTCTTCCCATTTTTGACCATTGCTAGCTGGGGTGTAACAGCTGCTTGTTTTAAGGGCAATGCCATGTTCAAGTTGGGAAGCCAGGTCTGCATGTACTACCTGCAACACCAGCTAACTGCCCAGGATGCTGCAGCTCTGACTCTGAGAGAGTCCCCTACAATGAAGCTGCAGGGAGGCCAGGGGTAGAGCCGGGCTTCAGGGACTTCCATTTTCTGGGCAAAAAGGAAGTGGAGGTCGAAAGAGGTGCCATGGTCTGGAGGAATGACTCAAGGAGGAATGGTTTGGATATCTGAGAGCAGTAACTACTTCACTGCTAGCAAAACTCTCCTAGACATATAACAGCTTTGCTGAGTTTGTGGCATGCATCAGAGACCATGGAAGAGCATAAATGGGAAACCTTTTTTTATTTTATGAGGAAAAGAAATCTGTACCTTAACACCCCAAATATTTCCATAGTTCTCGCAGCTCCTTGCACAATGCATGTTTTTCAAACAGCTTCATGCTAAATGGGATCAGATCTTCCCTTTGCCTAACTTAATCATAGACATTATTGCAGCCTTTGTGCCAACAACCAAATAAATGAAGCTGCAGAACTGGACCTTCTAGGTTTTTGCTGGCCTCTACTTCCCTTGCTACTAGAAGGAATAGCAGTATTGGCGGTCATACCATTGCCACAGTAACGCTTGTGTGTATGCATTCTCTGCTTTTCTTGAATTAGCACGTCATGTTCTCTTGTTGTTTTTCCCAGGCTTCTCAGTACCAATATGCATAAACTCAGATAGCCCCTTGATTACTGTACTGGGATACTATGGACAAAGATCTGCAAGGCATAGGCAATACTGTGTGATGCCAGAGACAAGGAATCTTAAACAGAGAAATTCTCCAGAATTTAAAAAGTAGACAGAAACCAGCTTCACTTGGATTCTGCTGTGACAAAGACATTTAAATATAGCCAATTGGATGGTAATATATATATATATATAAATAATATATTTTGAAAGGAAAACTGTGAGAGAGACGTAGAGAAAAAGGGAGGAAAATAAAGAGTGATTTGGCAGTAAAATAATATACCCTGTATGACTGGAATTGTTGGGGTTTTGATAGTACTGCCTGACCACCTAAAACTGCTGGTGTAAAATTTTCACTAATTTACTTGCCTGAAAAAAAACAAAATGGAATGTGCAGTCTTTCTTAAAAGGTCATAGTCCAGCTTTCTTACAGAGCAGGAACAATAGTTAAAGAAAAATGACATAAAATTAATACTCATGGGATTAAATCCTTATCACCTTGGATTTAACAACAAAACTGTTGTTGCCTTTATTAGGACCATGAGTTCATTCATTGACACCAGTTCATTAAGTAGCTGTTTGATTCACAGCAAATCAGGCTTATGTGCATTAGCTGCCCATCTTTAAAATGCGGATTCCCATTAATGTGAAGCAAAAGATACTGAAGATTGACTTTCCCCAAAACTTTGATTTCAAATTTTACTCTTTTAAAAATTGAGTTGAATTTACTGAGTAGAATCAGCCAAAATTTTTGTAGAAAATGCTGAAACATTTCATGCTAAAATTTATCAAAAAGACTCCCATGTTCTCCTGCATTGGCCACTCTACTGTGTATTTCTCTGTGTCCTTCCAGTAAGTCTTAACTTACACAGAGTTTAAGGCTCTTTTAATATAACACTTCTCAACTGAGGATATAAAAGCATACTATCAAGTCAGAATAGGAGTCTCATGTTCTCTTCTCTGTAGTCTAAAGTGGAGTATTTACTCCTTTTGCAACAATACAATGGAATTTCCTTAGAACAAGGTGACAAATGGCTTGTCACAGAGTTTTTCTGTGATTTAGTTGTTGCTCCATAAATTATCCTTCATGCTAACATTAATCCAGTCAGCACAGGGACACCTGCACAGTACTGACCACATGATGCTTCACAGTTTAACCAGGGTTACGCATAACCAGAAAATTCATCCTAACCTACAGCACTCTGAGTATGTAGGAGGGAGGGTAAGGGAGAAAAAACATAGCAAATGTAAACCTTTAAGTGAAAAGCAGATTAAAGCTATTTTCACTTATTTTCACTAGTAGCAACTAGGACTCTAGCAGCCAGGTGGGAAAAAGATAAAAAGGCAGGCAGACTTTATTGCTAACATTAAGACAATGCTCTGCAAAATAAGAGAATACTAGTGAAATTTCATATTTGCCCCGTGATTCTGCTGTCTCCTGAATGTTCAAAAGAATTATATGAGAAAACAGGACTTCCTCTGGCACTCATCAGTGCTCCTACTTAAGGTGTGTTTCAAACCACAAGAAACGGTAACTAGTTATGGGCCCTAAACCCAAGGAAGTGAACTCCTAAGAAATCTTCAGGATTCTGGCATAATGTGCTACTGGGTTTCTTGAACAGCAAACACCATTTATTTTCTTTATTTTAAAAGTTATATATTTCTTTAATAAGCAGACCTTTCTTTTATTACTGATGATTCAGGATGACACCCCAATGCACACCATTGTCACCACAGCTCTGGTTAATATCCCAAGATTTTATTAAACATTAATGACAACTTTGCTTTATAATTGCCCATTGGATGTTTTTTACCTCCTTCTGTTTTTCTCCCCCACAGTATATAATGGTGGGCTGTGACTCTGAGGTCCCACCAGCCACAGCTTGACACAATGAAATTATGACAAATATTTCAAAGCTTCCTAACAAGGCATACATATTCATGAAGAAAGAAAGGGTTTGCACTTGCGCTGTCTCCTTTGCCACTGGAGGCCTGAGTGGAGGCTGTGTGAACAGTATGGACAGAACCAGCATCAGTACCAGTGCTTTCATGCATCCTCCTGCTACACACTGCGCACTGTTCTCTGAAGCAATGAGGACTGGGCCATGGTAAAAGCTGATCTTGCAGTCCCTCAGGAATCAGGGATCAACTGCCACAACCCACAGGGGAGTTCCCAGAAGTCCTAGGAGTTCAGACCCACTTCCTGCTTGCCAGAAAACTTTTGAATAGTTGAGATGCCCAAACTGCTCAGATATTGATATGGGAGCACATATTCCTATTCTGCACTGCTCCGTGCACACACATAGTCCCCAAAACAACAGCTGATAACACAGAGAAAGGATATGTCTGCTCTTTAATTTCCTTTTTTCTGTTACTGTTTTTTATTGTTCTGTTTTTTTCCCCCTCCTTTTTATAATCCTCTCTGTTGTGACAGGAACCCAGTAACATTGGGGCTAGTGTACGTTTTCTAACCTGCAGTTGCAGGTTAGAGCTAAATTTGCAGATCAAATTTATTGATCCAAACAAGTTTATCTATGTCATGCTGAACTGCTGGCATCCATATGTAATGTACTCTCTGTTTAAAAGCTCCTACCATGTGTTTGGTTTTTCTGGATATTTAAAAGGGTAGTTCATTATGAACCCTGTGATGTTCTATTCAAGTCTGTATTAAACATCCCCTGAGTGTCAGGGGAGCAGCCTGAATGTGTGCTAGGACGGCATTTTCCAAGCTTTGACTCCAAAAACTCCTATACTCCAGCCCTGCCAGCTACAGCATTAAACAGTCTCCCATTTGATAGCAGCTTCCCGCACCCCACTTGCAACACAAACAGCCTTTGTAGGGAAATTCTTGGAAGGGTGAGATAAGAGACAGTGTCCGAGTTGCAAAGTCCTGTGGTTGGGGGGCAGTTAGGGGGCCTGCCAGTGTCAGCAGCCCATACTGCGCTGCAAAGAGGCCCCAACATCCTTGTAAACAGAGACTGGGCTCAGGAAACAGGCGCACAGCAAAACTCACCAAACATCCTGCCAGGAAACACCAGATTCAACAATACCATCAGCCTGCACAAAACAGCCAGCTCAAGTAAACTTGTGATACATACAACATACACTGCAGAAACATGCACATCAAAGGCCCCTAAACGCGTGTCTTGCACACTCTGCTCGTATGGGCTGCACGCAGGCCTGTAACGCTCCTTATTGATCTGTGTTCAGAGCACAAGCACCACCAAAGCACACCCGGAATGCAGAGGCCGAGTAGGAGTCTGGCACGCAGCCACTTTTTATTGCATATTCTAACTACAACTTTAGTTTGGTGGGTTCATCTCCTGGGATGTGTAGGGGTTAAATTCTCAGGGCTTTACTTCAGGTTACACTCTTCCACTGTCCAGGTCCTGGGCTTGACTTAGCTTCCGTCAGAAAAAGTTCACTACTAAGAACTTCAGAAAATGCTGTTCATGTAAAAATCTGGTTTGGGTAGCTAAGGTAAATACACTTATTTCATCCAAACTACGTCTATACATGTTAGCTTCTAGTGATCTTTTTGAGTGGCAGCTGGCATGTGAAGCATCAACAAAAAAAGCCAGTTTTTTTAATTAAGGTTTTTTTAATTAATACATTAGGACAAATTCTTATCCTAATGGAGTTTTGCCAGGGGTTTCATAGGATTATGATATGGTCCTTAGAAGATAAGGGCTTTAAATAAATGTGGGGTTTAAGAGACAGTGTTTAGGAGATTATTCTAATCTTGAGATTTTGTGTTGGGCTTTTTTTCCACACAGTGTCCCCAGGCAGCACGTGGATTGGGCCAGATGCACTGGCAGAGGGAAGGACATGTTCATGCTGGCCTTGACTGTTACAAAAAGGTGTTGGTAGCAATGGCTGGTACAGCCTTAAGACTGATGCAGTAAAGATACTATATGCCAAGATGAAAATATGTTGCCATTGCTTTGCAGCAATGTACCCACAGGCTAAATAGTCCATTAAGCAATGCATGAGTGGTGGTGGCATAAGTGGTGGTGACACAACAGAGAATCCACAGCATTAGCAGTGACAAGCAGATAATGCAAAACCATTCAGGTGTTAATGCAGGAATTACCATATTCCACAGTGACTCCCTTTCCTGCAATTTCACCATACATGGCATTGCTCTGCAACCTGAGGAGCTTTCAGGGTAGAGGAGACTGAGTGAAAAAATCACTGAACCCAAAGGCAGATATTTGCCAATAAGTTTCAAACTATTTCCAAGATCCCATTACTCCCACCCCAACAGGAGACATAATACAGGAATCCCGAAGTGGTTGCAACTTTAGTGTGTTAGAACAGGAAAGAAGTCAGTTTTCTGTGTCTCTTGGTTCTTGAAAGTGACTACTATGGTTTAGTTTAGCTCCATCACATACTTTGCATGACAGCACGTTTGGTCATGGTTTGCCTTTCTGACTGAAAGGAAGAAAAAAATGCCATTTCTGAATACTGAGACCAACTATTAACAACAGGACATTGACTACTGTAATGTCTCCAGCTGCCAAGACACAATTCTCTCATTGCAGTTAACACCCGGGTTTGAGCAGCCGAACTCTCCCCAGGAATCAAAAATAGTTCCTAAACTAGAAAGTGCTAGAAACTCATTTCTGTGCTTGCTTTGTTCCAGTAATACTTTCAGCTCCTTGTAACCTTCAAGCTGATACAAACATTTTGGACTACTTGAAATTTATCTCAGTTTATCCCAAATTTAAATTACTTTCCTCTCAATGTTTTTTACATTATACTAGCTAGGTTTGTGACAGTTCAGTGTTTGCCATAGTAGTGGATTATGATGGCAGTTATGAACACATTGGAAGATGAAAGGGTAACAACTTCTTGGAATTTGATCCCAGCTTTAGCTACAACTTCAAAATGTTTTTGTAATACTAACAAAGATGAGTGTTTCAGAAGAGAGATCAGTAAGGAAGCAAGTATCATCTGTTATGAAGTGGTCATCAGTAGGCTTCAGAGTTACTTCTGCTGAGAACACTTTCTTAAAGACCAGCTCCTGGAGATTCTGGCATGGCCATTTTCCCTTGGCTGCAACAAAGTAATAATTTTGGCATTTATTGCTGTTGCTACAGTCCATTGATGCCGACTCTGTAAAACAGCACTGCAGCAACCTCATATTTGAAAATTTGAGTGAAATCCATCACTTTCAGTACATGAAAGTCTGAATTTTCACAGAAACCAATGAAGCCGTCAGAAAAGTGAAGTGCCAGCACTGTGTCCCATCCCATCCGATCTTTGATTATGACTGCAATACATGATCGAGGAGGCAAAGAAGCTTGTGCAGCCACTCATGCACAAATAGGAAATATTAATAAGAGGGAGAAATAAGAAGAATTAATGGCAAATCATATGACTTCTGTAATAAGCCATCTCTTCTCCTCAAAATGGTCCCAGGGTAAAAAGCTGTCAGCACTTACAGAGGCCACAGCAAATACATATTCCAGACATATAAGCCATTTATTTTAAAATAAATTCTGCAAACAGTAGTTTAATATTAATAGCATCAGTAATGCTCAGTTCTTTATGGCTCTTTTCTGGGAAGGAGCTCTTAAGAATTTTTCAAACATTAACAGGTAAGCAGGTAACAAACTCCCACTTGAGAACTTTTTTACTTCACAGAATCTTCATGGTTGGAAGTGACCTTTGAGATCATCGAGTCCAACCACAAAACAAAACAAAACAAAACAAACAAACAAAAAAACCAAATAAACCACCCAAAACCACAAACAGACACAAACCAACAATCTCGGGCACTAGAGCACACCCTGAAGTGCCATGTCTACACATTTCTTAAATACCTCCAGGGATGGTGACTCCACCACCTCCCTGGG
>JAOXNO010000003.1:16249270-16265464 GCA_028565335.1 Limnodromus scolopaceus
CTGTTGCAACTTCAGACCATTTCCTCTGGTCCTGTCATTATTCCCTTGGGAGAAGAGGCCAACCCCCACCTTTCTACAACCTCCTTTCAGGTAGTTGTAGAGGGACACAGGCAAGTATTATCTTCCCCTTCATACCGATAAATTCATAAAAATGCCTGTGGTTACACAATAAGCTACCTGAAAAGTTGAGAACAGAGCTCAGGAGTCTGGAGTCTCAGACACTCTGTAACTGCTCAATGTAGCATGTAATGAAAAAAAGAAAGCATGAGTGTTAATAGCCTATCTCCAAAACAGTGGTTTTTGATCTTTTTTGACTTGCAAATACCTGCAATTTTTGCAGTAGGCTTGTGGACCCTTGTGAAGGGTATTTCAGCTAACTGATGAAAGGTTCATTTTTCTTAACTCTTATCTTAGAAGAATTTTGCAAACTGACATTGAAAACTGTTGCTCTAATCAACAAGAAGCTGGAGGTGTGTGTTCAGAAGCACTATACCAATGCAATGCACAGTTATCAGGTAATTTACATATATGTGGACAGCAGGAATTAAAACCCAGGCCTTGAGCTTCAAGGATACAAATCCCTCCCAAGTGAGTCCAAAGAAAGCTTTCATAAACTTCAGCAGTAGGGTGTGCTCTGTTGCTTCTGATCAGATCTCCTAAGGCCTTAGGCTGGACTTTGAAGTGTGAAGCTTAATCCTGAAAGTATTCAGGAGTTCACAGCCCCCTGCTCACCTTGGAAACTTGCACTCCTTTGCAAATTTATGGCCTAGTCAGGGCTGTACGAAGCTGTGGCACAAAGGGAGGGCTGCACATCCCATGTTCCTGTGTCCAGGGCTGATGGGACATGTATGAAAAGGGCTACAGCCCTGTCAGCAACAGAAACTGACTCACCTCATCACTGCTGGTGGTTAATGACTTGCAGCCTGAAAGTTTCTGCCGGGGTTCAAGGCTGCATAAGTGCAGAAGATACGAGAGAGACAGTGAAATATGAAAGAAATCTTACCAAGAACAAATGCCGAGGGTGCCTGTTTTTGCCAGAGACTTTCATCAGTGTTCCCTCTTTAACAAAGATCTGTAGGAGAAAACAGTGGATTGTAATCTTGAGACTTCACATTCTGAATCTTACTAAGAAAAGAGAGTATTCCTCCTGGGGAAAGAGCTACTCTAACTGCTTTCATCAGCACAGGAAGAGATAAATACCTCAGCACTTGCTTCTAGCCTTACTTCTTATCATCTGGCCTATTCTCTCCCTGGGTTACCCCTCCTGCTTTTCATGGCTTGCATTTGTATCAGAACCAAATGGGCTGGAAACCCACTTGCCCTGAGCCCACTGTTTCTGCACCATGGACTGTACTCAGAAGTGACTGTCACAGACTGCAAAGCTAACATGTAATGGGCCTCAGAAAAAAAACCACTCTTGTCTTTAAAAATCCTCTAAAATAGACACACCAAAAAGAAAAGCTGAAACCTCGGGTATCAGCACGCTATGTCCAACTAACTAGGCCTGCATATATAATCTGTACATGTTTGCAAACATAATACTTGGTCGATCTGTATTGGTACTATGTCTGTAAGTGTAGGACTATGTATGTAAGCAGCTAAACCAGCATACCATAATTTGATTGCAGTAGCATTTTAAAAGGTCTAGAATAACAGAACTACATCAGTGGATTAACTGTCATCTACTCATTCTGGATGGAGAACAGAATCTGGTGCAGTATTCTGCTCTGGAGCAATTTATTCAAAGATACCAATCCTGTAAATCATATATGCTGGGCTTTGCAGAATTTGTTAAAGCAGTACGTGGCAAGGGCAAATGAGAATACTGATGTTAGAGACAAATTAGAGGTTGTCTGCAGTATTTGGCTGATGAGGATTCTTATGCTATGAGTATGCATGCCCTGAAAATTGCTTCATGAGTTTTGCTAAAGATATTGGTGGACTAATGGGAAATGGAGAGTTGCAGAACTCAAGAAAGAAATATTTTGAAGTGTAGAGACAGGTTGGAGCTGTGGAAACCAGACAAGTTTGAAAGCCAGGAAAAGAATTTTGCTTTTGATGTGGATGGCAAGACAGAGCTATACGCTTTCCCACATTTCTGTTCATGTGTTTCTTAAAAATGATGTCTTGCATTAAAAGCACCACTGGGGAATGGTGAGATTAAAAATTTGAAAATAAATAATTTCCCCTGTTTTAAGGTTCTTACTTAGCCAAATAAAACCCTGAACCTTCCCAGGCTGCAAGTGATTCCTGCTAGTGTTGCAGCCTTTAAACGGGAGTATATAGGGAGGAAAACAGCAGCTCCATCAAAACACATTACACATGAGGTGACTGAGGACAGCTGGAGTGAAAAGTCAAATGGCTGCTCTGTGTAAAAGCAGGAGCAATGCATGTCTTTCCCAGCCTGAGGCTCTCAGCACATCTCTTTGCACACTGCCAGAGTGATAGCTTTTTACACAAACCAGTGCTCCAACTCTTATCACAGTAGCTCAGTAAACACCACCTGTAGGCGTCTGAAATCTGGCCATCCACACAATCAGAGATAAAGCTGGCCGGAAACAATGCCCTTATCAGCACAGGTCTGCCTGCAGCACTCACCCTTCCTGGCTGGAGGAGGCCGCTCTGCCCTCTCACACTGTGCTCAATGTGTACCAGCTTCTGCAAGTTTTCCTGGGGGAGAGAAACAGCTTTTAGGAGACTGCATGATGACAGTTCTTATGCATTCACATCTGCTGTGACCTTCTACACTCCCATTACCTCTGATGCCTCGGTTCACCTTCAAAAGGGTCTGCTAACTCCATATGGTGTCTATACATTGGCCTCTTTGCTGACTTTCCTGCTCTGGGAACTACCAAACTGGAAGCAGTATCTGCTTCGAAGGCCCATGCATTAGTGGCATGCCAGAGATAATCCAAAGTGTGCTTTGATACTAGACTGTTGGTAGGATTATCTGGAGGATTATATTCTATGATAATGGATTAATGGCTTTACAACAGGAGATTTAGAAGGTTAACTAGTAAGCAGGCAATGAAGCTGCATCTCTCTTTTGACGCTTTGCAAGGATCAGGAAGTTCATTATCAAACTCCGATACTGTTAACTGCTGACCTGGCCTTAAAGCACAGTCAGTCAGTGGGCACAGGCATGTGGCATGAATTTATCTATGAAGATGGTAAATAAGATTAATCTAGCTAAGCCTGTGCTCTCAACATACAAAGGAGGAAGAAGGGATGTCTGTACCTTTGCAATATTGCTAGAGTCTTTTCAAATCCCCTTGAATTTAGCAGGTGAGGTTGTACATAGGATTCAGCTGTGGTTTTATCGGATTAGAACAGTAAAATGGGCTGCACGGTAGCAATGAGTCATCACTGCAATATGTCTAAAAATTATGAGTCTCTTGTCTAAATTAGCCATTGTATCCTAAATCCTCAGTTACACACCCAGATAAACTACAGACTAAGGACCATATTTGATATAGCTTCATGATCCGGCAGCCTTTGACTACAGTTTTCTGCTATGACAGATTATGGTCTATTTTCCTATGCTCCATTGACTGGCATTAAGATACCCCTGGGCTTAGACTCAGTTAGATTGTACAGTGTATCTGCTTGATACAAATCAGTGCTGTCTACGGAACCAGCTAATTAAGAAAGCTATCACAGATACCAGAAGGAGTCATGTCAACATGATGGTTTGTCAAGGCTAATTTACCCTGGATTTCAGCTAACATAATTAATATACCTGTCTTGGCTTGCTTTTTGAGATAAGCCTGAAATACGTCCATATGTTACTGCCCTAGTGAAATACTACACTTGTTTAGCATGATTCTAAGTTTAGTTCTTAATCAGTAACTGCATATCAAACATATGGAAACACCTGCAAGCCTTGACCAGCACAGGGCTGCATTGTGACCATGCAGTATAACTGGCAGTTGACACATTTTCAAGAATTTCAGCCATCAAGTATCTCTTTGGCAATGCAGGAAGTAAAAAATGGAGTTTTTCAGGTCACTTCTAAAATACTATAGGCCAGCAGAATGGAAACAGAATGTATAAACTAATAGCACAGGAAATACTAGGGAACATGTGACAGCTGACACTTGCAAAAGACATTTGCAAAGGACTTTCCCATCACTAAAGGGTATTTTAGCCCTAGCAAAACTCGTCAAATTGACAGCTTCCACAATGGAAACCTGTTCCTTACGAGCAGAAAAGGCAGTGCCCTCCTGTGAGCACGCACATGGTCAATGCTAGTGCTACTCATTGGGGTTTCTACGAGAGTAAGAGAAGTTGCTGCAGCTCAGATACACCTCAGCTTTTCCTAGGGCTGTTGGCAGACGCACTTCTCGTAATGCTGACGTTTGCAATATGGACACATGTTCACCAGGAAATGGACAGAGATGTATCAAACTCATTTCCTGTAGGAAGTCAAACAGGCATCATATGTGAACAACGGTTATTTATCTGCAAATGTGGGCGGCTGAGGGGGGTATATCATTTTCTTCATTCTCCTTAAAACTATCCACATACTCCTTTCAAAAAACCTTCACAAGCTATGATTAAAAAATGAAAACAAAGCTCCACCCAACTAGTACTGCAGATGTGGGTGGCTGAAATCCTCCTCTGGTCATTTTAGCACTGAACTGCAGCTTCCATCATATTATCATTACATCTATGCAGGAGGAATGCCTCCCCAAGGAATTCACCATCTGTTAATAGCAACAATGATTTATAGCCCTTAGCATCTCAGGGCATCTAACAGATTGCAGAAGCTCAAAGAGCAATACAAACCCTGCTTAGTTCAAGTACTGAATGTCTCCTAGAGTTACAGACAGACTTAATGGTATGTGGTCAGAGTATGCCTTACGCCTCTATTTGCACATCTGTGAATTGCGAATAATATTTTCCTGCTCGATTAAAATGCTGTGGAGATATCGTAATGTGTCTGAAAGTCCTGGGTTAATAGTTCCTAGGGAAAAACTGCTAGAGTGTTACTGTCATAAAAACAAAGGAGCTAATAATGAATCATTGATATTCTGCAGAAAATGTAGATGATAATTCAATGCTCCTGTCAGATTTTTGGAGTGTAGTTTGATGAGTTGATAAGCAGCAGCAGAAATCTTCCTCCTTCCAGGTATATGCCAAGTCTAAATTATTGCTTAGAACTTCAACTAGGTACATGACGCGTTATTAACGCTCTGTCTTGAGTGGCATTTTTCAGTTGGTTCTGTAATTACAGTAAATTCTTAAATTCTTTGCATTATTTAAAATCTGAGAGACAGAAAAGAACCTGTCGGTTGTGGCTTTTGTGAATGGGATATTACTTCAGAAGAACAACCTCTGATTTAGCAGAATATTGAACTTGACTCTCATAAACCTGCTCCTTCACAAAACCCACAGCATTCACACAGATGGGAAAGAAGGAAATTTTGTTTCATCTCTTCCAGGCCACAGTTTTGAAAAAGAGCAGATGTGCTCTGATGATATGATAAAAAAGGAAGGGTAAAAATCTATGTGGAATTTGCAATGAAATTGTTCCAACACAGACTGTTGGAACACAGAACACAGAATTGTTAATAGCAATTATTATACAGTCTGTGACATCTGTAAAACTCAAGATGATACGGTGATGTTCTTCAAATTGAAGCATGGCTTAGTGGAGATCACTGCATGGTAATGCAACAGAACAAATTTGATTTTGGCCAATGATGTATGCTTCTTCAGAAAAGCATACAAATCTCCCATAAATCTGAGTGAAATCTAAAGAAGCACAGGTGCCAGATAAAGATGTGTGACCTCGATCTACCAGGAGCTGAGCTCTTACAGATATCAGATACAGATACCTCTGATACAGGTATCCTGAAAGCTCCAAGATTACTGTGGAAGCTTTTCCCGAGATCTCAGTTTTATGATGAAATATTTATTATTTTAGTACAAAGAATGCTTTAATAATGGAAAAGTATGAGTATAAACTCTTTGCCTGAGGAGAAAGAAAATCAGAATCAAACCTGTTAAAAACTTTGCTCACTAAGTCTCTAGTTTCAGAGTCACTCTGTAGAGTGGCCAGTTTACATTTCTTTTTATGATACATTCTAGGCTTGTTAGACTACATTCTTCCTGCAATCTACATCTGTTCTTTTGTCTTGGTAACAGAGTAGTGTTTATGTAGTAATTAACTAGTGGTTTTTGCTGTCAATGCTGAACATAATTCAGAATTAGTCTGTATGAACATCATTGTTTGCCTGCATCTTGCTTTTCTGTTATGCTTCTTTCTCTCTCCTTTCCTTCTCCTTCTTCACATTATGCTTGGCTGTAATACAACTACCATTTAATCTACAAAGACTTCCCTTCCAACTTTTGTCCCTATCCTATTTACTATCGTGGCTGATGACAAAATAGTTTGTGCTGATACCCAAAGTATCTTTAAATAAAGATGAGAGTAAGCAACCAAAGAGATCAGTGTAGCTGATAGTTTACACACAGCAAAGGTGTTCCAGGCTGTTGGCTGACAAGTTCACTGAACTTGCTGCTCTGAAACAGCCCCTGAACACACGGGCTCTATCTATGACCTTGGTCATCAGAGACATGGCTTTTCAACCTGAGCAGCAGAGATTTCCAGATGTGAGCAGAAGTTGACAATTATTGGCTCTGGGTTCATTTGCTGCAAGCAGATGCTTCTGCTTCTCTGGACAAAGCATGAAAGCTTTGGTTTTAGAAGATGAAGGGCACCTTGAATTTTGAGACTCTTTCATTCTTACTTTCCAAGCTGTTGCATAAAAACATCCTTCATCTAGTTGACCTACTAGATTTTTACTATGTCACACAGTCTGAATCCACTGCTTCACCCAGAGCTTCCATTCCCCTGCAGCCAGAGGGCAAAGGCGTTAAAGGGAATATGCTGACTCAGCAGTGCTGGTGCATAGCTGTAGTGTGCCTTTCCCTAACAATTCCTGTGCATTCATTCCTTCAACCTGAAAAACCTCCCTGAAAACAAGCTCTTACTAGCAAGGGTTGACATTTCATTTCTTCCCTTTGTCTTCATTGATGCCGAAGCATCTCTTTGTCTCTTGAATTTCATGTTTTGGTGCCTGAGTGATTAATAACAACCCTCTCTCTGCTCAGTAAATGAAATAGTAAAGAAGTGAATTGAATGCCATCTGTAATTAACCAGAGGGGAGGATGTTTGCAATGCCAAAGAGATCTTTAATTTAGCAAAGGCACAGCAAAATCCCAATGCAGGATGTTAAATTCAGCAATGTTCAAATGAGAAATAAAATGTGAAAGATTCCCAAAGGACATGATACATTCCCAATCACTTGAAATCCTTGTGACCCAATGCAATGATAAAGTACTTCAGATGAGACACCTTTTGAGAAAGAAGCACGTCAGTGTAACCACTCACTATTGGATGAAATGCAGGATGCTAGAATGAGGTGCTTTGTTCTCTAACATAGATGCTGTTGAACACAAACCACGTAATAGTCAACATCTTCCTTAGCAACTGCACATACTCCTTGGTAATCTAAATGCCTTGAAAAGAAGTGTGTTAAAATGGCATTTTTTGACATTTTGTCCTGTATTATCACTCTTCTCTAGGTCTAACCAGCCTAGAGTTGTATCATAAAAAGAAATGTAATGTGGCCTCTCTACAGAGTGACTCTGAAACTATGGACTTACTGAGCAACATTTCATTAGACTGCGAAGACTATAGGTACTTCTTACTACTTGAGCTGACAGCTAAGTCTGTGCAGCTAAAGCAAACATGGACCTCAGGGGAAACTTTAGCTGCAGGTGTGGGTGGCTAGTATGACAAAAAGAAAGGCACTGACTTTAGTTATCAAAAGGTCCATCAAGTTGAATTCCTCTGGACCCTGCTGTACGTGATACAGATCCTATATATGACAGTCTCTCTGCTGCCTCCTGTGCCTCCCAACACTGCTTTCTTACGGATGTCAATACAAAACTCCTATCATCGTAGACAAAAATCAGACCTAGAACCTTGGAAACAAATGATGATAAGACCAGCTATCTGCAGTCTATTTTTGCCAGTACCTCAGGATTCTAATATCATGTACGTAAGTGATATTAATAAATCACACTGACCTTACAGAAACTGGTCATTACTTTGGAAAACAATATAACTTATTTAGATACCTAAATCTGAATTCAGACATGAGCTCTAAACTATGAAGGTGTTGGCCAGTCTATTTGGTTGTGTGATCATTTGCAATACTATAAACTATGGCCTATTCTTCTGAAGTAAAATGGGGTTCCAGAATTGTGGAAAAATTATGGAAACGAACTCAGAATTTATCTTTGACAGTACATTTGTGATGTCTTCAATATTTCATATCTAAAAACATCCCAGGCTACAAATAGAACCATGAAAATTCCTGTTTCTCACTTCATTGCTCCACATAATCATTTCAGCAACCTGAAGAGGGGCAAAAAAAATTGTGTTGCTTGCTACCATGACTTACATCTTGCACAGCTGCACTAAAGGACATAAGACTTACTTCTTATCTGCAGTACTGTAAACCAGACCTGGATAAACCCTTGAGTCTCACCCTGGAGGAAGCTTCAAGGGTGAGATTTATTTAGCAGAGATATGCACTCACTTCAGCAGATGTGCAGAAAAGACACTACCGATCAGTAGAGCGTGTGTCAGGGTAGGACTCACCGCTTGGAGCATGCTGTCATTGGCTCGGTCCGTGATTTCAGAAACAATTAATAAGGCAGCTAGGGATGAAGCAAAACAAACACCATGAATCACACAGACGAATTGGAAAATAACCACAATCCCTTCTGTTTGCAAGGGAATCTTAAAAAAAAAAAAAGCAAACAACATCCCCAGCAGCGGCAACACCTTTAACTTCTTTGGCACCTTCAGAATGCATCTGCCCAGCAAATTTAAGACACAGCACAGTGCCCTCAGTTACCCTTCCCTTCACCATTCTCTTGTGTGAAACTATGCATCATACCTGTGCTGACCAAGAGAACTCATGACATCCCTATTAAGCACCTAGCATGGCACAACATCTTTTTGTGCTGTTTTCTAGTTGCAGACTTTTGACAATTGGAGGTTGTGGTAAGGATTGATCAATGTAACCCAGCTTTAGCCACCCAAAAGCATGGGAATCTAAAGTGATCAGTTTCCCCTTCCTGCCGAGGGAGAAGACAGGTCATCCCTTTCTGACAGAAATGTGTATGAAGTGGGGACATGAATTAACACCTGGATTCTCCACTGGCAAATAACCTGGACTAGGGTATGTTTGCTGGTCCTGAGAGCAGTGGCATAACATGGCTTAGAGCCTTATCTCAAATGTCTTCTTCTGTGGCACAGGGATTTGTTTCTGGGCATAATCTGGGAGCATGGTAGCCATACCTGGCCAGAAATGTGACAAGCGTGTGCTAACCACAACCAGGAGAAACAATCGTGGCCAGAGGGCTTGAGCGTCTGCCCTGTCCTTGTTTAAATTAGTGGTATAGACTGTCAGTGACTAGGGTCCTAAATCTTGCACAAGACTCTACTCTTGGTCAGAATGGACTGACCTTCAATCAGATCTTCTTGCTATGAGTTGGTTTGGATTTACACTTACTGTAACAGAGAGGTGAACTGGTTTCATTAATGCAAAGTTATTCCTGTTTACCCCAGCCTGGAAGCTCCCACTGAGGCCACAGCTAAACCCTGCTTTGGCTTCAGTGGGAGTGAGACACCTGATGTGTTGGAAAGGATGGTGTTAGCAACTGAACAGCTGGATTTGTTCTTGATTGTGCAGAACTGATTTTTATGCAACGTCTTTCAAGTTTACTTAGGCTTAAGGAATCCAGAATACAGATATATGATTCAAACCTCCTGGCTTTCTCTGAAGTTCACAGAGCACAGCAGACACACCATAATGCCACACAAACAAGCATGTGGAGCCATCCCAATTGACTTCATAATGACCAGGCCAAATACGGACAGAGACAAGGAGGACTAGTATTTCCCCCATGGCTGGGGCAGAACTACAGTATCTGCACTCTGCTTGTAGAGATGGTAGCTGCTTCTTCTGTAAGTTCATTGTGTCAAAACCATAGGGAACCCACATGTTTCAATGAAAAAAAGAAAAGGTTCTTGCCCTAAATAGTCTATATTAATAATCAGTTCTTATAGATCTTACATCTAACCTATTAACACAAAATCTTGAAAATAATCCTTTCCATATACTACTAGTATAGATCCTGTACCTCTTCAGAAGCAGAGTTAGCAAAGCAGAATTTCATTTCATTTTACCTTGTGTGGCTTCATACTCTGTAGAATCAGGGCAAAGATTATTCAAGTAATCTGTAGAAAATAATCAAATAAGCACAGATATCCAGTAATCAGAATACAGAGCCACATAATTTGTAGCGTTATTAACTAAAACATGGAATCCCAACCATAGAATGGTTTGGGTTGGAAGGGACCTTCAAGATCATCTCATTCCAACCCTCCTGCAATAAGCAGGGACACCTCCTACCAGACCATGTTGCTCAAAGACCTGGCCAACCTGGCCTTGAACACCTCCAGGGATGGGGCATCCACAGTAATGCCCCATATCACTTTATTCCCAAATAATTAAGTGTATATACCCGCTTTCCAAAGCAAAACTCATCTTTGCATTCTGCTTTGAGAATCAATGCAAGAGCATTGATACAGATTTGAACTCATCACGTAACTTGGCAGGTATAAACAAATAAACAGAGTGGGACAAAAATATTTCCTTGTTTCTCAGCCAAGAGAATTGCTGAGTAGCACAACTTTACAAATAATTGTTCCTTGAATGAATGCTATTTTCCTATCTGAATGAATGGTGTTGGCTGTAACGATGGACTTTCTATATTTATAGTAAATTAATTATATGAATTTTATAGACACAAGAAGGACACTCTGGTTATGTACATGCAGAGTGTACATGAGTGTGAACTCAATCGCATTCTGAAAATAAGTTCTGTAAAATACACACAGTGTGACTTACATTTACAGGAATTATATTTGCATTATATACAAACCTTTAAGTTTTGTTTGGACTACTTGCCTTGGATCATCTGTCTGCTCTTTCTCTGGGTCTTTATGCTTTTAATGACCATAGTATATGAATGCCACAATTTTAGAAGCCTAATCCTGAAATATTTCATTCTTATCTTTCTGATGAATCCAGGCTCCTAAATTCTGCACCCAAGAACTAGGCCTCTGTGCTGAGAATGGTGCTGTGCATGGATATCCATTCCCTTGAATGTCCTATCCATATACATTTTTCTTTCCAGTGCTGTGCCCTCCCTGGCATCCTGAAATCTACCTGGCTTTTACACCCATTCAGGAAAGCATCTGCCTGTACTCAGGCAGGCAGGAAGAAGCTGTGCATTGTTATCTGTCAGGCAATATTTAGTGTTCCTTTTCACAGCTGCAAGGTCTGTCCTTGGCTATGGACATTTAACTCAGTGGGCAACTCCTTTTGGCTGTAGTGCAGTAGTCGGCAACCAATATTCTCATAAAATACCCTTCCTTATTTGGTAGAAACAGCCAGTTATGAATACACAAGTACACCTGCATAGTTTAATTTTTTTCATGCTGTCTAAAGAATCTGAAGGACTGTACTGCTTCAGACCCACCCTGTCCCAGCAGACAAAGAGGGGCTTGATTTCTTGAGGTAAAGAACTAAAGCAGTAAACCTATTTTCTGGAGTATCTTAATCCAGCAGATTTTACCTCAGTACACACAAAAGCTTTTGTACAAGACAGTACCTGGGACAAGGAGGAGCTCAAGCTGCTTCAAGTATAGACAGAATCGAATCACTGGAGCTGCACTGAAACCTTTCCAGTTCCTTCACAAAATACCATGCTTCATGTTTGCAGTTTACATTGTGGGCAGAGAAAATGGAGCACAGCGCGGGTATTTCTGGCAGGGACGTGCCAAGTCCTTTTTCTTAGATGCAGTATTTGTGTGCATGCACTAAAGCCACTGTAAGGATGAGGTGAGACTACTAAATACTGCAATCCACAAGTCTGGAAAGTTGCCCTTAGTGTAGACACAGCCAGGGAGGGAAGCAAGTCAGACAGAAAAATAGTCCTACTATTGGCACCTGATGTTCATTTGCATTGCCCGCACTGAAAAAGCAAAACCAGCTGTGAATAATGAGTTGCATCCTTGATCAAAGTGTCTGGAGCACGATGAAACTGCTGCTAATCTGTGCTGTGAATAAAAATTTCATATGTTCACTTTGTTCTGCTGCATTTATAGGAATCCCTTCTAATATGCTCTGCCCTTCATCAGCTGTTGAGTATGGGCAGGGTTTATGGCTTCCTTTTTACTGTCCCACGCATAACTCATCTTCTGCCCCTCTCCACCCACACATAGACATACTCCCAAACCATTTCCCCATCTTTATGTCTATGGATCCCTGTTCTTTTGTGTTCTGATCTGACTAAATTACTTGGCAACACTGAGATTCGTTGTTACATTTCACCATTTGCTTCACCAGCCAGTTCATTAGTTACAAACCTAAACTTCACAATTATTTCTAGGGGCCACATCCTGCTCCAGAAAGTTTGCTCCTCTCACTGGCTAGATTTGCTGTGGCTTACAGAGAATGAGCTACCCCAGGGAACACAACCCTCCTTGGAGAGGCTCCAGGTGGGAGTGGTATATATGGTCCTGAATGTAACGGGAAGGTGTTACTCTAAATGTAAAATCTGTAAATGTACTGTTAATGTAAATTTGGATCTCTGCCTCCTACAATGCAGAGAAACTGGACTGGGATTTTGACTTAAGCTTATCACTAGCCTTAGGTGTACTGTACATAGGGTTTAGGGTGCAATACCAGGTACAATTGGTTTGTTGATGGATTAGAAGATGGTGCTTCCCACTGTCATACAGGTTGCAGCGCAGAGTCCCCGTGCTGGGGACTACTGTCCCCTACTGTCTCTGATAACTGCCCTTGATATAAATAAAATCAAACCTGTTTGTTGGCAGTGAGGCTTAACTCTGCCTCTCCTAATTCACCAAAGGAAAAAGCCAAGAAGGAATGGCTAAGAGCACCTGACTTTACATTTTTTTTAACATTTCAGCATGGTTGTGCTGAAGAAGTTCCTGCTGCTTCCCAGGTTCCCTGGTATTTACTGAATCCTGTACTAAGCACAATGGAGTTCCCAGGAAACTCCACACCACTTCAGTGCTATTTTAATTATCTTGGCATCAATGTGTGGCACAGTGGAGGCACAGAACATCATGGGAGGATTTCCACTGAGTACCTTTGAGAGTGATTTTACTGACCTGTGAGCAGCACACGATACTGGAAGACTCGCTGCACCACTTTCAAAAGCTGGTGTTTCACACTCTGAGGGCTGCCACCACTGCTCTGCTGTCCTCAATGGAAGGGAAAGGAAACACAAAGATCAGGGATGTGTGAGTTCAGCAGCAAACTGTCATCTCCACCTGATGTGTACAATGAAATTTTGCTACCTGTTGCATGCACAAATTCCATCAAACCATTCCAAATTTACCCAGCTTGCTAGGGGGTATTGTCTTTGTGACTACAAAGAAGTACTGTAAACAGTTTCCTATGGCATCAATCACAAATAGTTTGGTGGTGAATTTGAGTACAAAACCCAGTCAAGTTTCATGGTGTTTCACTGTTCATTAACCGACATTTCTAAAGTGTTTGCCACTTGTGAAGGAACAACAAGAGAATAGCAGTGTAACTTGTTTAAAGGAAGGCTGGCAAGAGATGGCATTTTCCAAGGCAGAAGAGATGTTTCATGTTACTGTATTACTCCTCTAATTGTCTGACTGCTCTCACCAAATGTGCATTCAGGGTTGTGCTGAGCATTCCCAGTCCCCCATGCTCAAGTCAAAGGTGCCAGAAAGAAGATGAGGCCCTAAATTATGTGTTTGACTGGAAAGCTAATTGTCATGCTTTAAAAAATTGCAATAGGGAAGGACTGAGAGACACTTCCCCCTCATTTGTGTGCATATGCGTGCATGCAAGAGGGTAAGAAGTTACGGAACTCTGATTCTAGGGCAAAATCCTACTGATCTCATCCTAGGAAAAGCCTAATTTGCTGTTTTAGAAATAAGAGCTAATTCTCAGGGTTGACAGTTAAGACAGCGGTGAATAGGCATGTAGTTGGGAAGGATGCAGGGAATATAGGCTGTCAGTAGAAAGCCTGCATTTGCCAAGTTCATGTGGGGAGCAGTGTGAGCCATCAGAGCTTCCCTCAGCTGCTAACAGGAAATAATTGTGGTGACTGCAAGGTATCCGCTTGTAAAGGCTGAATTCCAAATGTCTTTTGAAATTAATTGTTATCCTTAATATTCTACATGTGCTGCAGAGAAAAAAACAATCCATACCCCATAGAACTGGCATTCTAAATAACCTTTAAGGTCCCATCACTGATTTATCCTTACAGCCCCTCTGCTACCCAAATAAATATTTTATTTCTCTTACCAGATAAAGATTATAAGAAACAGGGGTTCTAGACCCACAATAAAGAAGCATATCTTTTAACCATTTTAGCTTAATAGAGTCTGTGTAGCCCAACTGAATTTTCCCATCCACATACAGGTTTATGCTTTTGAAATTGTGTGAAGTGACCACATTGCCAGTACTTTAAAATATAATCAGGACTCATGTAACTTCTGTCATATATGTCTCAATGGTGTTTTTCAGTTATTCAGCATGGATGAGTGAGTTAGCACAACTGGAAAATACATATTTCTTGCTACAGGGCCAGAGGTTACAGGCCTAGAGGTTACAGAACTCTGTATGTGTCTAGCCGGTGGAGTTTGTGTCTTCCTGTGCAGTTCAGTGCTGCCTGTCACAACATCCTCTATAAACAGAGGAAGCAGTTAACAGGCATTTAATAATGCAGAGAAATGCAGTTGTAAAGATGTTGTGGGTTGATCGCTACCAGCAGCTAAGCATCTATTACAGGCTAACCCTAACTTCATCTTGGCCGGACTCAGTACAAAAGAAAGGATGGAAAATGCAGTGAAAGAAGAAAAGATATGAAGAGATGGTAATAATAATAGTTATTAACTCTAACACGTCCTCAAAGAGCTTGATAAGTTAGTATGCAATTGAGAAACTACTCCACTATGAGCATATATTTCAGCAAAATATACTCACAGATCTGTAGATTCACAAACATACATTTTGTGTGCACACACAGGGGTGTGTGGGCAACAGACACAGAAACAGAAACACATCGTGCATATGTGAACATCTTCAGTTTTAGCACCAGGATGTCTGAACCCTGTGTGGGCACTGGTGGAGTTGCAGAAAAAATATCTTTGAGTAAGCCCTGTGGCACAACCATGCATTAGTGCAGCTAAAAAATCATGGGAGCCTTACCTCAAACTCCTGAATTATGGTAGCCACTTGGGAATACTTAAGGCAGGTTTCATCTAGCAAAGCCAAATTCCTATCAAACTGCATAATGTATGCTGTGTGGTGATTCAGCCTTGATTTTCTGGAGAGAAAAACATCAGCAACCTTCTGGTGTTCCTCCCTAAGGCCACAGAAAGAAGAAAAGCAGCAAATAAATAAATAAATGAAAATTAAAGAAGGGCCATACTTCTTTCTCGTTGTATTAGACCCACAGTGGCTAAGGACGTTGTGCAGATAAAGCCCAGGTTAAATCATAGAATCACAGAAGACTTGTCTAGGTTGGAAGGGACCTTTCAGATCATGGAGTCTAACCATCCATGGCAGGAACAAGGGACTGCTTCACTGACATGCTGGGCAACAAACTGGGCTGCTGTAGAATAGGTACCAGGAGGATCTGATTGTCGGATGGGCCTTTGCCATGGCAGCACCGTGTGCCCATGATGTCTCCTTTGTGGACACAGCTTCTGCTTCTCTAAACAGACCTTCCAGCTGCTGCAGTGCTTTGAGCACTGGTTGTGGGGGATAATACCTTCAGTTGTGACATCCTATCTTCAGCTCTCTTTTCACAGAATCACAGAATATTCATGGTTGGAAGGGACCTTTGAGATCATCGAGTCCAACCACAAAAAAAATCCAACAAAAAAAACCCCAAACATCAAACAAACAAACAAACAAAAAAAAAAACCCACACCACACCCACCCACAGACAGACACAAACCAACAATCTCGGGCACTAGAGCATGCCCTGAAGTGCCATGTCTACACGTTTCTTAAATACCTCCAGGGA
>JAOXNO010000003.1:16277575-16294506 GCA_028565335.1 Limnodromus scolopaceus
GGAGGTGGTGGAGTCACCATCCCTGGAGGTATTTAAGAAACGTGTAGACATGGCACTTCAGGGCATGCTCTAGTGCCTGAGATTGTTGGGGGTATTTTTGTGTGTGTATGGTTGGACTCGATGATCTCAAAGGTCCCTTCCAATCATGAAGATTCTGTGATTAATTCAGTAAATGCCTCGGAGGGAATTAATAATGGCTTCAAAGGCTTTTATGCACAAAAAAGGTGATTTTATATACAAAAGCCAAAGAGAAAATAAATATGAATATGGTACACTATCAAGCAAATGCTTGATCCCCTACAGGCTGCGATTCTGAGGCAGTCTGAGTCCCACCAAGTTTCATTTGTGTACATTTAGTACAGTCATTTGAAAGTAACTGGCTGAATGGAGGCAAATAAACCAGAATCTTGGTCCTCGAAGGTGATGTGTGAAACATTAGGTGGAGAAAGCACAACCTGCAGCATTTTTGTTCACGAGCAAGCACTAAGAAAAAGATGACAAGTGCAGCCTGCATTACTGGGGAAGAAAAATGGGAGAAAAGAATGACAAAGCTTGAGGATCAAACGATCCTGAAGGAAATGCAAAGACTAATCAGCTTTGGAAAATCTAAATCATGAGTACCAAGAGATCAGGAACTTGGACTGCAAGACCCTGCGAGTCCCATCTGCTCGGTCCAGAAGGAGTTCTTAACTCCCTGCTCCAGAGAATTGCATTACCTTTGAGTAGGGCAAATAACAGCTAACCCTTTAGATTATTATCACTACTACAGCACCAGCTGATACCGAGTTTGTGAGCTAACACAAAGTTTCCACTCTTTCAGTTCAATAGCAGAATGGGTGTATGGAAATGTCATCATTTTGGCAATCAATCAATTTATTAAAGTCTCCGCTGAAAGACCAAACAGATTCTGTTGTGCTGAATGAATAGCAGCTCTAGCCAAGCCTGGAAATGAGATGGGAAACTGCTCCTGCTGCAGGCTTAAGAAAAGCCTTTTTTTCCTTTCTGAAAGCAGCTAGGGTGTGGTTTAGTTTCTTGCCTTTCTTACCGACATGTGGCTTTACATAAGAAAATGAGACTTGAAGATGAGCATTTAGAAACCGTTTTCTTGAGAACGTTGGTCATGGGGAACAGGGAGAAATGTTTGCCTGAGCTGAGGTATGCTGCTGAGGAAGCCTTTGGTCCTGTCTGGCCACGAATTGACTCTGTGGTCACAGTGTTTGCTTGTGACATCTGCCAGTGGGACCTGTGTCAACAGCGAGTGGACAGCGAAGCACATTTTTTTACTGATGTGACTATTCCTAATGCTATTCAAGTATGCAAAAAGGAATAATTAGTTCATTCTAACTTTTTGCACTATGACAGTATTGAAAGGCCTCGGTTAGGCAGTAATACCCCTGTAGTCTGATGGACTTACTTGTAAAATTGGTAATGTTTTCTTTAAATTTCCGGAATAATACGCTGGGCAACAGGTGAAAATAAAAATCCAACAGTAGTTGGGGTGGAAAAGGTAACAGTGCTGGGGCTGTGGCTTTCTAGATTGAACATGACTGCAACAGAGATTATTTCTGAATGCTGCTGCGGGAGGTAGCCACCATGCAGACATCAGCCTGTAGCAGTAATGACAGGGTATGTTAGGGCTATAGGCACCCAATAAGACAAAAAAATGAACTCTCTGATGCTGTTGCCATAAAGATTTTTGATCTCTTCTAAATTAAGGAGTGCCTGAACTAGCAGTCGAGTGAAAACAGACTGGCTTTTCTCTCTTCATCCTCAGTCTCTAATCCAGGTGCTATTTATACATCCTCACTACTTAGAAAGCCTACTTATAGAAACAATTAGATTTTATTTGAGAAACTTGATTGTTGACTCTGCTGAAAAAAGCTTCCAGTAGCCCCTACAGCAGTGAATGCATTTGGTCACAGGGCAAGGATACTTTTCCACTGCAGAAGAAAAAACATTATTAAAATTGTGCACCCAAAATGTCATCCTGAAATTGATGCAGATCTTTCTGAACTTTCTAACTTGAGACAATGGGAACTGGTCAGAGAAAATGAAGAGCGCATGGTTCCAATGATTCTGACATTTCATAACATGGCTTAACTTTGCAAACCAATGTGTTCATTCAAGGCTTTACTTTAGGTCCATCTCTTATTTTAGTTTGAAAATTTTAACTCCTCTATTGTTGCTCTTTCATAATTAGGGAAATAATGAGCATATGCAAAACACTCATAAGAACCCTCTATTCCAGTGGATTGGGCAAGAAGGGAAACAAAATCCCTGCAAAATAGGATTCAGTAGAATATTCTCTTACAGGACTGAGACATATTTGAAAATCAGACAAATGCTTCCAATTAAAATTGATGACTGACAGAAATAGAAGAACTTGCCCAATCATAGGTGTGCTATTACTGGTATCTTTTCCCTGATAAATTAACCTGCTGATTCACACCTAATGATTAAGTATGATTAAAATAGACCCAGTTTCCCTTATGCCTTAAAAACTTAATTCCAGGACTGGCAGACCAAGCTCCAGGTAATGTTACTTATTTTCTGTAATACACATTTCTGCTTAGAAAGCATCTGAGTTTCCCAATGGGAAAGCAGGGAGTAGTTAAATCCTTGAGTCAAGCCAGGAAAACCCTCTTTTCTCATTCACTATCTTTGAGCCAACTCTGGAGCACCACAGCAGATAAAATTAGCAGTCAAGCTAACTAACCTTTGAACTGCAATTTTATGGAGATTCTTTTTTATTAGGGACTATCAACAGTTTGGAATCCATCCAGCTGGAGGGGAGCAGCATGCACTTGCATCTGTAAGTGTTTTTAAACTAAAAAAATTTAGCAAAGATATAAAAAAGGTTCTCTGTCCCATGTTAAAGTTGTCAACTCAGAAAAGAGATCAAAAATTACATTTCCTGTTCCTTCCAAATTATTTCTCCAGGCAGAAAATAGAATTATTGTGAAAATGCATAAATTACTTGTTTACATACACAGCCTCAGAGCCAAATTCACCACACGTGTATTTACCAGAAGAAGGAGAAAAGGACCAAGGAAGTCCTGAAGGGACTGGAAAGGTCCTCAGGCAGCCCTTTCCTGGCCCAGCAACAGCACAGGCAGGGCAGCCTGACAGGAGCACGGTGCTACGGCAGCTGTGACGGTGTGCAGCCATTCATGCTGCAGATGAAGGCACTGAAGGGACTTGGAATATTTTATGTATTGGAGGTATATATTGAAGATTTTCCAGGCCATGTTAGTGAGCCATTTTTATCTCCTAGAAGTATATGGAAAACACTAGGATATAATGCAAAGGAGAGGCCTCTCCTAGACACCTCCACTAAATACAGTGCACTGTACACACACTCTAGTTCAGCCCTGCATTTACATACTGTCCATAATGAACCAAAGTACTTGGAAATGGAAAGTTAAATAAAGAATCTTTTACTTGGACGCATCTAATGAAGATGCAGAGTGTCTAATATTCTCTGTGCATGGTAATTTTCTGTGCGTATATTTCTCTTCTATTTTAATTTTGAAGCTGGCAGAGACTTTTCTCTTTTTTTTTTTCTTGATGGTGTTTTTGGAAATCTTAATTTCAGTAAGGAGCTCTATGGGTATTCTTAATGACCAGAAGCCCAGTTGTCCACAGGTGAAGAAACCACCTCGGCTTCCTCAGCAGACAATGGACCCCTACAACTGTGTCTCACTAGTGTCAAATAATGTGTTTGGCTGTACAGAAATCTGAGGAAAGCCAGGATAGATGAGGCAAATGCTAGGCAGGTTATCACCCATTTATCAAAATACTGGTAGACTCCAGCTAAGCAGCTCAGTCCCTTTAAGTGTTTGGTTCCCAGCTGACCAGCTTGGCAGCTTCTTATCTGTTGCAGTGCAATAGTCTGCAAGGTGTCTGTCACATTCAAGGCTGCTCTCCCGCCTCTGCTGCCCAAGCCTGAGAATGCTCTTAGGCTTTGGCAGTGGCTTGAGAGGTACAATGAGCCAGCAGCAATACAACACTGATCTCATTGCCTTTCTCTCCATCAGAGTTCCTGTCCGCTGCCAGGGCTTGGGGTGTCATCCAAGGACAACCTGGGGCTACTTTTTGCCTTCTCAGGGAATTCCTTTCTAAGCAGCAGTGGGCTTTGTGTGGTGGCTGTTATTCCCTACTGCCTTGCAACTAACAGCTAACAAAGATGTTGAGAGCAAAGCTACCTAAGCTGCATACCACTCTCCGATGAGATGGTGGCAGCTCCGTTAAAGGGGACACAAAGTCACCTCAGTCCCTTCAATGCTTTTATGTCTTCTAAATTGCAGCTAAGTAAATGGGGAATTAGGTGTCAGTGATTAAAATTATTTGCTTACCATATGTAACAGCTGGAGCATCTCCACGTATCTGGGGAAAGAGACAAACTTTTATTAATTGCCATCAAACCAAAGCTGAAGGGTGGATTGTGTAGCTTCAGTTTTAGGGGAGCAATGGATAGGTTGTAATAATGAACTCACACTTTTTCTGAAGACACCAGCTCCTGGGCAATGAGGTAAGCTCTGGACTGGCCTTCTTTCTGTCAACAGCAAAAACCAGAGACAATTAAGAGGTGTGTCATTCCAAGAAGTAAAGCAATGTTACAGAGCACTTTGAACTGACATATTCCTTCAGTAAAAATAGTGACCAGGCTTTTATTCTTTGATGTTAACTGTCTGGCATCCTGGAGTCCTTTCCATGACAGGATTTCTGCAATTCAAATACTAGTAATATTGTAAATATAATAGCTGCTAAGGCAGATATCAAGTTTGAAAAACATGTTCTTACTGAAGAAAGAGAGAACTTTTCTGTTGATTTTTACAGATCCAAAATTTGTCAGAGAAGCAGAAAGTGCTTAGCTTTGAATAGGCTATCTTCATGGCTGTGGAGGCTCATACCATGTATTTAGTACTCTTAAATACATGGAAAAGGGAGTTCTTCATCAAAACAGTCATATTCCAAACTGTGCTGACTGCTGAGACCTGTGGAAGCAAATTGGGCAAAGGGCTTTATTTCATGCTAAACAAAATGTCTAAGCTAAATGGCCATAAATATCTCCAGCAAGCAAACAGCTCAGTACTTCAGCAGACAACATTGTTTGAAATCTCAGTGGCATCTACCTAACTGGTAGGCATCTCGGAAGGCACAGAAAACTCTGAAAGAAGCAAAGTGTATGGCTCTGAGGTGCAAGTGGCTAATTAGGGTATTTTGTTCCTATTTCATGACTTGTCCTTACAGTAAGAAATGAGCAAATCATGGAAATATTTACTGAAAGGAATCTACTGGGAAAAGTTTGACTTATTTAGCAGCAATAAAGTAGGGACCTAAATCAGTAGTCTAGCAAAGTAAAGAAAACCAGGCCACAGGGACCTAAGGTGGACTCAGGGGAGATGAGTTCAGCAGCAAGAGTTGGCGACGTTGTTTGCTCGACCAGGTATGCTGGAAACCCGTTGCTGACAGATCCTGCTTCTGACAGCTACTGAGCTGAGACAGGGGCTTGCTGAGATGTGATACAGTCTTTGGGTGTAAGATGGGAAGTTTGTGGCTATATGTCCTCCACAGAAAATGAACAGTGTCACAGTCACATTTTTTTTCATCTCTAGTTATTTCTATGTACTTTTACCAGGAGGGAACTTTTGCAAGAGCCAAAGGAAATACAGAAAGTGAACTATTCCTCAGTCTCAGATACCTAATCCACCTCTCCTTTAGTACCAGAAGTCTGAGGGTATTTCCCGTAGTGCTTTGTTCCTTTTAGCTGATGAGTGCCGAAGAGCATGCTTTGAATCATTGAGAACTATACTACAGTTTAATAGAATGCACTGGAAAGATCTTACATTTTTTCCTTAGTTTCACTTTCCTTCTGGGAGCACATATTTAATTGCCCCTTTCTCCCCGGTCCACTTTGTGAACAGCTCTTGAAGGCCATGATATGCTTCTCCTGGTTGCCCCAACTGCTGTAGGCACACGCTCGAGGCACTGAGTTTTATATTCTCTCTCATTGTCTGTACATGGGCCTAGAAGAGCAAATGAAAGGGGAGGTGTTTCTTTCTGGGTCTCCTGGCCCAGTGCCGGCTGCCCAACACGTCCTCTGTGGACAAGCCCAGCTCCCTGGTGCCATGAAGCCGACTGTGTTTCCCCCGTAGGCCAGGCCCACCTTCCCTTTGCATACACCCACTGTCACACTCTGCAATTCCTCTTATGATTAATATGTCTTAGTCAAGAGACAAAACACAGGGACCCCAGTGTCACATGGCCTGTCTAGGGCGAGTTTGAGACAGTGTCTCTAGGCGTTGCCTGTCTTGTGTTATTTAATTGCTGTTTGTTTAACCAGGAAATGAACTCTGAGATTGACGACAGTGTCCGGAGACAGAGTTCTGGGAATAGGGGACAGAGCGGGTGCAGGTCCCTCAAGCACCAAGCTTCATAGGCTGCACTCCGGGCTCAGTCTATGCCTCTGCTTAGCAGATGGAGGCCATGCAGCCATCTGGGGACCCTTGGCTTTCTCCTTCACTGAGTCGTCTTGTCTCATAGCCTCATCACCCCATCCTCCCCAAACCAAATGCTCAATAGAATGCTTGCAATACACAATATAACATTGCAATATATAACTGAAATAACTCCCTGTTCTCTCCACTCCGAAAAACATGCTGGTGCCAGGAAGGTCACAAACACAAAAGCACTTTAGCTAGGCCGAGAGCTTGTACAGTTGCTACAGCTCAGCTGATCAGTGTAACTTGCAATGCAAAGGTGATACTCAGCAAATACCTCTCCATTGGCAAACAAAGTAAGCCCTGCAGCCCTCCTCCAAATGGATACTAAATTTAGTGATGGAAAACTAAGACCTAGAGATCACTTGTGACTTGCTCAGAGTTCCTTCTTCTCCAGCAGCCGATGTTTCCCAATATATAATGAAGCACACCACTACCAGAAAGCTTTTGTTTAGAACAATGAGGACCGCAAAGTCTGCAGTTCTTTACAGAACACGTGTGAGCACAGGTGAATTTAAGTACTAGTCTTTGGTAGTTCAAACTGAGAAACTTTAGCTTTTATGTCCTTTTTGTGCTTTCTGATGATAGAACAAACTTTTGGGCTGAGAAGCGGCAGGTTGTGAACAGCGGAGAAAGGTGGCTAATGGCCCATGCTAAGTGTGATAATGTGGCAATTAACCATTGCAGGATTCCCTCCCCTGTGTGGTAGGGATCCCATTAATGTAGGGATGAAGTCTCCACACTGAGTCATTTATATGCTCTGGCTGAGCAATGCCAAGGCATCTGCCATGGGCCCTAACAAGCCATGCTTTGATTAGATGGTACTTTGGTGACAGTGCCATTCGCTCCCTCTGAGCCCAGTGCCAGCTCTCACTTGTGCTGTCCCAGCTCTTTGCAGGACCTTGACCACAACCAGATTGGTCTCCTGATCCATCTTAAAAAATTGTGGGGCTGGGGGCAAATCTGGCTCCATGGGGCTGGAATGGGGTTGTATGTCCCAAGAACAACACAGGTAGATCACAGAATGGTTCACTAGAACTGAAGCATTAGTACTGTGCACGCACTCATCTGGCGTACCCAGGGCAAAAGCAGGGTAACTAGTCAAGACACAGAAGCAGCAGCTCCATCCTTGTGTGTGCCACTGCCTTTCCATGCTGACATGGACAAACCGCATCTCTTTGTGCGTTTTCCTATGTGTCTGTCTTATTTCACAGACTCTTCAGGGAAGGTGCATTGCAGCTGGATGGCACCCAGCACAAGAGTGCTACTGTCACAGCCAGAGGCTGACAGCAGTTTGCCAGCTTCAACCTCTGAGCTCAGTGACTTCATAATGCCCCCTTTGTAATTATTATGAACTATGTAGCAGTTCACAGTGATGCCACAGTGGTGCCAACTGTAAACTGAGACATTACAAGAACAAGTGAGTTTTTTGGGCTGGCTCTGTGAATCAGTGAGAGAGAAGGAAAAGGAGTCCACATCTCCTGTCTCCCTGTCTTCAGACCCCTTGAGTGAAGAGCGAGATTGTAGCTCTCCTGGGGGATCTGTGTCATTATATAAATCAGGAGCTGTCCCTTGAAAGGCGTCTGAATTAGGTGCTTCCTCAAGGCACACAAATCTGTCATTCCCAACTCCAGCACACGTTTCAATTTTGTGTGTGTGTGTGTTTTAGTATGCGAAGGTTAAAGGTTTGCAAAACAGAATGATTAATAGAGTCTGGAAACCAAACCCACAAAGTGGAAATGGGTAAGGAGCAGCAAAGGCAGTTAGTGTACTGCTGCCATGAGATGGTAGCTGCCCTGCCCATTGCAGGACTTCTGTAGCTAAGCTTAGTGTTCCTTGTTCGTGTGGGGCATGGGTCCCCTCCTTCTGCCATACTGGGGGTTTGCTGCCCCCCTGTTCCTCCACTGCCTTTTATTTGATACCTGTGAGAAGGGTGAAGCATCTGGCCTCTAGTGTCACCTTCTCACCAGTACAGCATTAGGGATCCTTTCATGCCCTGCTCCCCATATACCACCATATAATGGTAATGAGTACCCCTCCAATCTGGCTAGGATTAGATATATTAAACTTAAAGTACCAAATGACTAGCCAGAATGTTTTGGGTTTTCACTGGCATAAAACCCAGCCACATCTGATCTGAATTCCCTTTCTTTTATACCATTTTGTTCTGGTTACATGCAATTCACCTCACTACAGACTTTCATATTTTGCCACCAAGGTAACATCACATCTCTTGTATGGTGGCTGCATACAGTTCCTTGTAACATATTGCTGGTTTTAGACTAAACTCAATAGTATTTGTGTACAGATTGGTTTACTTTTAGATTTCCCATACAGTTAACTGGCAGGCAGATCCGTCTTCTGGACAAAAGAAATGTCTTTGTGTTCCAACTATGTCCAGACTGCTCTGGGTGACCCTGCTTTAGCAGGGGAGTGGACGAGATGATCCCCAGAGGTCCCTGCCAACCCCTACCAATCTGTGATTTTGTGATTTCCCCTTTAATTCATACTCATTAGCTGGGTGGGTCCAAGATGGATTTATCTGCTTTTAGCAGTGAAAAAACAATCACAAAGTTCAGGTTTGAATCCAGTTCAATGATGAGAGGAAAAATTTGGTGTTCTGCACCCTGGACTTTGAATATTTGTCTAGAGAGTGAATCTTCAGAGGTAGGAGATAAAAGTCCTTAGTTTATTTGAGACAAGTTTTTTGTTCCTAACTGGAATCCCTAATGGCAATTTTTTTTTTTTTTTTTGCTGTAGGCAGCTTAGATGCCATCATATAACCTTGAGAGCCCAGCACAGAAAAGCTACATGTCACCTTCTGATAAATTGGGAAGGATTTAATTAAATGAACATATATAAAAGCCACATGAGTAAGAAATGGCCAGGAGATCTTCTAAATTAGCTTAGCAAGAGGGGTAAAAACCAGGGAATCTCCATCAGTAGTGTAAGTGAAGGGCATTACTTTTTATAATATAACCAAGTAGAATTACAAAGGTTAAGAAAACATACAGCATTCCCTGCCCCTGAGTTCTCTAGGTAGTTATCCTATGCCAGCACCCTGAAGATAAGGAAATAAAGTGCTTATTTAACCAGAAAGAATGAATTTTCACAGATAGTCTTATACAGAAGAATCAAAACCACCAGGTGACTTCTGATGACAAATCTCGGCTTCTCAGGGTCTGAGGAACCTCACAGTGGAATAAAGGCAAAAACCCACCTCCCACTTTACATTTTTCTACCTGCCCCATTCCAAATAGGTTTTAGTAGTAAAAATTCCTGTAACACAATAGAGATGAGCTGATAACATAAAAAATACCTCAATATGTATTATTGGCTATGATTCAAATTGTTTACAGAGCAGGGGTACCAGTAGGACCTTAAGATTTCTTCATGCTTGTGTGAATCTGATCCCCAGGAGAGCAGGGATTCAAAAGAGACAAGCTGTTGAAACAATACCAGGAAAATGGTGTACAAAGCTAATTTTTTAAATTATATCTACTTACCAAAATGAGCCTTACAAAGAAACATCAGAGGAAAAAATTCTGATGCAAACTGGAAGTCTTGCGATTTTCCAGCAAGACTGGGAGAAAGCAGGTTAGATAAACCAAAGCGTGCTGCTTGCATTTTGCTACACGAATTCATTCATGACAGTGAAAGGCAGCAGGCAGAATCCAGCTCAATGCAAATGAAAAGCATATATCTGAACAGAGGGAGGAGATTTTATCATCTAGGCTGTTTCATGCCTTTATTTAAATTAAGGTCCCCTTGAGGAGGAGAAAAACAGAAATCAAACCAACAAACTACAGAAGGTTTTTTGTGTGTGTGTGGATGTGTTTTTTAAAATCCATATTCAGCTCTTAGTAGGCCAGCCCCAAGCAGTTGTTTTAACAAGATTAGCTTACTTCAAAATCCATGGTACTATTTTTGGCTTCCAGACTAACATGTCTCTGCCAGTTCTCCCCAAGTGACAGTGCTTCTGAACTCTGTCATGTTGTACAGCCACTCTGGCTTGTCCTGAGTATTTTGATCCAAGGGATACATCACTTCATCAGGGAGCTGGACGAGTTCTTTGCACTTTGTCATTACAGAGACAGGTTTTGACAGGGCAGCTAATGTTCCCTTGGCACCCCGAAGATTTGCGTGAGAAGACAATAAAAGGAGGTGAGAACAGTAGGGTAGGAAAAACAGTCCTGTCAGTCCTCTGTAAAGACATCAGTTCTTTCTGGGACAAGAGCTGTGGATAGATGGAATCTATCCTGTTGACTCCTAATTACAGTGAAGTGGCAGCCCTTGCCTCTGACAGAGAATCTGCAGCAGGGGTTCATGAGAGCTTGGAAGATTCCCGTATTGCTATTATTCTGTGTCTGGCATGGGTGAAAGACAACAGTTAAATATATCTCATCCTTCATGTCAGAGCCCTGCACTGACTGTTTTCCCCAGAAAATTGGGTCTTCCATGGCCATCTTTTGATTATTGCTTCACACAGCCAGCTGTGTGAAGCTGAGTGATGCTGAGACTGTTGCAGAGTGGCAAGAGAGTCCTGATGCTAGGTAGCCTCTGACTGCCCAGATCAGGTGTCTCCTATAAGGGACTGGGTCCTGGGGACAGCTGGGACACACAGGGTTTGACAGAATAGCTCCCAGGACACCCTTAGTCTGTCCAAAGTGATACTTGCCCTAGTGAGGCTACAAGAACAAAGACGCTTAAAGATATCTTGGTGTCACTTCTTATCTCTAAATCTTTTCTTGGTCCCACAAACAAGCACAGCCCCCTGACTTGGCTTACTAAGTGGCTTATCCAGGGATGAAATTACTGCTGCTCCAATCTCTTTTTAGACGTTATGGGGTCTAGAGGTTTTAGAGGTTTAGAGGTCTAGAGGTTTTAGAGGTTTAGAGGTCTAGAGCCCAGTAGGTTGCAGAATAGCTAATCTTCCTACAGCCAGAATCATAACAGGCAGATCAGGTTATGTCTACTTCCCTGGCCTGCTTCTTGTCAGGGTAAGTAGCCATGCGCACTAATTCATTGGCCAGCTTGGAAATACAGTCTGTATTCAGATGAAGCTGTTTTAAGACAGCTCCCCAGGAGCTGTTTGCAGTCTGTGATCTTTGCTGGCAATTCGCTTGGGAAGCAGAGGCCAACCAACCGATGGTCTCTGTCAGGCGTGCACAGACACCGAGTTCGTGTTTGCCTGAAGAGCCGGGGGGATACCTCTGAAGCACATGCTTGCTTTCTAAATGCTGCCTTCTTCTGTGACAGCTACACAGTGTGGTTACCCCAGCAGAACAGAACAATTAAAACACATGACAATAAGGGAGACATTTAGAAAACCATCATTTCCTAGTGTCTTGAGTAAAACCCTAAAAAAGGGCAGTAAAATTGTTTTTAGCAGCCTTGAATTTGCTTCCAAGAGCATAGTGGTTACATGCATTTCCGTAGTGAACTCAAGTCACAATTTTGTTGTCACTTCTCTACTGACATCACAACTAAGAGATGGTGAGAAACCTGACCAGCTTAGATAAAACACTAGCGTATGCTCTATGAATCCTACTGGTTTGTCAGCTAACTCATAGAACTGAAAGGAAAAATATTTTTCATTTAACAGGTCATGTCAGAAATTTAAAGGCTTTCCCCTTTCTAAAACAGTGTGAAAACAAGCAACAACAAAAAATTAATGAATCTCAGAGGAAAAAATATAAGGTTGCTTGCAACTGTTTCATGTGTTTTCGTGTCAGCAAGGAGATCAAACCACAGTGTCTTCTGGTAGCAGAGGCAGCTCAGCACTCTGCAGGGTAGACCTAAAAGTGATTCAGCATGCAGGGAAATCAAAGGAAGCTGTGCTCCCTTAGAGATTAGAGCAACAGCAATTTCATTTGCTCTTCGCTGTCATTTTGCTTTTTCTGTTTCTTAAGAACTGGTGTCTGGGTAAGGGGAAAATTCTGCTCCACTGTCTCTACACCAGCCCCTAAATAAAGCTTCACATTCTGGAAATGCCCAAAGAGATCTGATCTTCGTAGAACCAATATACTTATGCTTCTCCTTGACAGAGGTGAGCCCTTAATCATCATTTGGTTTTAGAGAGGCATCTGCACAGACTTTTGCAGGCTGAGACACATGCCTGTGACCAGATACAAGCCATCTACAATCGGGAAGCTACACAGCTGTGCTGACACTGAGAGACCAGGGCAAAATGAATGGCAGAGAGAGGTGTAGGAAATCAGAAATTGCTATTTTTTTCTGCAGCCTTAGTTACTGGGGCTCAAATTGGAAGACTTCAGAAGAACATGCCCATTTGTTGCATGCATACCAAATGGGCTATGCAGTGGGTGCTTGTACTCGAGAGAAACAACATTAGATTGTTAGGCTCATATTAGGTTTTAAGAACACACACACAAAGAAATTCTGTGAAAAACAAAGATAAATTTGTGCCTAAAGCAGCTCAATGCCATTTCGTTAACAACTGCACTGTTAATCAGCTGGAGGTTAAAACAGTCTTGTATGGATTTAAGCTGTGGTCACATTTCCATGGTCACCTACATAATTTAAGAGCTGTTTTATTCATCAGAAGTCAGTAAAATAAACCCAAAAATGAGTGTATTTTCCCATGATGAGAGAATTTCAAGATGACAGAGACTATTAGATAATTTACTCCATCTCCCAGCCAATGCAAAACTGGTCTCAGTAATGTATTTGTCACTGTTTTATTCAATGCACTTTTAAAATTAGCAAGATTGCAGCTAAATCCTTCTAAGTGAGACATTTTTCCTGACATTCAAGCCAGCCTGTTCCTGCTGGCTATGTTGCCTCCACGGTCCATCTTGGGACTGTTGTTCTTTGGCTTTGCCACATGCTATAGGGGTAAACTGTTGCTAGTGCACTGAGGGAATGGAGGATCAATGGCTCTGACATTTCTAAATGAGCACCAGGCAAAGAGCAGAGAGAGCTGAGAAGCCAGGTTCTTCTGCAAATTGTTTCTCCCTCTCTGGGTTTCCCGCATTCCCCATTTTCAGCTCTTTTACCTTGTTAATGAGGCTGGGATCACCCGGACTGCTCTCGTCTTCTGAACTCTTCTGTTCCTCATCTGATGTGATGACCTCCGTTGGTATCACAGAGACTGGGCACACCTTGTAGGGCTCGGTGTAGGCACTGCAGGGAGAGAGAACAGATGAGCTCAGGGGTGTTATCCCAGGCACTCGCTATTGCTCAGACATAGCAAACCCGCACACTGCCCAGAGATCACCAGCCAGGGGCAGGGAATCCCTGCAGACCTGTGAGGCTTCGAAAGCAAGATTTCTCAAGCTTTGTTTTTTTGCTGCCAGGTTCAAACAGGACCATTTAAGCAAGCAGAAGGATCTGAAAGGAGCAGTGGGAAGTTAACTGAACTTGTTCAAGCTTAGGATCAATGTCCTGGCTCAGTTTGGAGCAAAAGGGTTAATACTTAGTTGCAACCAGAACTGCTTTGTTTCTCCCTAGTCAACCCCTCAAAATGATGTAATAAGATCATACTAACATCTCCATACTCATTAAGTGGAAGTTAGATATTGTAACAGTGAGGTTTCTGGGAAAACATGAAAAGGATGAGAGAAGTTTAAGTGTGATGCCAATGGCATCAGTTAAAGCACAAGGTACTCAGATCCCAGAACCCTTGAGTTGTTTCAAGGGAATCTGAATTCAGCTCCAGAAACCCAGAGAAAGCCATGCAATAAGAGTATTGGACCTGTTGTATAATACAGGCCAGTGGCTTCCCAGCATTTTCTTTTAGAAAAACACCCTCTTTTTACAACTAAAATTGCCAGTGATTTCAAAACCTGAATGACTAGAGGTTGGTTCTCTAGATGATGCCTGCCCTTTGCCCTAGAAAGATGTCTCCTATCGCTAATCCAAATATGCCTAGCTCCAAACTCCAGATACTGGATCTTGTTAAACCTTTGTCTGCTGAATTGCAAGTACTCTTGCAAATTTTGTTACTGTGTGGCTACTCACAGGCTGCATTCAGGTTGCCCCTTCATTTTGTCTTTTATATGAAATAAGGGAAGATCTTGGTGCCTTACTGTGTCATGCCTCCTATCATTTAATCATTCTAAAATCTCTGAACTTTATCCAATTACCCATTAACTTTATCCAATTTACTAACCATTTTAGCACCAGTTTTTACTACGAGCCAGTTTTAGTACTGTTCTTGGTACTGCAACACAAAACTCAATATTCCAGCGCTGGCAAAAGGAGTGCCAAGTATACCAGTGGTAACACCCACCTATTCCTACCTGACTTTACTGTGTTTTTACATTCAAGGATTGGATTAGTATTTTTGGCCATAGTATCATTCTGGGACCTTATCCACCATGTGGCCCCAAGCCTTTTACATTTCCAGGGGTAGGTTCCAGTGTTCAGCCAACAGGGCAAGTCTGTTGTTTTGAGAAACATAATCTGACATCTCTGTGTGTTCCAGTAGACATCCTAGCCAGCCAGGCCAGTCTGTAATGTGTGCCTGGCTTACTCAGTGTATATCATTTCTTTAGTTCTCGTTTCCTCTGAAACATTATTAAGTTGCTTTCAGAGCTCTGCCTTATGTCTTAATTTTTCTTTGATCTCCCACTTGGGGATCCCAGATGTGAGCAAATCCAAAGCTTCAATGCCAGTGCTGCAGCGACAGGAGGCTGGGCAAAGGTGGGTTAATGTAAGTGGGAGGGCAATGAAGAAAGAGGCTCCCAAGGCCACTGAACAGACTCAGATTTCCTTTTGGAAAGGAAACTCCCTACATCTCTGCATTCACTTCCAAGCTGCAAACAGGGCTCTGTCTCCCATGCAGGTGCGGCTGCCAGCCTTTCTTTTATGTCATCAGCTTCTCCCTCATGCAGAGAGTCAAAGAGCTCTCGCAGGCTGCCCGGTTTATTTGCCATGGCTGGGCAAAGGGCCAAGCAGCACCACTCTTCCTCACCATTGTCTGCTCTTGTTTATTATTAGTGTCTGCAGTTTTTCAGTGCATCATGGCACTTCCGAAACCCTGCCTAATTACAACAGCAAAGGGGCCTCAGAACAAGAGAAAGCAAGAGCGAGGCAGGTACAGGAACAGCTCAGGATAAACTGTTAGTAGCTTAGCCAATATCTCTCCTTACTTGCAAAGCCTTTCTTCAATTTGCAATTGTTTACCCCAGCAGACATGAAATTAAGTCCCTCCCTCTTTTCTCTCTATCTCTCATAAATGACTGCATTATGTTAATGTAAGAATACATTATAATTTGGGAAGAATGCCTCAGTATATTAGCCTCGTAATCATTATGAATGGCATTATTAAAGGCTCATACAATAGCAAAACTTGCAATATTGCTGAACTGTTGCATGGGCTTCGCTTATAGTAGGCCTGCAGTGTACTGGCACCAGCTCGAGTTTAAAAGAGAAGTCCCAAAATGTTATGAGCCTCATTTGCACATGGGATGGGCACAGGCATGTTTGTGTCACCTTCTCCATCCTGCCCTTCTCCAGCCTTTCCAGCAGCACTCAGATCTTCACTTCTGAGACTGTTCTATATTGTAATGGAGTTCCTGGGCTGTAGACCTTTCCTGATACCCAGCACATGTAGTCCAGTGAAGTCACATCCTTTCATCCATTTTCTGTATCTACGCTTTTGTGGTCTCCTGGAAATCCTAGCTCCTGAAGACTTGAACTGTGCCCAGGAACTGATCCCCAGGTGAAGGTGCCCTGTGCAGCTTGGTCTTCACTGATCCCACTGCCAGGTGCAAGTCAGAAAACACCAAGGATGCAGGGATAGGTGGCAGATGACTTCTGAGGCACAATAGGGTGTGGGAAATTTTATAAAAGAACAAAGGGAGAGTAATTTTAATGCAGGGCAAGGTCTTACCCACAGAGAAAACTCTTCAGGTATGCCCAAACAGTTACCATAGCTGCATATTAAGTCTTTTATCTTAGTAGAAGCTGCTGGGCATCCTGTGAAAACCTGGACATGTTTTAGCACTTTCCAAGAGACTATGTAGGTTGCTTTTGATGTTGGTAAACTGCCACTGTTGGAGAAACCTTCCAAATCAATATTTGAGAACAAAAAATAAACTGCTTTATTACGCAGTCACCAAGTCTTTGTGTCATCAAGATTAGTAAGATGTAACCACTGATCATGAAAAGAATCCACCTCTAATAATAGGGAAATAGTCACAGCCAACTTCATGAACTACAGTTCTTCTAAGGTAGCTTCATCTCCATTGATCACAGAATCACAGGCTGGTTGAGGTTGGAAGGAACCTCTGGAAGTCATCTGGTCCAACCCCCTACTCAGGGATGACCACCTAAAACCAGCTGCCCAGGACCGTGTCCAGGCAACTTTTGAGTATCTCCAAGAATGGAGACTCCACAACCTCCCTGGGCACCCTGTGCCAGTTCAGTCACCCCCAGAGTGGAAAAAGTGTTTCCTGGTGT
>JAOXNO010000003.1:16303994-16317765 GCA_028565335.1 Limnodromus scolopaceus
TGGACACGTTCCTGTGCAACCTGCTCTGGGTGGACCTGCTTTGGCAGGGGTTTGGACTAGATGATCTCCAGAGGTCTCTTCCAACCCCACATCATTCTGAGATTGTGTGAGAAGGAAGTCTCTCTAGATGACAATAGTAATATTCTCTATTAAAAAAACCCATCAAAAACCAGAACAAAGTATTTTTGACTGGAGTGAGACTTAATGAACTCCTCTCTTTCCACTGTTAGCATTATTCAAGCTATCTGTTGCTAGAGCCACAAAGGAAGTTATACAGATTATACAACTTCTCTTTGTTATCAACCAAAATATCCTTCACTCTTGAGGGCCAGTTTCATTGATGGTCAGCCCCGGCCTAAATCTCTCCAACAGAGACCTGCTGAAGCAGTGGCAGTCTGTGCTAAGTGTGTCTTTACAGAATCACAGAATATTCATGGTTCGAAGGGACCTTTGAGATCATCGAGTCCAACCACAAAAAACCAAAACAAACCAAAACAAAAAAACCACCAACACACCCACAAACCACACCCACCCACAGACAGCCAGCTTGGGCACCAGAGCATGCCCTGAAGAGCCATGTCTACACGTTTCTTAAATACCTCCAGGGATGGTGACCCCACCACCTCCCTGGGCAGGCTGTTCCAGTGCCTGACCACCCTCTCAGGAAAGTCATTCTTCCTAAGATCTAATCTAAACCTCCCCTGCCCCAACTTCAGACCATTTCCTCTGGTCCTGTCATTATTCCCTTGGGAGAAGAGGCCAACCCCCACCTCTCTACACCCTCCTTTCAGGTAGTTGTAGAGGGCAATGAGGTCTCCCCTCAGCCTCCTCTTCTCCAAACTAAACATGCCCAGAAGTCTCATGCTAAGGTCCCTAACATCATTTCACTACAAGAAAAGAGTTGGGGAGTTCTCGATAGCAGAGCCCTCAAAACACGAGCTGAGAACTGAGCTGTCTGTTGCTGTCAGGCCAGCATATGCTTGTCCTGTCATTTGGTCATGAGGTAGGAAAACACGGAAAAATGCAATCACCTTTTTCCTGCATGGTTGTAGCTGAGCTGTGTGGTGCTGGTGCTGGCAGGTTCAGTGACCCCAGGCAGTGAGAGCGAGACCGTGTCTGGAATGGTCTCCCTGATACAGAGGCAAGGCTCAAACAAGGCAGTGCCCAGACTCTTGGGTTTTACAGTTCCTGAGTCCCTGCATGCTGGGCATGCATAAATACCTATCAGAAGGGCAGGGAGGTTTGGCAGCTTTTCCTATCAGTTGTGAGAGAGATCTGGGGACATACAAAATGAACTGACCCTACTAAGAAACCTCTTATCTTCATGGTTGCTCTTCCATCAGGGATTCCCTTCAGACTTGAAAGCACATATCAGATTTGAGGCTGCAGCCTTACCAGGAAAATAAATGGAGCCCCTGGAATTCTGAACTAACAAAGACCTTGTATCTGGCTTTTCTTTCCTGACGTTTGGGGGAAACTCAAGTGAGCTGAATTTTCTTGTGTTTCAGAGATTTACCCAGTTGTTAAAGTAGAGCATTTCCAGAAGGAAACAGTTAACTGCTAGTATGTTGGGCTCAATGAAAGTCCTCAGTGGCTTCTCCTCTGGCTCCTAAAATGTCAGTTTCAGTTCTCAGATTAAAATTAGAGCTGGCTGCACTTTTGCATGGCTGAGGCTTTTTTACTTGAAAAATCAAGCTTGGCGTGATTAAAAACTGCAGATATTTGTGATATTTGTCTGGGATTAATGTAGTAATTAATTCTATTTTACTACTCCCTCCCACTAATTCTGGAAAATCAAAACCACCTTAATACTGCAATTCAAATGTATGTTTTAGTTCAGAATTTATTTCAGTATCTATATATTTTATTTTTTTTACTTGCAAATGAAACAATCAGAAAAAAACTTTGGGAACTACAGAGTTCTTTTTTTTTTTTGGTTTTTTTTTTTTCTTGGACTTTTCAGTTAGGCACACATATTTTATTTCTCTTGAGGCTACTGAAGCAATGCTTTTCCTTAGAACTTCAATCAAATGGCAAGATAAAATGTTTGTCCAGCACAGTTTAAAATATGTTTTTACATTTTTGTCATTTTACTATCTGTCACTCTCACTCTTTACCCTGACTGTGTTCACTGGAACGTGTTTTTATTTCACTGCCATTGTCCGGATTTTTTAAACCCGACAATGTAAAAGCAGAAGATTTTGAGGTGCTCAGTTTTAGCTCACATATTGTCCGTATCTATTTAAGGACTAGAAGATTTGACTTCAAAGATGTATTGTACTGTCTGCAGTCCATTACTTCTGAAGGCACATGTGCTGAGGAGACCTTTCTGAGCAGCCAACTCCCAGAACTCTCAGAACTAAGAATGCCATCTGACCTGAAATGTCAGAGGGTCAACAATCCTCCCTGTGAAACTTCCATTAGAAACACCACGCTAGCTCTTCTTGAATAGGTCCACCTGCCTAGAGGGCCCAACAGGGAGAGTAGTGGGTTAATATCTGAGGTTTTTGCCCAAATTTACTAAATGTATTCAAGACATAAGAACAGACTGCCAATAGACTGAAGAGGTATTTAATTTGAGACAGCTGAGAATGGCTGGACACAGATCCAAGCAACTATCACTTGTCTCAGTTCATCAGTACCTAGCTGTATTTCCTGTGAGGAAAAAGAAGTCTGGGGACATCCCTGTGACACTGATAAAGCTGGTGTAGCATAAGTCAGACAGAGCACCAAAAGGTGTTCCCTCATGACAGGTCTAAATCTGCTTGCTCGAGGCCTTTGAAAGATAGCATCTAATTAATCCAGCCATTTATTCAAGTGAAAGGATCCTTTAATAAGGTTTTTAAGAAGGGTCTTGGCAAAACAGACAGTACCTTTTAAATATGTTCTTCCAACCATTAACTCTAATTGGTCGATTAAGATAAAATTAAGTGTTGTATGCCACTGAGCAGCAAATCTTTAAGGCGGTTTTTACATTAACCCCCCTTGGGTCCTGTAAAAGAAGAATTCTTGCAGGATAATTAAAAATGTGCTGTACGTTACAAGTAACTTTGCTGGGTGGCACAACAAACCATAAACTACTAGATTAGATTTGCATTTAAAATGCAATAGCATTCTGTTGTTTTTGTTACAAATCTAATCTGGAGATATACCCCACATCATTGAGCAGTGGATTCTGGAAAGGCTGCAGAACTGTAATGTGCAATCTCTCATTCAATAAATCTCAGTAAGGCTTGGAGTGGGGGCTGGAGGGGAGAAAGGCATTCAGAGAACACTCATCAACAGCAAAAGACCTGACCATTTCAAACAGGCTGCATCTTGTCCATCTGCAGTCTCATCACCCTCTCTGCAGTACATGCTTTCTCTGTGTGGTGTTAGGAATGCTTAAACCGCACCAATAGCACTGCTGCGCCCCATACACATCATCCAGAGCAAATCTGCAATACACAGCAGACTCTCTCCTCTGTGGTAACCCCAATGAAATATATTTGTGGTTCATATAATGGAAACAGAGAAGACAAAGAAGTCTACCCTCAGGACATGAAGATGGCCATGTGTACACATTCCTCCTTCTCTGCACTGTAATTTGATCAGAAAAGTAGCCATCAGAGTAGAGTCCAGCTGCTAATAAACCCAGCATCTACTGAGGGCTTGGGACCATTTCCTGGGAGGTAGATGGGACTCCAGTTCCTCATACACAAAGCCAGGGCTGGATGCTGAGCAGTGGCACCCTCTGAGGCCGTGCTGTGTGTGCAGGAGGGTGAAGTGCAATGCGAAGCTCTGCTGGGGAGCACACTGCTGTCCTGTCCCCCCACACCTGCATCCCCAGCACAAACCAGGACAAACAGCTCCCTGGGCATGAGCAAACAGGAGAGCTGCCGTAGAGCTGCATGCATCTGAACAATGGATTAAAATCTCTCCTTCTTCAGTATCAATATGACATTACTGATACTGTCCAGAGACACTTCTCAAATGCGTTTGTTTGAAAAGCTCTGCCATCAAATAGCATTTAATAGCTGTCTTTCTGTCCTGGCTGTCTTGGAAAGATAATTTCCCACCCCTCTAGCACCTGGCAATACATGAAGCGTGCCCTGTGCCCAGACCTGAGCAGCAAGGGGTTATCTCTGCAGACTGCTCCCTGTCTCTGAGTAGCTGGAAGTCCTGCATTAACCGCTATCACCTTCTAACTCCTTGTGGCAATTCAGACAATACTAAAGTAAACAGAAATAAAAACATGACTCATGTCAGAGCTGGCTGTGGCTATTGTCAAGAATTTCAATACGCTGTGCAGAGCCTGAAGTCAGGGTGTAATACTGGGATCCCTTGCTCTGCAATCAACTAGAGGGGAGGCAAGTTTTGCCTAATTATCCTCTTATTAGAAGGTAAAAGTCTTTAAAAGAAAAGAATGGTAATGACATTTATTATAAAAAAGTGCTTTCTGCTTACAAGCAATAGAGATCCACAGGGCCAAACTCTAATCTCGGCCATCGCCTGTAAAATCCTTTAAAGTCTTTGTTGATTGTCCGATTAATAGTTGAATGAAAGGGATCTCTAAACAATTGTGAAGAAACTTCCTAAACTTTTCTAATATCCTTTACAGAAACCTTACCAGCTCTCTCATACTCTTGGAATGGGTTTAAGAGTGTGAATTTGAAGTAGCAATAAAACAGACCACCCTTTTAGAAACAGTTCTGGTTTCTTTTCTAATGGGAGAACAGAGTTGGTTTATGAACCAAAATTATAGCTATATTTTCTTGAATGACAGATTGAATCTGTCAGCTACAACCTTCCAAAATACTTATCTCCAGAAGTTTTTGGCAATAAGGAAAGTATACAAAGGCTACGATCTATGGCAGGCATTTGAAGACAGACATTCATAGGCTTCAGTCATTATCATGCTTGGGGATTAGCTCTGTGGGTATTATTTGACCTACTTTAGAAGTTACAATTAAGCTGTTTCAAATGTCTTCACCACCTGGAGGCAGCACTGGGGGGGTGTCTCCCCAGAGGAGAGCAGGGGGACAGAATCCTCCCCCCTCAGCCTGCTGGCCACACTGCTGGGGATGCAGCCCAGGAGGCAGGTGGTTTCTGGGCTGCCAGCGCCCATTGCCAGTGAATGTTGAGCTTCTCATCCCCCAACATCCCCAAGTCCTTCTTCTCAGGGCTGCTCTCCAGCCAATCTCTGCCCAGCCTGGGTTTGTGGGGATTGCCCCAACTCAGGTGCAGGACCCTGCACTTGGCCTGATTGAACTTCATGAGGTTGGCACGGGCCCACCTCTCTAGCCTGTCCAGGTCCCTCTGGATGCCATCCCTTCCCTCCAGCGTGTTGACCATGCCACACAGCTTGCTGTTGTCAGCAAACTTGCTGAGGGTGCACTCAATCCCACTGTCCATATCACCAACATATTTGTTTTACTATTTCAAATACAATGACACTGATTGTCTACTCTTGGTCATTGCTCTTTTGGTCTGTGAACTATTTATACCGAAGCTTCCATTACATAATTATCTCTAGACTTTTCACCTTATCCTTCATATGCTGTGCTTAGATACCATGCTGTGCCCCTCCAAGAGCTGGGGATTTAATCTTGTATAACATACGTGCTTCTCATTTGAAGTAGCAGAGAAAGCCAGGAATATGACATCTTGATTTTACTGGTTAGACACACTTGCTATGTTGGAGGAAATTCACTCTAATGGTTTAAATTTCACCTTAAACTTAAGGGCATATGAAGGTCTGAGTAGTATGTTATTCAGACCATTTTTAGGCAGAGAATTCATGTTCTAAGATGTTTATTATGCTTAGCTTTTGTTAGGCTTTTTTTGGGTGTACATTACAGAAGGGTAAGGAATAGGCCATCAAACAGACTGTCCCTGGCTGCACTGTTGGACCTGCAGGGAGCAGAGAGGATATAATCACTTAAGTAGCATAATTCGGTAGAAGAGAGGTTGATGACTCCAGTGGTGAGGTGAGGGGACAGCTCATTGGAGGGGGAAGTAACTGCTCATCCACTGGATTTTTCTCTTTTTAAAGGAGCAGGATTTGCATTCTGTATGGCCCATCAACCAACTATAATATGATTTTGACATACATTTTGAAATTGGTCTGTGCTGACGTAGTCCTTGCAATGTTGCGCACAGGCCTGGCAGAAGCCCAGACTAACTATGGCTATGCGCAGAGAGGATTGCTGACAAAGCTTTTACCGTAGCTGCTTACACATGAGGCATCCTCTCCAACACTTGCACTTCAGATGCTAGCACTGTTGTTCCTGCCTCAGCTTGGCCAAATTTAAGGAAAGGTATCACTTAAACCATGTGTTTTTCCTGACTTTCTACTAAAGACAATTTTTTCTCCATCTTCTTCTGGAAGAAGCACATCCCTTGGGAATAAAACACATCTGCAATAGAACTGGATACTGAAAAAGTGATCAGCTTTCTTGATTGGACTGAAGCTGGGAAGAATCAGATGGGTGCGCTGTATGTCTTGAACAGAGCCTCTGGAGTAATTTACAGGCATGAGACTGCAATTGTACAGACTAATTAGGAATTATCATGAGCCTTGGTGTAATTGCACAGAGCACTGGAATCCCCACACTGGCCCCCAGGAATTCACTCTGAGCAAGTCCTGCTGTTGCTTAAGTACAGTAATCAGACTGAGGTTCCTCTAGTATGTATCGATGACCATTTTATGTAGAAGGATATAGGAATGTACAGTTAACAGCAACATGGGCTTTTAGCCAATTTCTTATGAATATTCAACACCACAGTGGGACTAACTGTGGAACTGCAGGTATGCTCCTTTTATTCCTCTCTTCTCCCTGTCTTCTTTCCTCTCTGAATTTTAAGCATGTTAGTAGATAGAAAGATTGAAACGTGGCAAACCTGGTAAATCCAAATTAAGGACTCTAAGTAGAAAGCAAAAAAGGGAAATGAAATTCTGAAAACACCCAACCTATGCCATCTTCCTGACATTATCTAAACCCTGATAGAAGACTCTCTCCATCTCTCCTAAAAGCACTGGAAGTGATACTGTGGTAGACTATGACATGAGCATTTGAGGTATCTCCTTCCCATCCCCTTGATGTTTATCACACTGCCGTATGCGTGGCTGATGCTCTGAAGGTCAAGCTGCGTTAGTGAAGCTGTTCTTTAAGACACATGCCAGAATACTTTTATTCTACCTGAGAGTTTAGCCAGTAACTTCGGTGAAATTTCTCTGACTTATGGTTGTTGAGGGTTGAGGCAATGATGTGGGTTACAGTGTCTGTCCCAGAGGTGGGACACAGCTATCTTTTGCTTTCAGCCTGAACAATTGGTTTGTGTTGCTTTGCTTTTTGTAGTGCAACTCTGCAGAGAAAAGGAGCTAGAAAGTGACTTTCAAAAGCAAATGAAAATTGAGTCTGATTCAGGCTATGTGGACTGGGAAAAGATATGGGGAATTTTGTCCAATTCCACTTATGTCCCATTATTTCTACACTGTACAGAAGGCTAATGATGATCTATATTGTCATATACCCAAATCAGAGTTTAATTATTAATACCAGATAGCTAAATTTTGGGGATACACAATAACTGCCCTTCAGGGGGCAATATTCCCAGTTCTATTCTGGCAATGGTAATTCTAAGTTAAGATATATTTCTAGAACACTTTCATTATTGGACTTTTCCTATAAACGTGATTGCATCTAATTAGAAATTACTGGTTTAAATACACTCCACATGGTCTTTCCTTTTAAGCAAGAAAATTAAACAGTGAATCTTCTCATCTGTCAATTTCTGTAAGCCCCCCTCCCGCCCTGCTTTTCCCCAATCACACACAGTAGTGGAGGTTCCCAGATTATTGTAATCTTTTATAGCACTCTCACACTCTGTTCTCTGAAATGTAATAAAAGAGTTGTACTTGGCCATTCATCAAAAATGTAGCAATTCCATAAGGTATCAGCAGATGCTAAATACCAGTGCTCTGCAGGTGAACGCACCAAAGGGAAGCTCACGGGCTCAAGTCTCGTGTATTGCAAGCATTTAATCCAACACACTTGTACTCTCAAATGATTGAAATCAGCCTCAGGATACAAGCAGGCTGGAGTCATTTTTATCTCTGTGTGGTTGTGGTAGAGCTGCGTTTGATAGGTATTCGCATTAGAAAGCTTAAATCCATTGAGAGATATTTTAGGCAGAACTGCTTTAGCAGGAAATAAAACATCCGTGCCCATACATCATGTACGCATGGGTAAATAGGTTCATGTACATGCACTCGTACAATTTGCTTTGCTTTGCTTTACGATTAGACCATACACTGTTTCTCCAAGTATATTATGCCACTATATGTGTATCACCCATTTACATTTCATCAAAGTTTTTGAGGCGTGTCTTTGTCCAAAACATCCTGACAAATATAGCAAATAATATCTATCTCAGCAGCAATGTATGTACATTGCTGTCTGCCTGATGCTCTTCCCCTCCACCCTGGTTATCATGATAAAGGGCTTGTTCAGGATCCCAGCATTCATTTCTCCCTCAACAGCAAAAACTGCATGCACAACAAGCAGCAGACTGAAAAATTATGTTCACGCCTTGACCTTGAGACTTCCTGAACCAGTTTGGATTGGCTCTCCCCTTGAAACAACAGGCTTCCACAGGAAGTTCATAAATGGGCCCAAGTCACAGCAATTGACGTAGTTTTAATATTTTTAACTTGGTTCTTCAAGAGCTACCTAAAATGGGCGGCGTTTCATGGACACAAAGAACTGGCCAGCTTTTCCAAAAGTGAGCGTCAGAGTGCCGGGCACAACGCAAACGGCTGACAGCGGCGTGACTATCGGGCCATTGGGTCATGCTAGCGCAGCTCTGGCTGAGCCCTGCCCGGGACGCGGCCGTGCGCGCTGTGAGGCCGCACTGTTCTCCACCACCTCCCAGCCTCAGCACCGCTGGGGCTCCCAGCACCGAGGGCAGCCAATGTCTCCAAAGAGCCAAACCACCGCCCATGTCCCAGACCCTGCAGCTCCGGGCCCATCCACAGCCTAAGCATTGATGCAATCTCTTTCCCTGTGTCGCACCCACCTCTGCCAGTTCCTGCCCCGCTCAAAAAGACAAAGCATTGTACATCATTCTTGTCTGAGAAACAGTTTGCAAGACTCATTCAGAGGTGTTAAAGAGAAGTTCTTTTACTCCCCAAGTCTGAATATCAAAAGAGGGATCTGTGAAAAGCTCATGGTTTGTTCCACTCATAATGACAGGGGAGAGGACCAGAAAAATAAATGTTGCAAAGAAACATCTGTAGAAGGAGAATGATGGATGAAAACAGACATGCTTTTAAGATGTTTATCATTTTCACACAGCTCTAACAAAATGCAACTGTATTAAAGACATTCCTTTTCATTCATTTGCTTTGCACCCTGCTTTCTAAGTACCTGTTTAACACTCTTCTTATTTACATCTCTGCACTCCACTGATTGTATGCTATAATCTGACGACAGATTCAGATTCAAAGGTCTTGAGTGCATTGCTCCTATGTAACTATGAAAAGGACATTTTCTTGTTTGCAAATAATCTAATGGAATGAGATGAAAGATTTTAATTAATGCTAGCAATGCATATGATTTCAGAGCTACTTTATATATAAATCAGCAGCTCTGTCAAAAGCCCATAATGATAGGCTTTACAGCAACTTTTAAAATTAATTGTCTAGTCTGATTAGTTCATGATTTGGGATTTTCTGGTCTATATTTAACTGATATACTTTGAAAGATAAATTATATATAGAAAGAGCTGCTTTGAGAAATTGACAGCAATGAAATAATGAAGCAGTACCCCTTCCAGCAAATAGGCTCTTTTCATTCAGTCAAGAAGTCAGAAACCTCTCTTACTGAAGAACAAAGCAAGATCTTCCCACCCCCCAAGCCACAAAATTGGATAAATCAAATATTTTTAAATGTTCTCTGGTTTGTATCTGTAAACCATAGGATCCAGATCTTGGATATAGTATACATTTACAAGGTAAAAAGTTAATTTGGTGTCTTGTTTTTTTCACTGATAAAGGCTTATCTTGTATTCTTCCAATCTTGTAAGCATTTCCTGAGGGGGTAAAAGCCAAGGAACATGGAGGATCTGCCCTACAGTACCTAGCAAGGGAGGCCTTGCCTGTTTGGCCAAGGCTAGCAGGTCTTACACAGTAATTTATTACAGTACCTTTCTGTTTCCTGGTCTGTGGTTTGCTGCTTGTTCTCAAAGCCAGTGAAGCTGCTCATATCCACATAGCCGTCATTCTCGTTAGCAGCAGATAATGCCCTGCTGGGATCTTCAAAAAACTCAGTAAAAGTTCCTGCTCTGGTAGACCTTCGAGGAGGAATTTGTATGTTTTCATAATCAGAGCTCATAGCAGGAATGTTCTCATAGTCAGATGTGTCGGCATTGGGAAAAGAAATGGACCTGGGTTTTGTTAATGGGAGTGGCATGAAAGGAGGTCTGGAGCGGTCCTCGAAGGATTCCACCCTTGACACACTCCTGCTGAAGGACTTGGGTGTTCCTTTTCTTTTACCATCCTTATAGAAAAGAACAGCGGAGGGAGACTCAGACGCACGGAGCTTCCCCACATGTGATTTTAATTGAGGTGAGCTACTTAGGCTCCTCCTGTCCAGCTCCATCAGCCTCGGGGGCCCATGATAGCTAGACTCTGATGAGGACCTTGAAGAGGAAACATTAACATCTACATGGACTTTGCTTTCAGTTTTCTTCTTGAATTTTAGAGTGAGGAACCTCTTAAAGGAAGATTTCTTTTTCTTGGAATACTTATCAGGTGAGTCATTCTCTATCAAAAGTGAAGGGGAACTTTTAGTGATTGGTTTTTTGGTGATGTAGGCAAGTTCAAAAGGAGGTGGTATATCAACAACTGAGGATGGAGTAGATATGCCACATGATGAAAGATGATTTCTCTGGGAAAAGCTACCTGAGGAACCATTGACACAGGGCAAAGACAAATTGTCTTCTGTCCTTCTTATTCTACCATCATCCAGTACACAGCCATCACTTTCTCTGTAAACAGAGACAGGCATCTCTCTCCCTTCAACAGAGTAAGATCTAGGATATAAAATGAAACATCTTGACTTGTTTGGTAATGTCCTGTTGGCTTCCACGGGTTTTCCTTCCACTGACAATAAATTTTTGCTTAAATCTTCTGTCCCAGTGCCATTGCGGGAAGACGGTATATCAGTTTCAGGTCCAGTTTCTTCTGGAACTGTTTCTGGGACACACCCCGGCATTTTCCCAGAGAGTGACCGTGTTCTGGTGACAATGTTTTTGCGATCAATGGGCAGCAAGCTGTTTTCACCATCCATGGCTAATTCATCCCTTTTACTGCGATCAGTCCCTAAATCAGTCTGCCCATCGTGAGCAATTTCATTTTCTGCAGGAAGCACATATGGGTCATCTAGGGAATCACTGCTTGTTTCTCTTTCCTCTGATTCTTCAGGCACAATGACCACTTCAGGGACTGATAGATTTTCATGCAAGACATGTTTGATCCCACATTCTACATTCATTTTGCCATGCTTATATGCTTCTAACTCTTCCTCAAGTGGGACCTGTTGACTTGGGACACTTTTGTTGAAGCTGTTTGCTTCCACCTCATTATCTTCAAGTTGCAGCTCATCTGACTTAGAGGTTTTCCCAGTGCTTTCCCTATGCTCTTCAACAGTCACATCTTCCAGCTCTGGCTCCATCCCTGGACTATTAGGTAGACTATCAGAAATGACACAATCTTCATTCAGAGAGGTCCCTTCTGTTTGAAGATTCTCATCTGAATGTTCCATGGGTATTTCCTCCCCACATTCATTCTCACAAGGAGCAATTCGGCAGCCATCATCCATATTCTCTGCACTCACAGTTTCTTCCTCCCCTTTCCCAGAGTCTTTGCTTGTTTCATAGGCTAACTCTGATGCCTTCTCCTCACCTCTCCTCTCAGTGATCTTGAAGCCATCACTGGCATTTCCTGTGTTTGTATTACTATGCTTATCTGTGTTGGCTTCCTCTTCTTCAGCTGCTGCTTGATGGATGGACTCTCCTAAACCATTTTCAGCATTGGGTTCATCCTCACACGATTCTAAGCCAGGAGCTGTTTCTTCACTGGCCTCATTGGGCAGCATGTCAGGGCTTTCACAGTCATTATTTTCCAACTCCCCTTCCATGTTCAAATCAAGCTCTGCATGCACACTGTGGTCACCATCATGTGCTAGACACCCATCTCCTGTTTCTAACATCTCAGGCAGTTCCTCCTCCTCCTGCCCTGCCTTCTCACTACCTGGGATTGATTCATCTCCAGGTAGTGGCATTACAATGGTATCTTTACAGATATCACTGACTAGTTCCTCATCTCTATTCAAAATGTTATCACTCTCAGTCTTACAATCACTATTGTCCTTAACCAGTTCCAGGCTGTTAGAAGTTTCCTCGGTTTTGGTTTCGCTGAAGTCACTTACGACATCCTCAACTTCATCTATATCCTTGGAAGCATCACTATCCCTATCAGGGGCATCTGAGGACTCCTCACAAAGTGCTTCACACTGGTCACAGTCTCTGGTTGACTCTTCTGAGTCTGGTTCCATTGGTTCAACAATATCTGAAGAGTTACCGTGCTCATCTTCAGTGACTTCTTGATTGCTGATATCCTCATCATTAGTAGTGTTATCTTCTTCCTCCTCTACCTCTTCTGGAGTTTCTGAGACTTCATTTTCCACAGAGGAATCTAGGTTCTGATCATGCTCATGTTCCAAGTCATTACAGTCTTTGCTGGTCAGCTGAGCTTCAGGAACTACAATGTATTCATTATCTGCCTCAGATTCTGGACAATCAGCATTGCATTGGTTTCCTTCATACAGCTCTCCATCAAGACATACCAGTTTCCCATTTGAGCATTTATTTAAGTTATTGTTGGTATAGACACTGGACTTGCCCTCAGTGTCAGCTGAGAATTTTGGCTTGGGAGCAATAGGTGGTTTGGGACCCCTAGACATAGAGTTCGGGTTATGAAGAATATCAGCCCTTGGCAGTGAAGGAGAAAATTTGGAGACAGCTACTGGAGAAAGATGACCAATAATCTTTGGTTTCGGTGCTAGTGGTGGCTTTGTGATTTCTGGAGAAAAGAGAGAAAAGCCATGTTAGTCATCTTGGTTCCTTATTAAAGCCTGCAGAAGATATCCTACAGTAGACTTTGTCTTATACCGGTGACTCCTAATGCAGAAGGAGTCCGACCAATAAAAGGCTCAGCTCTCACAAGAGAATTGAAGGAGCAAAGCACATGCACCGTGCTTCCACGGGGCACTGGAACTACTCCAGGGAACACAGTTTGAGGTCAAAACTGAACTGAACTGAAACAGATGCAGCCCTCACACACCTGGGGAGAGACAGACGTACGGCTTCAGAGCCACAGGTATGTCCTATAGACACCCATGGACGGGTTCCACCTCCCGCACTCAGAAGTACTAATGACATTAGAGACCTTTTGATTCTGCTCCAGAAATGTGTTTGCCCTTAGATTAAGTGTGAAACCTTTGATTCAATGACGATGAAGTGTTTCACTGCAATGAAAGAAATGCCTTTCAGCCACAGTAGGCACTTTGTAGCAATGATTTTAATTTCAGTATCATAGAATCATAGAATCATTTAGGTTGGAAAAGACCCTTGGGATCATCAAGCCCAATCATCTACCCTACTCTACAAAGTTCTCCCCTACACCATATCCCCCAACACCACATCTAAACGGCTCTTAAACACAGCC
>JAOXNO010000003.1:16337423-16386937 GCA_028565335.1 Limnodromus scolopaceus
GCAACCTGGTCTGGTGGGAGGTGTCCCTGCCCAGGGCAGGGGGTGGGACTGGATGGGCTTTAAGGTCCCTTCCAACCTAAACTATTCTATAATTCCATGATTCTATGATTCAAGCAGAGAAAAAGAGGGACACAATAATCAAGTGACATTATTAGAAGCTATTTAATTTTCTTATGTGTTGATTTGTAAGGACAGATATGGCACACTAACACCTTACTATTCGTATGCTTATGAAGCAGTTGGCCTCTGCTACTCCCTCTTCTCTTACATGCATTAATGTAATTGATTCTAATAATGGATGACATTAGTGTCATCATTGTCTCTATCCCTTCTCAATGCCTGTAACCAGGAGACTCCAGTGTGTTCCCAAATGTTTCTGCCCTGCACCATTTTTCAGTCTGTTTGTTCAGAACTACAGAGCACCCACTAGCTCATATATTCTCAATGTGGTTAAACGTACTTTGCATTCCTAAAATCAGGATATTGGACTTTCTATGCAGGAAGCTAGACAGTATTTTACCTAGGTTTCCACCACTCCAGGACACCTTTGGTTTCCTCTAGCTGTGGCTGAACCAGACCCGTTTCATGAGCAGTCTGAGGACATGTTTTGTATGCCTTAATTAAGGAAACAGTGACGGAACCAGTTTTGTATCAGGGTGGGTTTAGCCCATTACTTCCAGACATACATCATTACAACGCAGACATAGTGGCCTCTTTAAATTTCTTGCAGTGCTCTGCACACCTCTTTGCTGAAGCCATTACAATTCAAGTCATGCTAGTTCTGGGACATTTATGCATCTCTCCACGTTTTCTAAGCATCCTTCTTCCTGCTGTAATACAGGATTCTTCACAGTCTTGTAAAGTGCTGCGAGTTCAGCATAATGGACACTGCATTATGGACACAACCTTTTTTCTTGGGCACCTGGTTGTGGGAGAAGAATTTAAGTCCATTTTTGGCAGACTCTGTTGAGCACTGGTGCGGAAGGACTCAAAAAACAAGTATGTTTCCTTTGGGAGCCACTTTCCCTGCTGCAATCTGAGAGGGAAAGGAACAGAGGGGCTGGGAAGAAAGAGGTCTGTTTCTAGGACTTGCTGTGAACTGTGAGAGGGATTTAGCGCCTAGTTTATGATGTCCTTATACACTAATGAGACCATCCTGGATCCTGAGACCTGCCAGGCTGCTTACGTTAAACCAGAGGAAGGTTTGGGGGTTGGCTTTGGCTGGACTGAGGACCTGGTGTACTCCCCAGAGACCATCCTCACTGTGGCTCCTTCCTCCTCCAAGAGGGGCCTTTCTGGGGACAGTCTGCTGCGAGTCATTGCTCCAGCTGCTCTGAATTGTGTGGGGACAGCCTGTCCCTGACCGGTCATTCTACAGGCCAATTATTTAGAGCAACTGGATAAATGAGTGGGGTTTTAGATTGTCTTCTCCATGGATAGCTTTGGTGTCATCCATTTGTGAAGAAAGAAGACTGAGACTGACCAGGAGGCAAAAAACCACTGGATAGTACTGCAGGTCTAAGCAGCCAAAGACCTCAGTGACTTCTAATGAACAGTAAAAAAACCAACAGTGGCAAATAAAAAACATGTTTTTCTCAGCAGGGACTTCATACATCCTCCATTTTTCAGTGAAAAAAGGACCTATTGGTTTCTGGCTTTTAAAAAAAGAATATTATTTTTTGTGTGTTTTGCCAACAGCTGATAAATATTTCTGCGGATGGACTGTCAAAGAAAAACATGTTTTTCAGTCTCTACCAGCCTTTACTTCCTTGCTTTACACAATTGCAGGAGAGAGTGAGCAGTGAGGAAGGCGGGGGTAGTTGTGCCTTTTAATATACGTCTTTTTTTTCCCAGATTCAGTTTTGCTTACAGATATAAGACAAGGCAAAACATGTTTTCCTTCATCAAGAAAGGAAACTACAACTATTTTTTCTTCTGGCTTAAAAAAAATTAAATTCTTCTGCTCCAAAGGTCAAGTTGATGACCTGCATTTCATTTGTAAATAACATTTTGAGACATGCTGGCATTTTCCAGATTGGCAGCTCAATCAGTGCTTGTGAGGGCTTGTGGTTTTGAAGAATAAGTGCCAAAAATATTAAGAATGGTTGTAATTAGGCTTCTGTTTATGTATATAAACATGTATACGGGTATTACAGGTATTGGTATGTCTGTGCAAATCCATAATCTGATTCTAAATTCAGAAATGGACCTAAAGTTACCAGCATGGTAAAAGCTGAGAAACGGTATAGTATTAGCTTATTTATATTGCATTTATTGTAGATTATACTTCTGCCAGAGTAGAAGGGGTCTTACTTAGACACATGCACAACATCAGGGTGAGCTTTTTCTTAATATGGTATAGATACACCAAATGGAACTGTACTTACAGATGTTAATTACAGTGGTGTGAGACCTTAGTAGTCTTATTACTGCTCATGACTACACACGTTCTAGAGAATCAGGCGTGTGCATGTCAGTGTACAAGCACGTATTATTGAGTGTGTATGATATTTTCAGATGCAGTCAGTGGGCACAAATGCTTTAATTTTGTTGAGTCCAGCCTCAGCTCTTTTCAACTTGACCTGCAGAAATGCTGACTGTCTACTGCTCTAGTGGCTGTTGTACGTACTGTGGATGTTAATGGGCTAAAAATCTTTAATTGGCCTTGCAAAATGCTGAAGAATCTGAATTTTAGTGGCCACTTTGAAAGTTTCTTTATGGGTGTTTTCTGCTTTTAAATTCTTACTTGCAGCCTGACTTTACACAGTCTAATTAAAATATGTTGACTTCTTGGTGGAGTGATATGAACGATTAGAAAGTTATATGACTTTAGACAACGCTATTGTTTTGTATTTCCCTGGAAAGCCATATGCCTGATTAAGTGATCCTGTGCAGATAAAAAATGGCTATTTTGAGTTTTGACAAAGGTAAAAGTGAAATAAAACTGGGGGCCTAATAAACCTGTTCATAGTGTACTAAGTGTGAAGTAAAGAAACTTAGTATGGCTTGACAGTTTGTCTGGTGAAAGAGGTATATAAAGCAACAGCATTTTTAATGTGTGTTAAATGCCAAGTAGTGTGTCAAATAGTGTTACCCATTACCTGTAGGGCAGCTGACTCTCATCGGCCTTCTTCAGTTGATTATTTGTGGGAATAATGACAAAATTTAAGTGTTGTTAGTGACATCATGCTGGCCATGGTGTGATATGCAAAGGGAAAGCTTGCTTTTTAGTTGGGTCTTGGAAGAACCAAACTTTGCATGGGGACTGTTAACCTGGAAGCTGCTGTGAGCTCCACACTGTGCAAAACGTGTCTCTTCCCACTGCCAGGGAATCCCTTGGGATGCTGCAGAGCTGTGTATGGTGCCACCAACTGGCATGAGTGCCATTTGTAAAAGACAGGAGGTGAATGCCTCAACAGGCCAGCCAGCTCACACATCACACTCTTCCCAAGGATCTGACTGCTGGGATTTTTGTGTTGGGAGTATTAGTTTGATGGGCAGGTAAACACATCGCCAGGTGATGCAATGTGTGGCTGAGCAGGTCATCTGTCATATTACTTAACTTGAGCCTACATGTCACACCCCTGTCACCAACTCTGCTGTCTGAGTGGTTCACAGAACTAGTGCTTTTTCCCCAGAGGAAGGTCTGCTGTTCTTTTTAATGTGCCTGTTTTCCCTGGGGAACATTCATCTTTTTGCGTATTTTTATACTTGTTGACTTCCTCCTGCTCATGTTCTTTTGGGAAGGCTGGTGGAGTCTGTACCCATTCTCTGGAACATGACTTGCATTAAATGCGAGTCCTGAGAACTTTGGCAGAGATATTCCCACCCAAGAAGTCACCGGGGCAGGCACAGAGGAACCCTCTCTTTCCCTGCCCGGGCAGGGGCAGCAGGCTGCTTGACGTACTGATCAAAGAACTGCTGGTGAGCACCACGGCAAAACTGTCCCGTTCCTCTTGAGCACTGAGTTAATGTTGTGCTCTTTTACCTCAGGGAGAGTTCTGGGAAAACAACAAAAGTCTCCTTCCTCAAAACCCCAGCACCCCTGTATAATTATTTCCTTGGAAAAATCAGCTTCCTGTTTTCAGCCCCTCTCCGGAAGAGCTTCCTCATCCCCGTGACGCTTTCACTTTGACAGCCTCATGAGCGACAGCAGCATCTCTTTACCCTGGGCCTGGTGGCCACACAGAGCCTCGGGCCCTGCAGATGCACTGGCTGCTTGCTCTGCCTGTGGTCACTTGGCCCTTCAGCCCTGTGCCCGGCAGGACCAGCACTGCGGTCCCCATCTTAGTGGCCGTAGAGCCAAGGGTGGCAGCTGTTCTTGGGCTGCGGGGCAGATGGAGCCTTCCCCTCTGCAGCGTGGTGGGAGGCTCTGCCCATATGAGCTGGGGTGTACAAATACAGCTGCTGTTTATGGCCTTGTTTTTCAAGGAAAGCCTTCGGTACATTCAGAGACTCAGGGAATTTCCACTATTTTTCTCACTATCCCGTCCCACCCCCTCTCTGCCCCCCCAGCCCTCAGACACACACATTGTGTTGTTTTGACGTAATTTCAAGCAAATATTTTGCCACCGAGAGGCAGTGCAGGGTCACAGAGGTCCTCCAAGCTTGAGCTTCAGGCTTTCAGCCCTCCCCAGTAAACAATAGCTCTATAACTCATTAAAACTCCCTTTTGATTACTTTTTCCTGTTTCTGATTGTTTTGGAGCAGCAGGGGTGGATTCCACACTCAACAAACTTCTTTTTCCTGCTGCTAAATTTAAATGTCTCTGAACTGAAAGGAGTTGCTAATCTCTTTGACAATAACTCCATCAAATAGAAATTACAACTGTAAACAAGATTTTAGACTATTTATAAATGCTGCAAAGGAATTATGACTTGGTTTTGCAGAATAATTTTTATCTCTAAAATTTTTTTTAAACTGTCTTTTCTTTTCAGACAGAAAAGTTACCCAAACCCTAGCACTTTCTCTCCTAGTTACTGTAGCCTCCTCATTTTCAGATTTAGTAAAAGTCATGTTCTCCCATTGTGGCCTGAATGAAACAAAACAGGTAATTGCCTGCCTTACTTGTCTCTTCACATCCATGCATTATCTTCTGCTTCACATCTTTGATTCAGCGCTCCTATCTCTCCATGGTTTTTCACTGCATGGTTTTCTCTTGCTTGCACGTCCCCCAATTTATACGATCTACCTGTAAAACTCCCTTGCCCGGCTGAGTTTCTTGTCAATTTGTACATTCCATCCTTTTTACAACACGAGTAAGCTCCTCAATTTTCCCATCACCTCCTTTTTCCTTGTAGGCCAGATATAGAATAATCAATTAATAATTTTCTTTAATGAACAGGAAGGAGAGTTTAGGAAAGTGATTTGCAAAGAATCCAATTTGAAGGAAAAAAATGTGTGTGTTTATCCATCCACATCCTTTTGTCACATATACTGCCCACACATACCTGGACCCTAATCTGCTTAATCTGTACTAATCTAGCACAAAACCTTTTTTTGTAGCTATAGTGCAAAAAGTGATCAAATAACCAGCTGAAATGGAATCTATATAGCATGGGTCCATATGTGGATTTAATTAGCAAGACAATAACTAATTTATATTCTTTTTAAAACTACAACTAGGGTCCAGGAGGGAACAAAGCAGGAATATGTGTACAGATACAGTTTGTCCTGGAGACCTCTTGGTCAATTTGCTGTTATTACTGGTTAAGCGTACATTGGTTAATGTAAAAATACATTTTTCCTTCCAGAAGAGCTGGCATCTTAAACAAAACTGAAACAGACTACAAGAAGCAGATAAATACTGATTCATGTATTACTTCTGTTGCTATTGGCTCAGTTTTAAGCACCCTCTGAGCAGAACATCTGTAAGAGGACACTGTGGTAGATCCTAGGGTGAACTCTGTGCCTAGAAGGCAGAAAGACAAAAAGACGCTTCCTGGAAAAAATTACACAGCTTTTTCTTTTTACCAGCCTGGCTACCAAAGTTGTCCTTTGCAGTAGGATCCAGGGACTGTTCCGTCTTTACTGGGTGCTGTGTAGTCCTGCAAGGTTTGCTACAACAGTAATGAAACTATGGCGCCTGCGCTTCCAGACTGTGGATCCAGGTGTAGTAGGCAAATTGGATAACCTTTGCTCTGAGCTTCACAGAAATCCTTCTGTAAACCTCCTGGAAAGATGAGGAGACTAAAGCGGTGCCCTGCAGAGGCGGGGGGGATGCCTGCCCTGAGCAGGTACACAGCTTTTGTGTCAGTAAAACGTGCTTATTCTCAGCAGGTTTCCAATGGCTTCACTGGGATTACGCCAGAAGTGAATTTGGCTCTGTGTTTGTCTTCAAGCCACCTCCTAGGACTGTGCTCCCATAATGACGTGGTTTTGAGAATTATTGACCTCAGTTGAAGTGCTGATTGGTCAAGTCAGCTTAAGTGAGTGATCATGGTGGCTGGTACATGTTGTATCTTGCCATATTGGTATGACCTGGCCACCGAAAAACCTCACAATGCCTGTGTGTTGTTAGCTTACTGCCTAGTTTTGAAGATTACGAGTTTTTCATGAGGTTTGGCTGAACTGTGAGGCACCTAAATATACATATAATATGCTTATTATTTATAGATATTTACACATGTGCTTGTATATGTATTTACATGCATACAATGATTATTGTGTGCATATATACATCCATATGTTTACTGTATATAAATATGCACACACTGATAATTGTTTTTTAAGAAGAATTAAAGAAAATAACAAGCATACGCTAACCTAAAGAAACTTTGAAAATTAAAAGGAAAATAATTGTTTTCCTGGAACAAATATTTCTCTGTTTTGGTTTTTTTTTTTTTTTGGCATGCTATGTAGGAATGTGACTCATATGTTTTTGTGGAACACAATTTTAAAAAGCACACAAATGAGATATGAATTTTTAGCGCTTAGCTTCAAAACTGTCTTTCCAACTTAACACCTTGAAAAGGCGAGCTAAATATAGGTGGTGTAATTACTCTTCCTCATTTGCTATAGCTCTGCCCTCCAGTTGTATTTTCTATTTTGATTCTGCCATGCTGCATGCAGTGTGACCTTTAAAAGATAGCGGTGAACTTCCTCAGTGCGCTGGCAGTGTCTCTGCCCACACGTGAGGTGACCCTATCAATTGTGAGATCCAGACTGAAGGACTGAAACGTGCTTTTCAGAGCAACAGCATTTGGGTCTCTCAGCACCTTTCCAACTGTTTTATTAAAAGCATTTCTTGGGTGACTCCGTGGCTCATGGTTAGGGTGATATACAGGAGGAAGGCTGTTCCATCACACTGCTTAGCTAAGGGAGAGCACGAGGAGCTCACATTTGTCTCTGGAGATCTCCACATTTCTGCTCAACTTCAAAGGAGATAAGCATAGGGAGTGGGGATGAAATGACAACAGCTGGCTGGAACAGGGTTTGTTTTACATAATGAGGTCATTTAGACAAGCCATAGGATAAAAGAAAGCCTTCATGTTTTTCCAGCTCTTCTGAGACCTTTCAGAACAAGTTTGATAAGATGCAGGCACCATTCTGACTTCTTATAGTTTCAGATGGGTTTCCATCTCCGAATGGTCATCTCATCCAACTCAGCACTTACTATTAACAATTTCTATCGGAGATTTTGCAGTATGCGTTTTTCTTCTTCAGCACCTTGAGAGAAGCATGTCCTAACTCTAGGTTAAATCTAGAGACAAAAGCAATTAAGTCTCTCTTGGCTCCTGGTGTCAGTAGTCTTATGAAAAACTGCAGATGGAACAGGAAATTCTCCCAAATGGTGAAACTGCTACTTCATGGAGTATTATAGTAACTGCCAAATCATTGGTTCTCTACATTTTAGTGTTTTAGAAACGCTTCACCTAGACCCATGATTTCCCAACTCTTTTGGATCCTCTTTTCCATATGCAAATGACTCCACCAAGTAGTCTTTCTGTGTATTATGACCATTGTTTCTGTGGCCTCACAAACCACCACATGGAGTCCAGCTTGGAATACACTGACTGAGAAAGCTTTCTGCTGGAAAAAATATATTGGGTTTTCAACAAAAGATGTGTTCCTGTGAAAGTATCTGCTTTCTATGACAAATTTTAATTTTTCACTTTAAAAAGATGTGAAAACGCTATATGCTTTCAAACACCACCAAATCTCCATTCAGTATGGCCTGACAGTGTCCTGTGGGGACTGCGCAGTTGAATAAGAAGGTTCCCTGCACTGGTTTCTTGTTTCCTTATTGTACTCGGGCCCTTTTGAGGTAAGGATCCTCTCTGCCATGTTTGTCTGCAATACTGTGGGACTGCCCCATCTCCAATTTGGGACAATTTTGTGCTAATGCAATATCCAGTGAAAACTGTGTTAGTAATTATTCCCCTCAATTTAAAATGAAAGCAATTAAAACACTTCTTACAGTAAAGTATGCCCATAAGGATGAAACTCTCTCTCCCTATCTCTTTGGTTTTAACAAAATTCAGAGATACAAAATTGGTTTAGCATTTCCTTAATTTCCTACTATTTTCTTTCTCTTTTCTCTCATTTCATGCTTTATTCTCTCTTTTCTTTGACAGAGCTATTTTTTCAGTCAGGCTCTGGATAGTATGGTCCTCTTCCCACACATTTATATGTGTATATATTTGCATAAGCAGACCAGAAATTTTTGCCCATTTGTTGTGAGGGAGATTAATATGGGCACATTAGAGCCAGATGATCAGGAAACAGGAAAAATGACCTCAGGAACATTTGAAAAAGTTTTCTTCCTAGAAAACCTTTCCCACTCACATGCACCATGCACAATTTTTCCTATGCAAAAATCTTGCTTTGATGGAAAGTTCTTTATCAACCTAAGAACTGTGAAGGTTATAGCTGTGATTCTGTTTGTCCTAACTGATGCCTCCTTTTCTTAAAAAAAAATTCTGTGTTTTAACAAAAATGAAAGTAAAAAGGTTTGCATTTTGCAACTTGATCATCTCTCCAGAAAGAGCTGAGCCCAAAGCCTGAACTGAGACTCCCAGTCAAAGGCATTTTAAAAATCTAGATCCAATTTTGCTTTTCTAATCTTGACCTAGAATAACTTCTGCACAGTCCAGTTTATTTGTGAAGAGTAATTTGCAACTCTTGGATGCGAGCCCAGTTCTGAAACCAGGTGCTCAATATCATAAAACAGAGACAATATTCCACTAGATGAAGATGTGCAGGACACAGAGACAACCAGCTTATTTCAGTTTGTTCTCCAAAGCTGTCATGCTGTACTAAAAATTCATTAGTACAATACAGTTTTCTCTCTGTAGACACAGTAGGTTCATCTATAGAGTATGAAATGAAAAGGAGATGCTACCAATATAAACCTGGCAGATCAAATCCTCTGCGTGGACTGAGAAGTGGAATGTTTTTGATTTCATTTAGATGAGATGTGAGCCCAGAAAAAGTATCTTAGCAAAATATAGTTTTTTCCAGGGTTTGTGCCATGAAGCTAAACAAACGTCCCACCCATCTCTGCAAGCACTGATGGTTCTCTTCTTCCCCTGTGGTACAAAATTCTGTTTTCCCCTCATTGTATCAAATCTATTCAGTCCTCTTTCCTAAGACCTCTCTGGACTACCAAATCATCTCTTTTTCTGCCCAAGTATCTCACTAGCTTGTCATACAACCTCATTTTTGCCATTTGATACTAATTTCTTCCTTCTTCTCTGAGTGCTGTTTGAGGACTTGGTGAGAAGGGGATTTCTTCGCCACATAAGTTATCCTTCCTGAGAAGACTGGAAGGTTTGGAGGATGGGCTGAAAATGAAGGTTTGAGTTTTTCCACCAAACAGGGAAGAAAAGGGGCTTGTGGAAATTAATTTTTCTCTTGTATAATTGCTTCCCATTAAACTGAAATGACTTTCCATACTGTGCTGTTGTCACTGAAGTATCATGAAACATCCTTAAGGTTAACAATCTAGAATATTTTGGTCCTGAAATTTGATTGTGGGATTCATGTGTCCAACAGGACATTAGAAGAAGCTAGTAACTGCATCTCAAAGCTGAGTTTGCTGAAACCTGTTATATTTTGAGGACCCTTTGGAAACCTTGTGTAAAATTTTGTGGTGAAGCAACCAGGGACTCATAAAGCTGCCTTCCTTGATAGCCACAATTTGGGGGTTTATAAAGTTGCTTGGAATAGCAAATCTCTGTTGGCAGTTATCAATGCCTTGTAAAATGAGGACTGATGTAAGTTCTTGTCACTCTGATCAGAATAGCGGCTTCTTCAGCAATCAGCACTTGCCTCCATACACCATCAAAGTCTATATATTCCATGCTACAGCAGGGAATTCTTTGGCATTTTCATCTTTCAAGATTGGAGCAATTTATTCAAACTAGGACCTCAATAGGATTTTACTTCATTTCCACTCTCACAAGCTGGCTCTGTGGAGCTAATTAAATCAAGCCTTGGACCAAGCAGCTGCTGTACTGCTTATATTTATTGACCTCTGAAAGCCAACAAGGGAAGAACATAATTACAATTATAGGATGAACAGCATTTTAAGGGGAAATCCAATGGGTTATTATAACTAATATACCAGACATGGTATTTTATTCAAAAATAAGGAAGATGATGAAATTATCATCATCATCTTCAGCCTAATTTTTCTCTGTCTTCATTTTCAAGCATGAGTTATGACCCAGCTCTCCCTGCACTTGTTCCCAGGTAGAGAAGCAAAAACAGAGGGGAAAAAAAGTATATTACAAAAGACTTTGACAAGTTTTTGATGATTTCTCTGAAGCACTGGGATATTTTGGGGATGATTGCTGTGTGAGCACTTTGGATAGAATATATCTAAATACCAGTATTTGTCTATGTTTGAAAGGGCTAGGCTGCAAAATACCTGAGTGCATTTGCTTTGGCAGATGTCCTGGTTCTGGGGGGGATGGGGTTCATTTCCCCCGGGCTCTGGCAGGGACACAGGTATCCCACCGTGTAGCCGGGAGCTGGCCTGGGATCGGGAGTGGTCAGTCGCCACTGGGAGTGGGCTGGGGCATCCTGGGTGCAGAGGGTGAACAGTGGTACCGTAGTCGTTTCTGTACATTCCTCTATCAGTGTTGTTGTTCTCCTGTTCCCTTTGCTGTTCTGTTAAACTGCCTTTGTCTCAATCCACAAGTTTTGCCTTTTTCTGCCCATTCTCCCCCACGGCTGTGGGGGGTGAGCAAGCAGCCGCCTGGTTCTTTGTTGCCAGCTGAGGCTGAACCACGACAGCCAAACACCAGAAACAGGTCTAAAGCATCCTGACTTTATAACATTTGCACCTTTCAATGAAGCAGCTGCAAATGCAAAAGCAGTTCAGGAAAGGTGAGCTCTTTGCCAGACTTTGCCCAAAGTATTTGGGTGTCCTGTAAGAGCTGGGAGCTGGCCTCTGTGTTTGGAGCAAGGGAGAGCCTTGGAGATGTATGGTTCTTGAACTCATTGTGCTTTCATTTCCCTTGGAGATACTGTCACCAGCACACTTTTATTCCTTAAAGCACCGATTGATCACAAAAGCAGCTCAGCCATTGGAGCCTGTAATAGCTGCCAATGCTCACAGGAGTGATGATCAGAGCACCCAAACACTGCTTAGTACACACCAAGAGTTCCCTGCTTCCTGGTGAGTGGCTTAGCAGAGACTTGTCAGTGACAACCTTTGAGTGCAGGAGCCTTTATAATTGCTCAGATTTCCAGGCAAGTCTATCACCTTAGTGTACAAACAGCCATCCTATGGTTGTTAATGCTCACTTTGTTTAGCCTCACCCTTTTATGGACTCTCTTAGCTTTCTTCTACTAAGACTTTGTTGTCTTGAGTACCATCTGAGAGGGGATGCAAATGAGCAGTTGATGATTTGATGGCTACTGCTGGTTGAAAACAAATGAGATCACAGTTATATTCTCTGCCTTTTCTCTGTTTCAGCCAGGATGTTGATTTCTCCCAAGTTACTTCCATAATTATGACTCAACAGAGGATACTAAGGTCTTCAAGAAGCTGAGAGCACTGTTAACAAAGAGTAACCCAGCACTAAGAATAGCCAGGGAACTTCTTTGACAGCCTTCCCTTTAACTAAATGTATGACACATGCTTTTAGCAGTTCTCTGCTGGTGAAATGTGCTTGTTAAACAAAGTAAGTTATTTCATGGACATTTATTATTAAATTATTTTAGCAATCGCAGAGTTGTGTCATTACAAAGGCAGTGGTGCAGGGCAAACCATGTGCCTTTCTGCTGGACACCAACCTGAAAGCATTAGTGTGCCTTAGGGACAAGAGAGAACAGGGGCTCGACATCATGAACCCTCGTGCAGGTGCACTACCAAGAGATGTACAGCATTTAAATACGTTAGCTGGAAGTTCACAGATAAGCCCATGATTAGACCTCATCCATTTCAAACATGTAATTTATGTACAACTAATGGAGAGAAATGTCTCTTGATGTAAGTGGCAGCAATTCTGCTGAAGTCAGTGAAGCTCAGTTGCTCCTTACTGGAGCTAAACATATCCATGCTGCACAAGCAGCAGGGCTAAAAATTTACAGGCTTTTTCTCTAGTTTTTCTGAATGGTATCACCTTGCAGCACTACCATGAGCACTGTTAAGTGCCTGACATTTACTGCTGGTAGCTCTGAAGCATCTTACAGTGGGGAGGAGCTCCAGTGCAAGCCTTAGGGATACTATAAGACCCATGGCAAAGATAAAAATTTTAATATCCCCTTTGTAGTAAAAGTGAAATCTTTATGTCATACTTGTCCTAAGTATTACTGATATCCAAGGACTTGTGAATTAAATTCAGTAAGAGTCTTCTATGCTCACTAGTTCATCAAATTCTTTGCCTTATCCTTAGAAAGGACATGTGCCTCCCCTGTAAAATGGGAGCATTTGCCATTTTGCATTTTCTTCAGGGGTAAACGGGAACATCTTTTTGCTCTGTCTGGAGACTGGAGCGCTACTAGGTGACAACTAGTGGGTTTAAAAACTGAATGGGAACTTAAAAGTCACCTTGACATAATATCACTCAATGAGATATTGTTGCTTCCACAGCATGACTCTTGTTCCTGCCTGCATGCACAAGCATGGTTTGCTTGTGGTGATCTTCAGGGAGATGTATTCCAATGTATCTTTCATGCCTCTGTCATGAGAAGCAGTACACCACTGTAGAGTATGCTGTCAGAGATACAGGTTTCTGTATAAACAAAGCTGCACGAGTTTTTCTTTATACTCATGACAGGCTTGTATAAAGCATAACAAAACACATTGATTGTATATATTAAGTTAATGACTCATTAAGATTTATTAAGTCAATACCACTATGTTATTACATCTCTTTTTAGCTACTTCCAATATATGAAAAAAAAAGGACTATGGAACTTCCAGGTTTGCGGAAATTGAGACTTGAAGGCTTTGATTTCACCTCAGGTGAGGAGCTAGGGCATGATCTAAAGATCTGTACCTTACAGGTACAGCTAGCAGAGACTGCAGAAGGAGCATAGTCAGCCTTGAGTAGCCATGGACAGAAAGATGAGCTTAGGCACAGTGCCTGTAGAGAACCTCAGACCTTCTTCCCCTCAGGCTGGGCATGGCATGGAGGACCTCTTGAATCCAATTTCAATGACTGCATTTAGCTCATTTCAGCCCTATTAAGGAGAGGTCTCCTGTAGCAGGGTGATTGTCATATGGCTCAGGTGAAATTCCCCAGCTAAGCTATCTTAGCTGGTTTGGCTTCAGAAGGAGCACCTTGCATGCAGGGTGAGACTAACTGATACCCAAATGCCTGTGTGCCTCTGCGAAGGAAAAACCTGGTGAGGGGATAAAACAGGAACATTTTCGCATGCCCTTGTTTTGCCTGGAGCAGATGATGAGGCAAGTTGAAAAGCGTAGAGTTCAGCCAGGTAAGAACCCAAAACCCAGCACTAAAGATAATTATAAGGATGAGATATTGGACACCAATCAGCCAGCCTTGCCACTTGGTTCTTGCAGCTGAGCACAAGCACTCGCTGCAGTTCATCTCAGCGCTGCTGTCTGTAAATGCTGTCCATGTTCTATCCAGCATCCTGGCTTGGGTATGCACTGTTCTGAAATGTCTGAGCTATGCAATATCTACAATGCAGAGACAGAAATACATTTATGTCTGCAAATTACAGCTATTCCCAAGACTGTCAGAGCCCTCAGTAAGTTTGTGAGCTGCATATATCAGTGAGGGCAGATAAACGGGGAAGGGTGGCAGAGCAGTTGCAGTTGCACCAACTCCTGCAGAACTTCTGTAGAACTGTCCATCATTTACTGGAAGTCAGAAGCTAAATGAAACTGGTTTTGTTTTCCTCTCACTGTCAGTAAAAGTCAACTCAGAAAATAACAGTTATTGAGAGAAATGTGTGTGATCTTAAATGCCTTCTAGGCTTTGATGTCTGCTGGGTATCAGAAATGCTTGTGTCTACCTGAATACATGCCGGAGCGGGAGAGCTTTTAATACGCAAAAATACACTTCTGTTGTTGTTGTGAATTCAGAGGATGTGTGTATCTTTCATCATGAAGGATCAGTGTAAAAACAGCTTTTCAAATTAGAGAATATATATTTTTAAGACAGGGGTTGCTGTGCATTGCTTTAGGAGCCTGAAAAATGCAGTTAATGAGCAACCTTTCAAGTGAGGCTTTTTGTGGGATTGAAGGCAGAGATGTAATCAATTCCTGCAGCTTTGTGCAGGTGGATGACTGGTTCAGAAGAAAGGATTTTTCAGCCTGGATGTGATTCCAGCTTGACTCAGGTCTTCAGGTTGTGAGCTGATCAGCAGGCTGACCTGAGGAATGCAAGCAAGATGACTTATTGGGGAAATATCCAAACTATTCATGTCAAAAAAACCCCCAACCTTTTCGTGTACTTTCCATAAAAAGACTCAACTTGTCCAAACAGCAAGGACTGGATTCTAGTTAACCCCTCATAAGTGATTAAAGGGGATGTGAACCTTACTGGCTCTACATTTCCATGCCCAGGGCTAGCTGTAGTCTCTTCAATGGGAAGTTGTCTCTATGTCTGCATAAGCCTGTTTCCTGCAGTGCTGCCCTTGCAGTCCTCCTTGCATGCCACAAAGTGGATGCCTTGTGCCAGTAACCAGACCATTTCTGCTGGCTGTATATTTCCTGATTTTAATTGGTTTTCCTTATGGTGCTGACTTGTATCCACTGAATATTCAGGGCTTATCAGTGTTTGTATTACAAAACCTGGTTTTCCAAGAGTTTACAATCTAGCTATAAAAACGTGTTCTAGACTGGAAGTTTGACCATGTGCTTCTAGCTCAGTAGTGGAAAGCTGTAAATTGCAAAGAGTGACCTTGGCTGTCTTCAATGAATGGAGAAGGTTGGATTTTTCATTTTTTCCACTCCAGTTCTGATGAAATATTAACCTTGGTGCAGTTGCGCTAAATAAATTCATACAATTAATTGATTTGAGAGCTTTAGTACTTTGTGAGATCATTGGTGCAGTTGGGCAAACATTCATTTTTCGGTTTAGTGTCTTGTCCAAAAACCTGTGAAGAGGCTATGAAGAAGATTGGTTTAGTCCAGGCTAAACTAAAGATGACTATTTTGGGCAAGGACAGAAATCCCCCTGAGAAACTGTCATCTCAGGATCCATCTAAAGTGCTTCTTTTAACTTGAATTGAATGCTTCATTTTTCCTTTTATTTCTGCAGCCTCTGCACTAAAGGCATAGGAGGCAACAGCTGATTCTGATGTTGAGAAGACAAATCTTCCTGGAGATTTGTTTTAGACCAGACTGGAAAATCAGATACCATTGGCCATCACTGATGGCACAGAACAGACTTTGTGGAAGAAAAATTTGCCCTTGGGTCTGTCTTATCAACTTACTGTTGAACCCATGTACTGTGTGTGATTTGCATAAATTAAAGTACACCTTTCACTGAGTGTTCAGGAATAGATTCCATGAACAGCTTGTGTTCAAAATAAAGATTGCTCCACTCAAGTTTGTATTATACAAGTGAGAGTGGATTATCAGGCTTCCTGGGGAGATCCAGATTATGGCCATTTCCATGAAAATAAAAACTGATTTTGATTCCTCCTAGACAGTTGTTGCCAAGGAGTTGAAGTGACTTGTCTCTTACAGAGGAGCAGCTCCCCACAGGCACACTATAGTACTTATGTAGAATACAATTGTAAGGAACCCATGGTGCTTTGGAGCCAGCACATTTCCTGTGATCACCCTTGCAAGCAAGGGTTCACCAGCCATACGCACAGAAACACAGCTGCATCCTAGGTAGGCAGGGAAAGGATGATAGCAACAGTCGGTGGGGATAAGACGTGGGGGATGAAGAGGGCCAAACGGCCTGAAGATCTTTGTGTTAGGTTTTCTCATTTCCCAGATCTGAATCTATCTGAATTTGGGCTTATTCCTAACTGCTTTATGAGGCACCTCAAGCTGTGTAAACAGTAATGCAATAATGGCAGATCACAACGCACTCATCACAGACCATGAAGAATAGCCTACGAGCCAAGCAATATGCTCTCTCTAAATGATATAATACTTCTTGCAGACAGGGATATTAATCACCCTGAGAACTGACAGGATCTGATGGAAGAGACTGTTATTAATATTATCTCCCTTGGAAGCATTTGCAATTGTAATAGTAATTTTAATAATGCCAGAACAAAATAAGCTGGGTTGGCCGGTTTTGTGGCAAAAGGGAACACTGAGAAAGGCAATATGTAAATAGAGAGACTAATTCATAGAGGTGGACCAGATTTCTCTACTGACAGCTCAGACATGACTAAGAGGGGGAGGGAACTTTTTGTTTTAAAGGTTGTATTTGCTTCATCAATCGTCAAAATCTTGTTAAAAGTCTAATTCAGTTATCATGTTCTTGTTGCTGTCTAGAGACTAAATGTATGAGAGGGACTTTATATACAATTTCTGCCACAAGCAATTTACTATTATTTTATTATTCTAATCTGGCTGGTTCCCATGGAGTCTCTGAAACTAAATCATATCAGAGGAAGATGAATATTAACAATCCTATCTCTCTCAGGAGAGCTAATAAAAGAATGGAGATCTCATGCCTTGGTTCAACACAGACACTATGAAATGGCCGTGGAAATGTTGACATCAGTTCTCATGATTGCTAGTTCAGTTATTTACTGCTCAACTTGAGCACAAACCTTTTCTACACCTGTGCCAAGACCTGTGCAAGACCACTGTGCAAGATTACAGTGGAAATCCTGAATGTATCATCTAAATAATGGGGTATGTGGGAGAAGTAGAACTGTCATCAGAGTTTAGTAGCAAACAAAAGCCAAGAGGACTGCATTTGATTCTTCCCTTTGTTACATTCTGCTTTGCATGTATGTGCAATCTGCCCGAGAGTATTATATACCAATTAATGATGAACAAACAGATAAACTGGAGCAGCGTCTTTAGGCAGATAGCAAATTGCCCAACTTTTTTCTAGTATATTAAAAACATCTATGGGTTAAGAGTTAGCTCTGAGTACCCAGTATGGGACATTCAAGCTGGGTCGATAGCTGTGACTGGGAACGAGTCCGCCAATGTTGTATTACTTTCCCAGCAGAGAACTATAATCAGGCATTTGGCTTTTCTCATACAAAAAGGTAAAATAAAATAAACTGTAGAAATTGAGACATTTTAAAATCTTTCTTTCTGGACCAATTCTCTTAGTAAAGGTATCAACTAAAGAGGAAATTTAGTCTCGTCTCAATATATTTGCAAGATGCACAGAAAACAATCACCCACATGTGAATTATCTTATCCCTGCAAGGGGAATGGTGAGTCCATTAGTAGCTTGTGTGACAAGATAGCAATAAGAAATTCTGGAAAACCCCTCTCCCTGGCTACCTCCATTCCAGAGGTGAATTATTTAAATATTATTTATTGCAGCCTCTGCACTTTGGCCTGAGGTGGACTTCAAGCTCCATTCAAGATTTTAATGCCCTTTGGGCTGTGACTTTGTTGTTACTGTGGCCTGATATCTCAGGGCTCTATTCACAAGAACAGCCCCTCAGGACACTTTGTTTAAAAGGGATTTCTATTGAAAATGACCGGTTTGAAAGGCTTTCAGGAGGGAGAGGGGCAAAAGTTGGAAATTATTAATTTGTGCCTTTTCCACAAAACAAACACTTCACTAAGAACTTCATTAAAAAATGAAGGATGTGACAATGATGGCTTTTCAGTGCCTGCTTCCTGTCTCTCTCCTGAGCATGAGAAATATCACATCATTTAAAACAGGCAACAGTGACTCCTTATTATTTCCTGGTGGCTGCTGGGCTTGTAGCTGGCTGTGGAGCTGGAAGATTCCCCTTTGCCTTGCTTAGCTATTTCCTGGTCCTGGTTTGAGCCATGCCTTATTCTCCTGTATGAGACCTCATCTAACTTGGTCAGATTTTGTCTCATAGATCTAGAGAAATTATTTTAAAGAAAGAACAGGAAAGCAGTGAACCTAGCATAAAAGAAGGAGGACCTTTTCTGTGTTGATTGCTCCTAATGTATTTTTTCTCCCATGCTTGTTAAATATAATTGTCTCCTAGGGAGTTTCTCTCTTCTAAATGAAAAAGGAGGTTTAATTAGCCTTTTCCCTCGCTTGCAGCTTTTGCTATAGTTTGGTCATATTCATAGGTCTTTGCAGAAAAGTGTTGAGCTGAAGTTAAACTTTGTGCTCCAAACCAAACCAGTGCTCACAGAGATACGTTCTCTTCACCTTCTGCTCCATCAGGTTCACTTACAATCTCCAAGGAAGAAACAAGGAAATCAGAAAATCCCTGTGAGGCAGAGAGCTATCTGAGCAGTGTTGAGTGCTGGCAGCTGCCATGCTGAGGAATGTGCCCAGGTGGCACCTACCATAACACAGCTGCTGCCAGGACAATTTGCGCTCCTCCTCTCACCTGGTAGACAGTAGCCAATATGCAGAAGGGTGGCTGTGAGAACTCGTGTGCTTCATACCAGAGAGGCTGCTTGGACTCCCTGCTTTTTCCAGCTGGTCCATGAATGGACAAAACTATGCCTGGATGAACAGAGCATCAACAAGTGTTATTGACTTATATCAATGTCTTAAAAGTAGGATGGTGTTTTCCTGTAGCTGTTAAGGAAAGCCTGCAGGCAGCATGGTGTTAGTTCAGGATGAGCGTGTGCTGGGAAATCCAGGTCTGTCTCAGGAACAGGCTGTCTAGTTCTGATACTTTAGACCAAGCACACACTGGGAATAGGTGGTAAAAAGAAAGAGAGGCAGAAATTAGGCACGTACCTATTGTACATTTATTTTCTTGGTCTAATCTTAAGTTCAAGGAGCTCAGATCCTGTGCTCCTAATGGAGCCATCCATCCTATTTTGTTAAAACCCCTTACTCCCCAGCCTTCACTTGCCCTGGGTTGTGGTGATATGAGGAGACTACTTTGCTTTGCTCTTCGAGAGGAAACAAAACTCCTTCAGCCCTCTTCCAGCTTCTCCCATCTCCAAAATTTACTTCTTTATCATCAGACTTCAGCTGTGGCTGTCAGCAAAAGAAAACTCAAAGAATTAGATATGAGAAATACCTCCACCAGGTTGACTTGAACAATGCCAAAACCATCCCTTAGTCCTCAGGCAAAGCATGCTGTAACTCTACCGGTTGCAGCACCAGCCAGGCATTGCTGACAACTCATTACTGAATGTATTAAGATATTTCTACTGCATAAATAAGAGCAATAAGTCTACGGCATTGAGAGTTTGTCTTTACCTTGCAGTAATTTATTATTATCACTCTTTGCAAACATCTGGGCTCAGCATTTCCTTCCTTGTAGCACTGAAATACTGAGCATTCATAAAGCTTAACCATCGGCCATAAACTCAATAAACTGCTGTATGCACTAATGTGGAATTAAAACCTTTATTTTGGTGATTTATTTTAGGCACAGATGTGACAAAGAAGCCCATAAAAATTACAGGCTGCTTGTTTTCTTTTCTTTTTTTTTTGTTTTCTGCTGCTGTAACACTTGCAGTGAATAGTTGGCATTTTAAAAAGTGTTTTGTGTTGGGGAGGGGTTTGTGTTTTTTTTTTTTAATTCTCAGACAAATATGAGTAACCCAACACAACTGAGAAGCTAAAAAGTGACATATTTTTTACAGCTGGAATTTTAGTAACTATTCAGCTAATTGGCTGCCTGACTGCCATTACTTAAGGCTCATCTATAATGAGGGAAAACTTGCAGATCCATGTTTTCTTCATACAGACTGTGCTGGGGACAGAACTTGAGCGGTGTGCGATCTAGGCAGGCAGGGATCAATGGAGGCAGGAAAAATGGAGAGAGAGACAGTGGGATCAGAGTCTTTCAGCGCAAGTTTCCAGTTCACACCTGAACGGTCCCTGAAATTACTCTGAAACAACAGGTTGTCTCTCCTCTCTCTCACAACCTGAGGAAGCATAAGACAATGAATAAGTTTGTAACACCCTAGGAGAAGGTTTGCTCAGCTTCAGTGTCATAAGAACATAAATAGCTGTTGTACTAGGTCAGACCAAAGGCTCGGTGTCTTGGATCTGGTTGGTGAAAAGTGGATGAACAGCAGGGAGTATGAGAATGCAATGAGCCTATCACTGTCCTCCTCCAGAACACTCTCACTGTCCAAAATCCGCTAGTTCATTTGCAGCCAAAAATTCTATCTTTGTATTAAAAAGCCTTTGGTGGATTTTCCTTTCATGGATATGCCTAATAAATCTTTGAATCTATTTAAACTTTTCATCTTACTATGGCTTCACTGTGCATTGCATGAAAGCACTTCTTGAAATCACTTTGGTCTATTTTAAATCTAATATTTTCTAGCTTCATTTGCTGTCTTCTGTTTTAGTTTCAGAGGAGAGCTGAACACACTGTCTAAAGAACAATTAAACAAACCAGGCGTCCTCACCCTGGAAAAGAGTTGCTGCTGCTGGCATTACTGAAGTCATTCCATAGATTTAGTTGTCCTATTTACTCTTCTTTTAACCTCTTCTAGTTTTATAGCCTTTTCCTGACCACGGACCATGGTATTAAAGGTGTTATCTCAGCATTACTTTTTCTGTTGGAATAATAATGTCTGCTTCATTGTTTCTTCCTCTTCTGAATGTTCCTAGCAGCTGAAATGCTTTTTGACCATTATCAAATACGTCTGTTCCATAGCAGAATATAAGCATTGAACACAGCTCGGTATTTTCAAGACCTATCAAAGGATCAATTTTAACATGATGATAACACAGATGAACCTGCGACAAGCACAAATCAGACCTGTATAGAAGCAGGAAGAATTTGACTTCCAGTGTGTTCCTCAGCCCTAGGCTGACTTTGATAAACACCAGATCATGGCTTGCATCTGGACTTCATACATTCAAGGTTCAGAAGAATTCTTCAGTGCTAAGGATCAAGCTGGGAATGCTGAGTGGCTGGCTGATGATAATAACTGCCTATCTCTCATCCCCACTCCCTGTTCAGAAAACATCCCTGGCAAACACTGATTGCTTGTCCTGTACATATGTTCTTTCACACTTCATCAGTAGTATCTTACATTTGGCCTTTCCTCTAAGGAAAAAAGGCTTGCAGATGACTTCTAAAGAGAAGAAAGTTAGCTTTCCCTGAACACTCACTAATGGAGGACAGAGCTTTCACAGCCAAGACCAAGAGCTGATTATGCCCTTTGCAGTGACCTCTGTTTTTATAATCTAATGGCTTTGCAGTGATATATGAAAGTGTTTACATCTCAAGGCAATTGCTGAAAGCAGTAGAGGGCAACAGTAAATGCAGTCAAGAATTAGGCAGGGTCATTATAAAGAAATTGGGAAGGTTTTCATGAAGTTCACTGCAATATGAAAGCTTCAAGAGGCTACTTCATGTTCTGCTTTGTTCTGCAAAACAAACTCCAGTACAAATTAAAGATGCAGAAGGAGGGAGTGTTGTTCATGCACAGCTGTGGCTTTGTAATCCAGCCATGTATTGTCAGTTCCTCTACGGCTAGGGGATTTTCTTTCTAGGATTTCAGTTCCGTTCCTAGTTAAGACAGAAGAAAGGTGGAAAAGTAAAAGACTTTTTCCTCTGTATGGCTTTGGGGCACATTGGGAGGTGGTGACAGGCTTGTCTATGTGTTCGGTGGCAGATGCAAACCTCACTATTTCCTTTAATATCCAGTCTGAAGATAGGGACATGGAACTATTATTTATGAGTGATAAATGCAAAACTCTGTGATCGGATTAGGGACAGGCAAACCTGAAGTGCAGCAGACCTGTTCAAAAAACTCCCATGAGTGGATGTTTTCACAAGTATCTTGAGCCTATAAAGTGAAGATTATCTCTTTTCTGTTTTGAAACAGAGCTGTTCCCCAAAAGGAAGTCCTTGCAACAAAGTTAATTTTAAATCAACCCACAGGAATCCAGTCTAAAATTCTGTTTGTGTATTTCAGATGCAAGGTGAATGTGAGTCAACAGTGTTACTATGGTGTAGAAAAGGTGAACAAATACTGGGACCTTTAAACAGAAGTCAATTCTGCAAAGTAACTGTGAAGTAGTACTTTCACTCTTAGTGATGTTAACGTTTCTGTTGGAAGCCCACACTCGGGCTTGGGTACCACATTTAAGATGTGGCCTAACTGGAGGAGTGATAACATGAATAGAATTCTTCCAAGGATGGCCTGGAAGTGGATGGGTAGAGTTGAGGTTGTTCAAAAAAAGTCCAGGAGTGGAAGGATGTAGCAAGGAAAGACTAAGCAGTCTGATCTTCTTGTCACAGTTGCTAGGAAAGGAAGTGGTGAGTTTAAATAACAATGGGGTGTTCAGTGTAGAAACTGGGGAAAACCATGGCTGTGGCGAGGGAAAGACTTGTGTAAGTCAATTGAGAAAACTGCAGTGTCTCCACTGCTCAGTGTCTTTGAGAGCCTAATTAAGGAAACTGCTGCTTGAGGACTCGTATAATAGGATGACTATGCTGAAGACATATGCAGAATGATAACTTGTTGGGGGAGAGCTTGATACTTGCCAAGGTGATCTATGATGCATCAATGGTACTCTTCCCTATTGTCTGTAGCCTTTGTTGTGCTGGGGAACACCTGTCTTTCAGAGAAATGGATCTAAAATCAATAGCCTTGTAACCTTAGGGTGATGATCTTAGATGTGAGGGTGAATATGGAAAAATTATTGGCATAGGAGGTTTCTGTAATTGCACTGAGCCATCTTGGTAACTAATGTGGAAATGTCCATGCAAAAATCCTGGCTCTTTTGACTTCTCACCCCACTATGAAGGTCTTGCCCTTACTTGGACTTCCATATTTATAAGCATACAATTATGCCCAGGAATTCAATATGCCAGTGATGACCTGCAATTCTGGCGCAGTCCTCTTTGTTGTGTTTGTTTTGCTTTTTTCCAAAGCACAGGTGGTTTGTATGTGTGCTGTGTTGCATGGTTTTTGATCACAATTTAATAACAGGTAGCAAGAAGAACAGTAACCATACCAAACAGCTAAAAATCCTGCAGCGCTTTACAGACATTAGTGAAGCCTCAACATACCCTTAAGGTTTGTTGGAAATAAGCTAACTCCAAATTCACTCGATATGGTTATTTTTGGGGATATAGGTTGGGATCGCTACAGGATCTGTCATATAGGACATGTAATATTTGGGGTCATCTCCACTTCAACATACCCAGCTTAGAACAGCTAGTTTTCTCAAAGACTAGGTGAAAAACCATTGTCTATTGATCACAGTTTTGATCTATGTGACATACCCGAGGAGACTCAGACTCAGACCTAGGAGCTCTATCCTGAGTGATGCCAAGAGGTTTAGTGGAATTAGAGGGCATTGATTAGCATTAGAAAGAGCAGGTTTAAAGGAAGTGTGGTATTCTTCCACCACTTGATTTCACAATGTATGAACACTTTGTGGCAAGACAGAACTTCTTCATCTTCATTTTGCTGAACTGAGTATCACATGAAGCCTTGGCTAAATTTTTCAGAAAGTCTGTATTTCCTGGCTATATATTTCATATATATATATATATGCAGTCAGTGTCCTTCAGAAGGATGGTGGTCCTTCAACTAAGAATGAATATTTTCGTTGATGGCTTTCAATGCCAGAGGCAGTAAGACTTGTGTGCAGCCAAGGAGGGTCTCCCAGAGGTGGTGTCCTTGCATTGCAAAACCTTTCTTTTATTGCCAAGGTGTGCTTTCACCTTGCTGGCATCACAGTCCCTGGTCTCTGTGAAGCAGAATAGCATTCACTATTCTATGTCTCCCTCGCTTGGACATTGATGATCTTAGGGGAGAGGGAGACAGGTCATCTAGCACAAGGCTTATTCTTGCTCAGGACAGGTGAATGAAAGATCACTGTTATCTTGTGAAAATGCATGCTTGAGTTGCTGAACGTGAAGACTCATTCTGTGTCCTTTAGCTGCAATGGATCTCCAACTGAAAGATATCAATTCCTCTGAGCAATTAGTACAGTAACTTGCACAAATAGTCTCTGATTGAGCTGTTGAAGTCTGCTGATTAGTCTTTTTGTCTGACCCCTGGATGGACATCTGTGCTTTTGCTTCTGCCTGTATAAAATAGAAATAGTAGTGCCTCAGGCACTAGAAGCAGTGGAGTTGCAAGGCTTGATGTTGGAAGCTCATGCATGTGGAGAAGCTCTGAAGCTGTTAAGTGTTTTCACTTACAGTCCCAACAGAGCATGAGATTTTGCTCTTAAAGCTGAGAATCAGACATCAATGGATGACTTTTTTTTGCATTGTATAGTGGCCAGAACCATGTCTAACATTTCCACACCTGAACATGTCCAAATCAGCACTGACCTGAGAGATGGTCCATAATCTTGTCCTGAGACCAAGAGGATATGAATGGTCTCAGCATTTATTCTCCCAGATGGAGTTTGGCCTCTGTGTGTTTCATTCAATAAAACATTGTAATTTAGGCGGGGAAAAGAAAGGGTGAAAAAAAGACTCAAAGTGCACATCAGAAAATGAGACCATGAAGATTATTTCCTGCAAAGCAATCAGATAACATGCATTTTGCCCAGATGTCTATGAATATTAACCATTGCTTTTGTCAGATGTGAGTTACCCCACCTCTCTTCCACATTTCCCATACGATCGGAGGAACCACAGTGACTCATAAACCAGAGATGTGGCACTGATTAATTTCCCCTCTCATCATACATACTGTATGAATTTTTGAAATGTGCTGTAAGATATATTGCAATGATTGAAGATTGGCTGAAGCTTGGAAAAAAACCATGCCCTTTGTCATGATGTTTGTGGATGATGAAAAGGAACAATTAATTGTTTCATCCATTAATGCTGCTGTGCAGTGAAAGAGCATGACGACAAACTAATGTTGTTGTCATTACGCTTTTTTAAATGATTCTATAGTAACATTGCCTGCAATGTATATTAGAAGCTCATAGAAGCACTTTCAGTGTTTCTATAACAGAAAACTCTATTCCTGACATTTTTTAAACTATGATGCTCATTGTAAACAGAAAAAACAGAGCAATTCCTTGTTCAGTCTGGGAGACTGACAAAACTAGGATCAGATCTCAAAAAACAGAAGTGTGACAGATTTTTCTCATGCCTGTTGCACACACAAATACTCATTTAGCAGCCATGGAAGGTCTTGATGCTGACAACTGTAGCCAGTGCATGGATAGTGAGTGCAAAGAGTCAGGACAGTTGCCTTCATCCTCTCTTGAGCCTGAGGAGCCACCTCCAGTCATTTCTCCATGTCTGTTGTTGGAGTGAAGAGGTGTGTTTGGAGCTGTCATTTTTCATGACGTGCATGCATTTCCCATAGGCTGCCAAACAATCATTAGGCAGTAATAGCAATTCTTGCTGCTAATCGGGGTTGGATTTCAGCCTACAAGTGAAAGGCATTATACATCATTATCAGACCCTTGAGCTATCTAGTCATCTAGAAGCACGTATTTCTGTTCTATAGTCAAGCCTATCCACAGCAATGAAATCTACTTGCTGGGCAACGTGTATTTCCCTTGCTCACAGGTGTTTATAGTTACAGGCAGTTGGTTGGGTTCAGGAAGACTGTTTGGATTGTAGCACTCCCTTATAAAGGTTAGTTGTTTCTGGAAACCAGATGTGCATCCCCACTAAGCTATTAAAACAAATGCAATGGAGCTGTTTCAGATTTTCCTGTTGACACGGAGAGCTGTGAGACTGTGCATTGCATTGTGAATTGTTGTACAGACGTTAACAAGAATCTCTTCCCATGTAAATACTAGGAAATCTTGAACAAGAAAGGGGAATAAGTCCTATAAGTAGTGAGATGGATTAATATATCTGTAAATCAGGTAAATGTTTGGAGGGAGAGACAGTTCTTCTGCTGTCACTTGTCTTTCTAGTGTATCTGCTGGCTTGGACAGGGTTACAGTATCATTAAAACTAATTAGAAATAGGCCCAAATCCAAACAGGATTCGGATCTAACCAAAGACAGGATGTTCTCATATCTATCAGGACATATACGTTGTGATGCAGGACTCTAATCTATGGATGTCTACATTTATGTGTTGAGAGACAAGTATATTTGTTATGTTTCTCCCTGTCTACTTATATTTAAAAATCCATATACCTGATGTCTGTTGAAGCAGCTGCTGCTCCCAAGAATGGAGCTATTGTGGCCTTTTATGAGAGATGTGTGCAAACTAGGCACAACTGAGACTTTAATTGCTTTCTTTCCAGCTCTTTGGGTCACTTGAAAGGGAAGTATTCAATCTGAGATGATGTGACAGTTCTCCGGGAGAAAGCACAGTGACCACTGCCCAAAGCAGATACCCATATCAGCAGGGAAGCATCTGGAATCCATCCCTGAAGGAGGCAAAAAGCCCACCTCAGCTTTGTGTGGAGAGCTGTTTAGTAGAGATCCTTTACAGGTCCTGGATCTCCAGCCCTCATTGCCAAGAGACCTTCACTGTATCTGTATAAACACCATCAAATAACCAGCCTTTAAAAGGTAATTGGTGTCAGTTAGAAATACCACTCCAGAGTTAGACTCTTGTGGGTATTAAGAAAACGTATCTATTGCTCTCTTCTTGTTGTTTCTTTGGCCTGTAATTTTCACTTTATATTGAACTCCTCCATAGAGCTGTAAATTTTCACTGGGCTTTAAATGTTGTCTTTCCGTCAGCAGAGTATGGATGAAGTGAAATCTGTAATAAAAATCAAGACTTATTAGCTTTCTCAGCTGTCCCCAAGACTTGAGAGGGAAGACTATTGGAGTTACCACATCAGATAGTCAATGTGCTCACAAGAGTCATAAAACTTATATCACATGTGGTTGGGTAGAGGGCCTAGTGGCAGACATTTACTCCTAGTGCTGCAGTAAAATCCAAAGATACCAGTTTCTTTCACAGTGCTTTGATTCCAGCTGTGTGAGATAAAAATACAGAATTAAGGCAAATACTGGGGTGGGGGGAGGGAGGAAGAAAAGGAAAAAAAAAAGAAAAAAGAAGAAATATTGATGACAGAGCTTCTCATGTAGCAAAACATTGAACACGAGTGTTTAGCCTGGGACAGTGGAGGTTCCCAACCCAGCAAAGGGGCTGCAGTGCAGGACCCTGGCTGTGCTGGCTGCTCTTAGCTGGTGCTAGAGGAAAGAGGACTCTCTTTCACATGAGATACATGGAGAAGCTTAGCTTTTTGAGAATTTTTTTCTAGCTGTGGAAGTCAAGGCTGAAGTTAAGACAGATGTGTGTGATGAGAGTGTGATCCTTATGTCTTGCCCATGTTGTAAATTAATCTATATTGGGCCCAAATCAAAGCATTTTCAATCAAACCACTTCCTTCGACCTGCAGCTGCTTTCCAGTGGTCAGCATTTGATCAGACCATAAGGCCTAGCCCTCAGCACCACCATTTTCTTGGGTATATGCTCAGGGTTGTACTTATCCTAACCTTTCAAACACCACTGAGAGGGAGTGGAGAAACAGTTAATCGTTAAAGGGCAGGCTGAGCCATAGCTGGATTTAAAACAACTCCAAGTGGGAGTCAGAACACATATGGTCCAAAAAGGAAATTCCTGCAATACATGGTTTGCTGAAGGGTGTTTATTACCCTTAGCTAACGGCAGCCATAAGAACTTTTAGACTTAGGGTAACAGAGAACAAAGGCTTTTGATTTTGGTGTGAAGTGTCTTAGTGAACTCAGAGCTATTGGACAGTAATATCTGCACCAGTGGAAAGCATGCTTTGCGTGAGGACTTGGCAGCTGTGGATGCTTTGGACTATGCAAACTGGTGTCAGGCATATAGAAGACCAGGCAAACTTAGATATATTATGATACTTTAAAAGTTCATAGTAAAGATAGAGCAGAATGCCTGCTTTCTGTGCTTCTCCAGAGATACTGTGCAGCCATAAACCTGGCTTAACAGGCCAGTTCTGTGGATTTTGTCATTATGCTTCACAGTATAAGAACAGCAACTGGAGTATCACTGAGTTTGAAACTCAGTCAGGAAAGGCTAGAAACCTTTCTTCTGCATCCATCTCTTACAAACATGTTGCTGCATCATTAGCTCTCCAAACTGATGAGTTTATGTAGATGTATGGCTATACACCTGTATGCACAGACACTCTGCAATGCAATCATGTGTCAGGACTACTGGGGAACCTCTTACAGGGTGAAATAGTCCCTTGCTAGAATACAGCAGAACTGTATTCTGGAACAGTCACAGTATTCTTCACTTCCCTGAAGTTTCAGGATGTTGCTCACAGTGCAGTACGGGTCACAGATGTTTTTTGTAATGCCCGATGTCACTGTGGGATGGTGGGTACAGATACATCCCAAGTAGCTGTCATTAGTGAAGCTGAAGACTCTGGGGACAGTGCAGCAGATTTTTATATGGTTGTATTGGTGAAGTTGGTGGGGTTGGAGATGACATTCCTGCTGGGTGCATCCCCTCTAAGTTAGGAACAGCAGGTCTCACTCATCACTCAGTTACTAGAGCATGAACTGAAAAAAGCCCGTCTGCTCTAGCCTTGACCAAGAACACAAGCATCCATCCAGTAGCCTCATCAGCTCTCTTCTTTCTTGGGAAGGTTCTGCCTCATCCATGGCCTTAGGACCTTGGGACTCCTGCTCTCTCCTCCAGTGTGTTTTTCCCATCTTCTTGCACCACACTGTTTTAAAATGGACCAGAGAAAGTATTTTAGAGGGATTATGACATACAGTGCCATTGCTGAGCCTTGATATTGCTTCCTGGCTTCTTGCCTGCAGCTATTCCCTGTTCCAAGCATCTCAGATGAAGGGTGTATCCTGCACTACTGAGTATGGAAAAGGCTTCCAGAGATATCTCCTATTTTACCATATTCCAGGGGTTTTTGTGGCTATATTTAAAGTCCTTCAATGTAACACAGGGAAAATCACTCATTCTTTTCCTTTGTCAGCTAATACCTCTCTGTTGAAAGCTATTTTGGGGTCTATGAACTACATTATTAGTTGATGTACAGATACATCTATAGGTGAGGAGGGATGACCCTTTTGCTCCAAATGTGAGCCACTCCCAGTTCTTCTAGCACAGGCAGGTCTGCCATGGGCTCATTGATCTTCCCATACCATCCATTTCTCGATGAAGCAGCAGCTGCCTTCATCCCTGCTGTCCCTGCAGTGACAGTGACAGGCCTGGTTCCTCTGGCTGCCCAGCAGCCCCCACACCTTCATCCCAGACCTATTCCTGTTCCCAGGGCAGAGCAGCTAGCCCTGGCAATGCAGGTCCTTATCCTTCTGTGGACAAAACGCCTCTTGCCTGTGCTAGAGCCACCTCTTGCTGTCTTACTTTTGCTGTTCTTGTTCTATGAACAATGAAAAACCTCATTTTTCCACTGTTTCTGGAAAACACCAATGCTAAATCAGTAAGAAAAAGCTACGAAGTTGAGGTGGAAAGCACAACAGGAAAGTGAAACTTAATTCAACACAACCAAGAAAGCCTCCCTTAATTAAATATTTAATCATTTAAAACACTGCTTTCATTCTGACAGCAACAAGTAGTTAGACCTCTTGCAGCTCCTCAGATATCTTGCAATAATCCAGAGATGACTGCTGAAATCCCAGACTCTGCTATGTGAAGCTAACAGGAGCTCCTCAATTGTTCGCTTTGTTGGAAGGAAAAATGAAATTAATGTTTCCTTAATAAAGAAAAATAGGTAACATTTTTAACATAATGAGATAATAATTGTTTATTCCTCTGGTATATTCATTACACCTGATGAAGTCCTGTCATCATAATCTAGGTGCCAGGAGTTGATCTATTAGATTTACACTGTAATTCAGCATTCATTAGCAGCATCATTACTTTAAAGCGTTTATAGAAATGGGGTGTCAGATTTACATTCTATTTTTTCAGGTTTTTTTATTTATTTAAGTAACATTGTCAATTTAAAAGCTGCATAACAAATTTCTTTCTCTGTATAGCCAACTGCACAATTTTTGAAATCTAATTCCGCGTGCACAATCAATGTCTGCTGTTTTCTTTGCCTGCCCCTGCAAAGGGAAAGCAAGACAGCCAGCTTCATTTAGCTTTATAACAAATTTCACTTTCAGGTTCATATGGTGAAAAATGTGGAGTAAGCAGAGTGGAAGGTTGATCAAAATCTGTTTAAAAGCAACTGGTTTGGTTTAAATGAAAAAAAAAAACCAAAATTGCTGAATAGTTCTGCTGCATTACATTTATACACAGATACTGAGCATTAGAGAATTCCTACATTACCTTCCCTGGCATGAATACAGTGTTTTCACCAGTCTTGGCTTATAGTTGATTTCTTTTTAATAGCATACTTTAGAAATTCTTTTAGGTGCTGTTTCATGGAAAGGTTTGTATACAACACAGAGTTTAGCTAATTTTATTCCAGCTGTGACAGAGTAGGTAGGCAACACCAGAACCAGCATTAAATCTGGTCAAAATATGTTGTTTTAGGCTGGTGCAGCACACAGGTGGGTGTAGTGGTTTTGATCCAGTTCCTCGGAGTAGGAGGGGGTCTACAACTGCATTACTGTATTGTCACACTGGGGCTTGGGAGGACGTCGGCAGGAGAGTGGCTGCAGTTTCATGGTTACCCTTCAAACCTGCTGGTTCGGGACTCAGGTCTGACTTGGGTTGAACAGGAGCTGAATGTGGGATGAGGGTGGTAAGTGCAGTTCTGTCCCACTTGCTGCCCCTTCTGCCCTCACCCATGTGTCCCCACTCTCCTCCTTGCTATATCCGCCTCTCTAGGTGCAGTGGTATTTCATCCCATGGCCGGGTTGGTTGTTTCCATCTTAGCTGAAGTGCACGCTGCTAATCCCAACAGTGGCCTTTGGGGTAACGCGACGATCTATAAATTCTAATAGATAGTGTCCTACATGGCTGCTGAGAGAATGCCGTCTCTGTGATTAATGAATCTTCTTTAACTGCCCACTTGCCAGCCTTATTACAGCCACTAAATCTGGATGGATTCTTTTTATCTCGTTTCCCATTTTTTTGCCAGTGCTATCTTAGCATATATATGTATAATTTTCCCTTTTCCGTATATTTTTCCCTTTTGTTCTTTTTTCACTGGCTATCTAATTCTTCAAATCAAGCTAAATGTTCCTAGGTATCACCATCCTGCTCCTGGATCAGTGTCTCAGGTCTGGCTCAGATCACCACAGAAGTAGGTGTCATTGTCCTTGGATTATTGTGTTCCTTCCTTTCTCTCTACAGTACACAGGAATGGCTTTGCTCAGTTCTAAGATGCCACTTCGTTCTACACAGTAATTCAATCCTAAAGTCTGTGTGTAAGCCTCAACAGAAAATGCATACAGCAGCCCCTCATCAGAGTTTTCCTAGCTGTGCAGGATTTTGGTCTGTGTGTTACCCTGTCCCTGCTCAGTTCTGCTCTAAAACCTGTTATTGGTGGTTTCCTTCTCTGTTGTGGTAGCAGCTGATGAGGATTTGGGAGCATTCTGCAGGGTAGATAGGTCCGAGCTGTAGTGAGACTGGGAAAACCTGTGCCCTGCTTGGGCTAAGGTCTGCGTGTGAGTGAGCACCAGGGCATTCTCTAGTGGGTCACAGCTATATCTACATAGACACCATCCCAAAGGTGTGAGGGCTGAGGGGACGCCAGCCCTAGCTGGCTCTGGGGCATTTAGAGTAGACTAGAAGGGCATCATAGAAGCAAGAAAAGAGCAGGGCCTCAGAATTGTTGCCATTCAGAGCTTTGCCTCCTTGCCTGGCACCTGGGGCAAAGCTTGCTCTACCATGTCCCCAGGTGGGCTGGATCAGAAGGTACTTTCCTCTGCAGAAGGAAAGAGGTGCTTTTCATTCCCGTGGTGCTTCTCATTGGTGGACTTGTGTGCTCAGAAAAATTGTTGATTGCGTTGGCAGCTGCCCTCATCCTGCACCTTTTGAAAAAAAGGATTTCTCATTCCTTTTTTCATTGGAAAACGAAGGCCCAGGCAGACTGCAAAGACTGGCTCAGAGTCGTGTTAGTGGAGGATCTAATACTGTATCTGTGTACTTCAGAACTCTGTGCAGCTGCTATTTATGTCTGCAGCTCTGCAGCTGTCCATTAGTTGTCTTAATCACAAGGTGGTTTGCCCTGAGCACAGATGTGAAAGCTCAGGCTTACCTTTCGTGTATCACCATCTTTCGCTGTAATGAGTAGATCCTGCTGGCCGAAGTTCTCCCACATTGACAGAGCATGGAGTAAGCTCTTTAAAAGATATTGACTTTCACATCACGACACTAAACAGAAGCATAAATGGTTTTACACCAAAGATTTTCAGGATAAATAATCCATAGTGCCTGCAGAACATACGGTCCTGAAGTGCTCCAGATGGTTTTGAGCTGCTGAGGCTGTAAATTACATTTTCCCAGGTGGAATCAGGTCCCATTATGAGAATGTGTTTCTGACTCCCAAATTGTCAGTATCTCTGTTATGGAGAGGCGGTGAAGGGTATCTCCATTGCAGCTGCTGGGTCCATTTCCTTTAGGCAGCAGCCCATGACAGGTCTGAGGAAATCCCTTGCTTTGGTCCTTGTGATGGAGGATACTATTAGCAGCTTCTACAGAGGCAGAGGTGGCTTTTCTTGAGAGGAGAGCTGATTCTACAGAACACCATTGCTGTTGCAAAAACTGCTTTTAGTTCAGTTCTCATGCTTTGAAGCAAGTCCTGTCCCAGCTGGATTGTCCTCCAGCTAAAGGAGAATGAAGATGGCAAGCCAAAAGACTGTGTGGATTACAAGGCAATGGCCTGTTTACTGAGGGCTTTCCCTTGCCCTCCAGTGCCTTAGAGGACACCTTTCCCCCCAGAAGTGGTGGGTGGTGAGAGGCATAAAATGTCTGTAGCCTGTATCTGGCCAGGCGACCCCATGGTGAAAGACTATGATGATTATTGTTGCCTGTGGCCTCGAAGGACAGTCCTGGTTGGTGTGTGCCACTCTCCTGGAGTCTCTCAGGACTCTCATCCACTGTCTAAGGAGCTAAGTGTGACTATGCAGGTCAGACCAAAGGTCTAGTCAGCCCAGCATCCTGTGTCCCAGAGTAGCAAATACAAATTCTGTAAGAGTGTAGGTAGGTAATGATCTTCCCTCATGCTAATTTCCCATTCTCCAGAGATCTCTGGCTCCAGAATTTCCTAGAGTCAGAGGAGACTTCTTTCTATTGACACTTCTATTCCCATCTGAGATCTGCTTAAAATATTGGCATCCACCTGCCCTGTGACAAAGAGCTCCGTGATTTCATTATGTAAGCTGCACAGAACCACCTCCTTTGGGCTGCTTGGGCTTTTGCAAAGCAAACTGGTGTATTTCATTTTAAGGACACTAAATCTTTGCCACAGATGTGAGCACAAGTATTTATCAGAGTCCTCTTCTTCCACCATCGCAGAACTGCACTCTGCCACAGGAGTCGTATCTATTTGCTCCTTCACAGGTGATGTCTGGATTCAGGCCTACTAACTTTACAGTCAGTGCTTTAATAAGGTTAGATCTTAGGGCGATGTAACAGAAATCCAACATCTTGCATGCAATGAGGGGAGACAGGGAGATGCCGTTCTATGGTCCACCACAATTGCAGTGCGTGGCTCCCATGGGGAGGGAGATGTTCTCAGCAAATGAAAATGGATTGTCCTCTCCTGATCTTAGAAATCCATGAGGATCTTTTATTATTTTCTTTCTCTCTCCCATTCCTCTCCTCCCGCCCTGCAGATTTATATAGTTGAGTAAAATCATGCAGCATCTCTTAGATAATGAGAATGAGTCTACATGGGGAATAGCTAGACATCCACACCAATAAACTGTTGTTTTAATGATGGCAATTTTCTGGCCCATATTAATTTATTACACTCTCCAGAGAGCACTTTGTTATGAAGATCCCCTGTCAAATGCTTAGCTGACTTTATTGAAAGGTAAAGAGCAAAAAAGCTCCCACGAATGGCAAAAAACTGTTATAATTGCTCTCAGAACCTGGGTGATTTGCTGTCTTTATTGAATACGTACATTATACATAGTATAATTTCCTCTTATATAGTGGTTTCTCTCTGAGAGTCTCTGTGTCCTCAGAACTTTTGGTATTTAATACAATACATATTCTATATGAACAATCATTAAAGATCACCCTCAGAAGCATCAAGAGGGTGAATTTAGCCCATGGGAAAAGGCTTGCAAAATCATTTATTCTGTGACCTTTAACTTCACAAAAGAGCTCAGGAGCTAAGCAGGCTAAAGAAGAGAACTTTGCTCACTGTCATTCTCTCATTTTCTCATTCTCTCATTTATAAACTTGGCCCTCACTGATGTCATTGTCCTTCCCAAAAGCATGTCCTGTCCTGTCCCTGCCATGTCTACCTCCCCTGCTGTGGCTGCAGGAGCTTGATGATGTGTTTCTCAGTGCATGTTGGAACCAAGGTCGATCATGCACCAGATTGAGAGAAATGGCAATGAAACCCTTGTGGAAATAAGCGTGATGAAGCTCCACAGCCCTTAAGAATTTTCTCGTGTGGGTAACACAGTCCTGTAGTGGTGGTGTGAGAGGCCTGGTGCAGAAGCTAATCGTTGCCGTCATCCTTACCACCCATAAAGTGAGAGACTGGCACTGCTACCCACCTTGGTCTGCTGGTCTCCTTTCCGATGGGCATAAGCTCTAAGTATAATGAACTGCATAACTTTGGCCTAAAACCATTTAAGGCACACTCTTTTGGAAAAAAAAAAAAAGTGTATTTTTTTAAGATCTAGTTAAAGTCCATTAAGATAGGCACCTACAGTGCATATACATGCATTGTTTCTCTGGACAACCTTCTTCTACTTGAGCAATGTCGTTGTCAGTCCCCTGGCAGAGCCAGCTTGCCTGGAGCCTGCTCCCCAATTCTCGCTGCGGTGTGAGGCATTCTCAGACAAGGGGAAGGCACATTTAATTAGCTGCAACTGGCTCTGAAACCTATGCATGTCTTAGCTGGAGCAGGCATCACATGCAGAGACGTGAAAATGTAAGCCAAACTGACCACAGCACATCCTGACCTACAACAAAGTCCTGCCTTTGCTTGTGGCTAGTGAATTCTTTACGAGTTCCTCTGTCGTTCTCTATAGCTGGCTCAGGAGACCGTGCAGTGCAAAGGTGACATTGCTCTGGAAGATTTCTCCTGTCTGCGGCCTGAGGAGTTGTAGAAAAAACCACCAGCTGCTTGCACTGCTGCCATTAATCAGGCCTGAGGTGATAACCCAGCCACGAAAGGGAGGGAGAAGAAAGTGGTAGAGGGCCACCGCAACCACACCATCACATCAGGTCAGTGTGCTTTCCCAAAGCATCACCACTGAGTGCAAGTCAGGTTTTGAGACTGGACTTTGACCTTTGTGATACCTTAACCAATGTTTTATTTATTTCCTCTAGCTGTAAAATGGGGTTAATAATTTTTCTCAACTGCACTATGGTACTGCAAAATAATATATGCTAAAAAATAAGTTTTTGAAACCAGGCAGGCCTGACAGCCCTGCTACTCATCATGCAGTGCTGATGGCAAATCATCATTTAAAAGGTCAGCACTTTAAATCTACAATTTCTAGCACTACAGCTTGCACTGCACTGTGCCGTTTCAATGAACACATTTCACATGGCAGGTTTTTATCAGTGTTCCTTCATTCTATTAGAATTCCCATTTTACTCCATGCGGAGTAAGATTCCTGTTCTACTCCTTGAGGACCAAAAAGAAATAAAATAGGGAGAGGTAGGAAAAAAAAGTAATAAATGGATAAAAATCATAGTCTATTTTAGACAATTGTTTACTACATTGCACTCCCTTGACTATCTGTATTGTCAGTCCCCACAGGATATATGTAGCAGCTGGATAATAATTGAGAATTATGGCTTGGAAGGCAATTTATAATCTGATGGATAGTTTATGGCACCGATTTTCTTCCCTGCCAATACTAACAAAACATGACAGGGAAAATAATCGGACGAAGCCAAGAATAAAATCAGTACAAGCAGCTGCCAGCAGGAGCCTCTTGTCAGGCCTATGCCCTCCTTCAGTTACTAAAACACAGAGGTGTTCCCTGTAAACACTAGGATAGGGCTCATGCTGAGCATTCAAAGTCTCCGTTGGGCTACTGCAGGTGCTCAGCACCTTTATGGAGGAGCTGAGTGTCCTCACGGATGGGGCTCTTGCAGAGCTGTCCACATTAGCCATTTACTCTCTGCACAACATACATAAAATGTACTTATATCCATTGCCAGGCATTCACTTTTTTTGATAATCTTTAAATGCACAAGTTAAAAAGATACTGTCTGTGCAGAAATAACAACATGATGGGGTGTAATATGGGACAAATTCCAAACCTTTAGATTGAACTGAAAATCTGGGAAGCATTTAAAACAAATCCTGTAAACAGAGCAAAAAGAAAAACAAAACCCCTAAAAAACTTGGTGCCTTTCCTCCAATGATGGTGGTTTCCTTCCTTTTTGACTTGACGTTATTTGGAACCGGAAACAAAAGAGATCAGTTTAATTTCCCATTTACAGTTAGTTTCACTGTCCTGTATCCCAGATGTCCTAAGACAATGTTACTTTCCCTTGACTCCCAACTTTATTAGGGAATGATTACATGGAACAGGAATATTCTTCCTCAGCAGACTGAGTTACTGCCTTTGGCAACTTGCTTGATAACAGTCATGCCCTTTTCAAGTTAATGTACATTCCTATGGGGCTTCATCTATCGCTTCCATCCCCAGACTCACCCATTAAGGTAATGACCATCACTTTAATGTAGACATTAAGATTTTCCCTTTCCAACTGAATGCCCCACACACAATTCCATGAACTATCCATTTCTCTGGGTGGTGGAGGAGTGAATGTTTCCTGGAGCAGCAAAAACATTTTGATGGAAGTCCCTCTGCACTCCTAGTGTCCTGCAAGAAGACCCAGTTCTTCTGGAAAGTCTTATCTGCACAGCACTTACTTTCCTGACAGAATTTTGATCAGTGGTCTGTTTCCTTTTCTCATTACACAGACTTAAAAAAAAATACTATCTAATGATGGTGTTCTGCATTAGAAAGTAGCAAAATGAAAAGTATCACTCCAGGGTTTTCCAAACGACGACATTTTTCTTCCTTCAGAAATCCCTGAAGCTAAATTCCCATGGGAACCAGCAGCTATGTTATAAAACTGCCTTCCACGCCATCAGATACAGCTGGTGCTGATGCTGCAGGACTGAAGCACCTGTCAGCTGATCTACCAAAGGTAAAGACCTCTTCTGCTCACTCTGCAGATCAACCAGGCAGTGTCCCCTAAAGGCACCATAATCTTGTGGCACAGAGAGATACATATTCCCACCTTCCAATCCCCTACACAGCTTTGCCAGGTCTTCATATTCCTGACCTGTCTCATCTCCTGTTAAGTTTCCTGATGAAAGGATGTTATTTGTGCTGGAGGAAATGAGGGATGGACACATGGGGAAATGATGACAAGGCTTACACAAAAAAAGCAAAGATAAACCAACCACCAAAGCTTCAGCTCTTGTGTCAATTTCAAATTCAGTTGTAACAGCCAGTGAAGGAGCAGCTCTCTCAGGCATGCTATGGATCTTGCACCTATCCAAACTACTGGAGATAATTCTTTCCACAGCAGAGTCTTCCATCTCACTAGGTCAGAAGGAGCCTCGTCCGTCACTTACAGCAGTTCTCTGCCGGCAGAGGCAGAGAACATGGTTTACAATCTCTAACCTCAAACTCCCTCAGCTCCAGGTTAGCAGTGGTTAGGCTCTTCTCTTCATCCATTCCAGTTCCTCTGTCCTGACCACTGTGTATACACTACTGCAGATCAGGTCTCCCCAGCACAACGTTCAGTGGCTGCTTTTCTGTCTCTGCTGGAAGTACCTCTCCTGTTATGTTCTAATCATTCAGTTGCTGTTACGACTGATTCAGCATAGCAGTGACTTGGTCATCCTACAGTTATTACAATATTAAGGTTTGACTGATTCATCAGGAGCAGCTGGCCTCTTTTCTATGGGATTTCTGTACGCATCAATTCTCTTGGCATTTCTTACAGAAGACAAGATTACTCAGAATCCCATTTTCCTCTAACTCACCTATGGACTCGAAGGAGAAGAATTTAATTTTAATCCAAAGAGACAGCAATGAGTTCTGTTGTTTCTCTCTAAAACAAACTGGCTAAGAAAAGTAGGTCATAATCTGGCACAAAGATCCAGAGTTTTTACCATGACAATATTATCTATCCGCTGAGGAGTGCGAAGTGGCAGCCGTTCTTACCTGTCTCAAAACACCAATCCTGCAAGTAAGCTCCGGGCACAGCTCATGAGCACATGGTCACCGGTTTGATGTGCAAGGTCCCAGGTCCTTGTTCTAAGTTTTGGCATCAGTCCTTAAGCATCTGCTGAGTAGAAAACATAAGCCAAAACATCTCAAAACCCCAAAAACCAAAATCCCCAAAACGGGTCTTGGGTTATCTCGTTCCCACTGAAAGCCCATATTTGCTTTGAAATTGAATGGCACTTGCTGTGCATGTCTATAGTTATGTCATGTTTCTCAGCAATGGCTATGCTGTCTGAAGAGGACATTTGCAGAACTTAAAACAAAGCCAGGCCTTTGTTGCCTCCTCCTCTAGGCAGGAACCGCAATCTATTCCTCTTCCCAGATGAGGCAATATCCTGCCAGTTCTAGGGAGCCTGTGATGATGGAGGCAGAGTTCAGCGATGATAACACAACACAGATGCTATTCAAGCTGTGCCAGTGACTCATCATGGTGTCGTAAGTGATAGCTTCTCCTTGTAAAATGGATAAAACAGTGTTTATCTATTCCTGTAATGCCCCGTGAGATCTACATTGATAAAGCATTAAAAAGAACTCATGGTTTATTATTGTAGGACAACTCAACAATGGCTAGGACTTCAGTGAGACAGGCTACTGGTAGTGGTGCATGGTTTTAGGGCTTTGTTTCAGCTGTGCCTATGGAGAAGAAAACAAGATTTTGAGGACAACACATGAGAATCAATGAGAACAATATAGGGCATGAGAAGGGAGAGAGAACCAACACAAATTGGAGTTTGCTGGGCACAGTAATTTCCTTTTTCAGATGTATTCTTTGTGAGTAGTTCTTTACACCATTACTTGCCTCAAGACACGGTTATACAACTAGTCTAATTTCCAAAGGTTTTCTAAAGGGAGAAGTTAGGAGTGAAACTTCATAAAACTAATACACGCTGATAGCTTTGGGTAATTAAGTAATAAACAGAGTCCATTACAGAGGTACTACTGGTACTACTTTGCTGGTAGACAAGGAACACATAGCTGTAAATTTTCTAGGGTGGATTCAGATTATTTCTTTCTTCTTCTCTTGAGCCTTTTTAAACTTTCATTCCTTGCTAAAATCTTGTTTTCACATTTCCAGCAGACACCCACTGTACTAATGTCAAGACATCCTTGAAAGAGGTCACCAGGATCAACTATGGGCCTGGCCTGATTTCTTTAGGCGTTTACTGACTACAACTGCCTTTGTTTTTAGTGTATAGTGAAGCCTCTGCTAGCTAGATGCCTCTAGGGCTATATTGCATCTTGACCCAGTAAGTGGAACATTATCAACTGGGCCCTGTGGCATTAGTGGATATGACACCTTTTCTCGCATTGCTTTGTAGGACAGTTTGTGGAGGTTCAAGACTTGCTAAAAGATACCTGATCTCACAGGCAGAAAGGCCTTAGGTTTTATCTGTCATTCCTTGCTTTGTTTTACTTATGCTTGTCCTGATAAAACAAAATGAAATTTCTCTTGCAATGAGCCAGAAAAAGAATTGTAGCTTCAGCAATAGAGACTTCTGCTATCAGGGGAGATCTGGACATCCAACTGGTGATGCTGCGCAATGAAGCTACTGCTTTTTCCATTTGAGAGCTAATGGCTTCGATTTCCCTCAATCCAGCTGTCCCTGTGGATACTGATTATATCTTGGCTGTAATGTAATGAGATGCCTAGCTATAGCAATTCTTGTCACCACAGCTAAACTTATCCTTAGGTTAGCAGCTGGAAATGAAATTTCAAAGCTACATTCTCAGGATCTGTGAGGGTCTTGCTGTCTTCCTGTAAAGCATGGGTATAGATTGGGCATAGTTCATATTGCCATCACAAGGGAAAATTTTAACTTCCCAGAAGCAGTATAAGCAACTGGTGGTTGTATTATTGTTTGTGACAGAAGTTTTATTGATGCTCAGAGCAGGTGTTTCTTGCTACAGCAAAAGGTAAGCAATCACTCTCTGAATTGGGGTCACTCAACAGGATTGTACTGATAAACAAAAAGCAGTCAATTTGTTAGTCATTTGCATATACATCAGAAAGTTAGTTATATCACTGCTCTTTAAGTACAGGATAGGAACTACCAATCAGAGAGATGCATTTTAGACATTTTTTTCCATAAGAACAAGGAATGATCTTTGCCCATTTTATTTTTTTTTTTGTGATTCAAGTGATGGGCATCTTGTTTAGATGTTGGAGGTTGGAAAGGGCAGAAAGACAGAGGATCTTTGTTCTCAGTGTTACCACTAACTTGCCATCTGGCCTTGGGAAAATGGTGGAAAAATATAACCTCCAGAAAAAAGGAAATACAAAACTGAAATATTGCTGCTGAATCTGAACCAGTATGTTTGGGCATGCCATTGCTGTACTTTCTGGTAGTTGTGATTTGTGATTGCATCCTTGTCAGGAGTGCAGGCTCATGCTGCAGTACAGTTCTCATCTCAAACTGCAATCTGCTCTGGACTAACAAGGGGCAGAGCTTCACAGAGCAGTCATGGAAGATGAAATCCCTACTCAATGCCTACAGGAGATGGGGGCCATCTATTTTTGCGATATGTTGTTTTTCAGCCAAATGTCTTCCAGATGTTCTTTTAATGAAAAGTTTCCCATAAAGAACCACATTTTCTGTCAAAACCTGCTTTAGTAGAAAAATGTTCACCAATCCTATTTAATAACCTTCTTATGCTTCCATTTTCTCTGTAAAGAGGATGACCGCTCTGACGATCGCCCCAAAGAGCAAAGTAATCTGTGCAGACAGGCTCCTCCTCCCTCCATTACTTGCTTCAATTCAAAAGCATTTTAACTATTAGCAAAGTTCCAGCCTCTGTCACTACACTTAATTATTCACAGCAATGGACGGAGACATTGACAGACTGCACAGGCATGGATGCAGTTTAGTGCTGGGGCTCCTGGCTCTCTGGTAATTTATTGGAGCCAATTATGCAGACTAGCAGAAACTCAGGGACTTTGCTTACAATAAATGTGCAATGCATAATCTATCACTACCTGAATCACAAACTGGATAACCCAGCTCCTTAGTCCCAGTGGCACTGAAGGGAGGTTGTTCACTGCATGAGACATATAGAGTAATGCCATTTTCTTTAGTTTCTTCAGTGGTAATGCATTCATTGCAGAAATACTGTCACAGCATTCGTACAGTGAAACCAAAAAATAAGATCATGAGTGCTTATACAGAACTAGGATACATCTTGAAACTATGGCCTCAGAAAACAATCCCTACATGCTATACTGCTATATGTTGAATCTTCCCTCAACAAGAATATGGAACTTGCAGATCGCTGGAAAAGATTTGATATGAACAAGTAGGACAAGTAATGTAATGCATCGAAACTTTTCAGCCACATTCAACCTTTCCTGAAAACTCAGTACTGACTTTTTTCTCACTGTCCTTTGGACTTCAGAAATTTTCCTTTCTCTTTTCACCTTTCCATCATTCATTTTCTATGTCAAATGCATCCTATTAGACAAGTGATCTGCTAAATTTCTGGCTGCCATCCCGTGCTGCTGACAATGACAGGAACAGAAGAGAAAACGTCTGCTGGGCTTTCGCATTTCTGACTCACTGCTTGTCCCTGACAACATGGTTGGGATTTTGTATTTCTGAAATATCCCACACTAGCCTCCATCAGATGGGAAGACAGTGAGTGCTGCTCTGGCCTAGTTTATATCAAGATAGTTTTTCATATTTACAACATTATTATAATGATTCTAATCTCATCCATTTGAGGCTGACCTATGTGATCCATCTTTGCTTTGGCCACCCCACCAACAAGCTGCATCAATTTTGATATAGCTTGAAATGACATCTGCAATCTCTCACCTTTCTCCATCACAAAACCTGAATTCATTGCATCTTCATCACAAGCTGGATTCAAATATGATCCTGTCTCCCTCACACCCAATGCTTATTTGCCAGATTTGCTGATTCTTTTGCTGTACAGCCTTCCCTTGCCCATCACTTTATGAGAAAAGCTAGCCATGGTATCTCAAATCCAGTGTTAGACTTTCAGAAGTTGACTATGTGAAAATTTTGTAAAATATCCATCCTGCAGGAAGTTAAAAAAAAAAAGACTCTTAGTTTAACAGTATGGCCAAACAGATACTGGTAATTCTCCAATGTTAAATTCATCAAAACACAAGAATCGTCACACAGACAAACTTCCTAGGCCATATATAATGTCTCCAACTACTGAGTGCTTTGGAAGAAAGTGAAAAACATCCCATAGTATAACAATCCTGATGTTACTCACCTACCAGAAAAAGTATCCCCTTATCTCTGCTGCACCTCCCCAGGAAAATATCTGCTGAAATCAAACCAAAGGTTGCTTGAAGTAAGGAATGAGCAAAATACCTGGCCCAGAGCACCGCGCACGCAGAAGCACCTGGTGCTGAGAGAACAGTGCACGAGCCAAGCGCTGCCATTTCTTAAGCAGCTCCTGCCAGTGGTGCAGTTTCAAATACCAGAGTTTTACAGAAACCTAAGTGCCACTTCAGGCAAACCACTTGATCTCCACCGTGAAAGCTTAACTTCCCTTACTATCAAACCAGTACAAGACCACAGGTTCCAGGACACAGTGAAGTCTCCACATCTGATCCAAAAGCAGCAAGCTTGAAGTGCAAAAGAGGAGGAGGTAGCTCTTCTGCCGCTGTGAGCATTGAATGACATTCACTCCCACCTCACAGAGAATTATCAGCACAGAGAATACCAGAAAAATGAGTAACTGTTAGGTCACCAGTAGAGCAAGGTTCCTCTAAAAATGCAGAATGCTCGTTCCACCACTAAAGGAGTAATACGTGCTGCAGGGCTGGGGTTCTTTTTGTTAATAAGTCATCCATATATACCAGCCCTGATTTAGGTGTCTTAAATGCACTCCACAGAGTTTGTGTTTGCTATCATGACGGAAAGAATGTATGGGAACAGAGGATTCCCTTACATCCTCCTATCACCTAGCAGCTATGGCTTTTCCAGAGATTTTCTTTGGGTGAATCTGAAGGAATTTCTTTCTCTATTATTTTGTCTAAGGTTTTCCAAAGTGCAGGATTCTATTACGGACTCAGCCTGACTTCTGCATGTTCTGAGCATGCAGATGTTTTCTACCCCAAGTTCAGGTCTGTTGCATAGGGTGGGCATGAGAAGTCCAACACTTCCAGAAGTCCAAACTGCCCTTTTAAGACTCAGCAACCCACTGGTGAACTAATTATTGGATTGTGCTGCCTCCCACTTACTGCTACTGGTTTTACCTTTACTATCTTGGGTCTGTCCTTTCATTTAATGTACTGCTTTATCTTGGTTTTGATGACAGCTCACACCCCTTTGTGGCTCAGACACAAAATAAAGGGGAGATTCCTGAAAGACTCTCAGTGATTAAGACTCTGTTTTGGTTGTTGGAAACCATGTTCTAGCTAGTTCTATAGTTCTAGCCAGACTATAATGCCAGTTATACGCACTGCTGGCCCCCAGAAACAAGATCTCTCATTTCCTGTAAGGATCTTGTCCTTAAATGTGCACGCTTTGGATATAAGGTATTGGAGACGACCAAAGCTGTACAAACAAATGTACCTTAGAAAGCATAACCATTCACTGACAAAGCCTGTCTATATTCAAAGCAGTGCTTCTCGGAGGTGTTCTTCATGCCTTGGCCATGCCTTGCTAGCACCTTGCAGCCACCTGAACCATGAGAGACAGCAAATAAGGGTGTATGTTAGTAGATTCAACAGCCGGCTCCAGTGTATCCCACTCTTGGCAAATACTGGAAGGCCCACTGTAAGCTTCTCTGTAAAATGTCAACAAAATCCCAACCATGTTTTTACCATAACCTGAGATGTGGAGAAGCAGAGCAGTACTTGCCTGTCAGAGAGGCTTAGAGAAGGGAAAGCTTTCACTCGACACCAGCAGCTACTATTTACTAGCTCAGCTCCTCTGAGTTAATGGTCTTGAGCTCAGATCAGCCTTGGAAGCAGTTTTCCTTGCAGATCCCTCAGGTCAGCACGGGAAAGACCTCAGTGTGGTAAAGAACTTCTGTTCTCCATTGACACCAAAGAAATTAAAGGGTTTGATTTCCAGGTAGTGTAAGATTCAAGGTGATGACTGCCTATTGTGTAGCTGAATCTATAAGGTGTGGTTGCAAACCTCAACCCAGAGTATGATCCAACTCGGGGTTTTCCCGAGTAGATGGATAGAGGTTAGCTGGCACCCTGAGAGTACCCAGACTATCCTTACAGCTTGTTCTCCTTTCTACGTAAGTGTAGCACTTTGATTTAGAGATTGTCCAAGAACCTAAATTACTTGAGGAATTTTTGCATATGTTTGATTTCCCGTTTTTCCACTTATACTGTTTATTAACTGAAGAACCTGATTATGACTTCATCAATACAGCCACTTGCCTTATCCTAGTCATGTCCATCTCCACCCACCCCCAATTCCTCAGTCCAGAACCTGTTGCAGACAGACTTCGATGCGACATGGACCTCCCCCCTCCTTCTTTCCTGCTCTACCGAACTTTGAAACTGGCCCATCTTACAGCCGAGCCTTGCCAACGTCCCTCAGCGGGTCCTTCTCACTGCACTCCTATCCCTTGAAAACGCAGCCGCTGCAGGCCAGCTTCCAGCTGTTGACAAACAGCCAAGAAGAAGTGGGGGGGAACCCACCCGGGGGGGAACCCACCCCCTCTCTCTCCCCAACCACCTTGCTGTGCTATAAAAAACCCCGAACACAACAAACACAAATGTAAAGGCTTGGGCTAAACGCCTTCCCTTTTCTGTTCTGCCCGGGGCTCCTGGAGCCGCGTTCTCTCGGGATCTGGTGCTCTGGTCCCCACTTTCTTCCCCCGCAGCGCGGTACCGCTCCGCTGCCGGCTGGAGCCGAGGAGCGAGCGCGCCTCCGCCTTTCCCTAGGTACCGATCCCTCCCGCCGCCCCCACCGGCAACGAGCTCCTGCGACAGTCCGTGGCCCTGCTCGCCGGCCCCTCCGATGCTCGCACCGGCAAGCGGCCGCTGCCGCCCGTGAGCGCCGGGGAGCCGGGGCGGGGCGGCGGCCGCATCTCCCTTCGCTGGCGGCAGCGAGGCCGGGGCCGCCCGGCGCCGAGAGCCCGGGGTCCCGACAAAGCGAGCGCAGCACCTCGGGCGGCCGCGGACACCGGGACGTCTCCCGCCAGCCGCGGCCGCTGTCACCGGGGGACAGAGGGGCGCGGCGGGTGCGGCGCTGGGGAGGGCAGGGGCTGAGGCCCCGCCCCGGGCCCGGCCCAGCCGCTCCTCCGCCTGCGGTCGTCCTGGGGTCGACCCCGGTCGTGCGGCGGGAGGAGGCCTTGCCCCGCGGGTCTGCGGCGGGAGAGCGGCGAGCGCTGCTCGGGGCTGCGGGGCTGGCGGCCGCTGCGGGCGGGTGAGGGGGAGCGCGGGCTGAGCGTTACCCGGGGGGGCGGCCTTTCCCGAGGGGAAGGGCAGGCAGCGGCTGCGGGGGGGTCCATCGCCCGGTGATCCGGTAGAGCAGCGCAAGTCGAGCACTTCGTGCTGTTCTTACTGAAGGGGGGCGGCGGGGCTGGGCTGCCATGAGGGGCTTCGTGCCACCGCGTTTTCTGTGTCAATTCTGAGCTGAATGCCATGAGCAAACTGATAAAACCGAGCTCCCATCTCTTGTATCAGAGAAACTGGAGACCTTGGTAAACACTGCAGATGGCTTATATAAACTGCTTTAAATTAAAGACAGTCAGTCTCTGCATATCATCACGTAGATCTTTTGGGGATGAGTTGAAGACTCCCTGCTAAAAGAAACACAGCAGCAATAGTGTAAAAAAAAATCTGTCTAAGGAAATTAGCCATTGGTATGGATCACTGGCTGGCATAAGATAGAACAGGAGATGGAAAAGGAGGAGATTTGGTAAGTGAAGTAATTCAAGCCAGGGAATTGAACAAAGGCTGCATATATCCTGCCACCCACTGTACTCTGGAGTGGTAGAAAGAATGAAGCAGACAATTAAACTCGAGGAAATTATAGGGCAATATCCAAAGCAATGAGCTGAAAAATTACCAGTGATGTTGGCAGCTTTAAGAAATAGCAACAGCTCATGCACCAGTTTACATTCATGGCATGTTTAGTTTGGACAAACCCATGCCCCACACATGAGACCCTAAGGATCCTGAAGGTGATCAGTGGGAACAGGAAAAACATTACAAGAGTATATGAAATTTAGGCTCTGGTGGAAGAAGCAGTAAAAGAAGCAAGAAAAAAAATGATGAAAATGAGAATCAAATTAATATTCATCTTATGATACTGAGGCCAAGTAATGGTTTTGAGCTGCTGTAAAAAAACCCCATGCTTTAGAACCTGTCCTGGGTTGAGAGACACAGGACTAACTTTTCTTCTAATACTGGGGAAAATTGCACTTCTAGAAAACTCTAGTGTCTGAATCTGTGAAAATATTTACTCTATAGCCAGCCAGGCTCTGTGAGATTCAAGGTCTTAGTGTTTTTGAGTCTTGCCAGGTGCAGGGACAAGGAGGAGCTAGGCCTGGGCATTTGACCCAGGCTGGCCAACAGGATTATTTCATACCGTGAACGTCACATTCAATATAAATTAGAAAAGTTTGCTGGGTAGCTCTCGCTCCATTGATGGTGGCAGGTCCAGAGAACTGCTTGCCCCAGTGCCAGACCCCTGAGGCCTTCCCTTCCTCGTGAGGCCATTGCACTGGCAGCGTCCGCCATTTGCTGTCCCTGCTGGGAGTGCACAGCTTCCTGCTGAGAGAATTGGCTGAGTATAATTCTTGTATATCTTATATCAGTATCGGGATTAATACTGTTTCTTTAGTATTATTGTTAATTATTTAGTTTTAGTCTATTAAATCTATTTATATTTCAACTCTTATGTTTCTTTCTGTTCCCTGATTCCCCTTTCTGGGTGGGGAGGGGTCATCGGGTGATAGAATAATTGTCTAAATGACAATATATTGTTATGGGATTTCTCAAACCATAACAGAACCAAAATGGAAGGGGCCCTAATTTCTTAACAGTATGAGTCCAGTAACACATCGATGGGATGTGGCAATGGTACCTATGAATGGCTTCATGTTTCTCAGTCTTTCACCTATAGAGGTAAGTATGGACTCATTTGTGGATTGGCCAAGAAGTTGAACAGTTCCAGCAACATCAGCTTGAGAAGGTAGATATTTTGGATGACTTCCTATCCAGCTCACAACAAGCCCAAAAGAAATCCCATCTCTGAAAGTCAAAGGAAGGAGCAATGGCTTGTCCTGGTCATTTGCCTTTCTGTCAGGTGTCACAAACAGAAGCCAGCAGGGCTGTGAGTTGTTTTTCGCTTATATTCTATACTGTATAGTAAGATTTTTGGCAGCTGTAGTGTGTTATTCTATAATTGTTGCATTATTATAAAGTTGTAGACATCTAGTCTTAATAATAGTGGCTGAATTAATACTGAACATAGACGGACTATGCCTTTGAATGAATAATTGTTGTGTACCTCCCCTGGCTCAGGCCCTGAGCAGGCAAAAAGCAAATTTGCAGCTGTGTAAGTACAGAAAGGCTCAACACTGCTCAGTAGGAGGCTGCAGTCACCAGCATTGTCCTTTCACTCCAGCACCTGCCTCTGGAGGATAAATGGTCATGATCAGCTTCGTCTCACCCAGGCACTGAGGAAGGGGTAGGGAAAGAAGGTTGGGCAACTTGAGAGGTTCATAACACCATTCAATGGTCTATCTGCATGTGTGTGGCTGAGATGCATCGATACAGGTAAGCCTTCACACATGGGTCATTCGTTCAACTACTGAGTTGAGCGGTGCTTGGGAGGCTGTACCAGACTGTCTGGGGGTGAAGCTGACACTACAACTGGCTTTCAAAAAGCTTCCAACTTCTGAATGAAAGAGAGCTTGGGAAACATGTAACACAGGGCCTCTATTTTCATCTCGGTTTTATACAGTTCTGAGGCTTAATGTTTACAGTTTCATGCCTGTTTAACATGTGCCATTTATTATTAGCCTCTCCAAAATACAAGTGATCACAGAACTACATGTATTTGAAAATGTGCATTTCAAAAGCTGGTTAGGGGGCGGGGAATCCACCAACCACTGTAAGGCAGAGCTCAAATTTGGTTAATTTCATTTTCATAGAGTCACAGAATGGTTTGGGTTGGAAGGGACCTTAAATCCCATCCAGTGCCACCCCCTGCCCTGGGCAGGGACACCTCCTACCAGACCAGGTTGCTCCAAGCCCCCTCCAACTTGGCCTTGAACCCCTCCAGGGATGGGGCAGCCACAGCTTCTCTGGGCAACCTGGGTCAGTGCCTCCTGTTTCTTGCAGCTTCCTTTGAAGAAGCTGGCAACCAATCAAAAGGCAATTCTATGGGGTCACTAAAAGCTTTCTAAAAGTCCGCATTTGCCCTCTATAAAAGGCCAGGTGCTTTCAGTAATAACTGTAGTAATCAGGCAAAGTAAATGATAGATAAGATAGATAGATAGATAGATAGATAGATAGATAGATAGATAGATAGAGGATGGATGGATGGATGATGAAGATAATTACTCTTAAACAGCCTTCAGGCAGTGATCACAGGTAGAAAAGTAGTGGAATTTCACAAACTGAACAAGCCTTTTTAGCCCGTTTCTGGCAGAACAGACGATCCTGACGCCGCCCCGCTCCCGCAGCCCCGCTCCCGCAGCCCCGCTCCCGCAGCCCCGCTCCCGCAGCCCCGCTCCCGCAGCCCCGCTCCCGCAGCCCCGCTCCCGCAGCCCCGC
>JAOXNO010000003.1:16404806-16418436 GCA_028565335.1 Limnodromus scolopaceus
CGGCCCCGGCGGGGCGGGGCGGGGCGGGGCCCCGGGGGCACGCGCACACGCACACTCGCGTGCAAACACATGCACACGTGCAAACAGGCGCAGGCACGAGCACCCGGGACACCCCCGCCCCCGCACGCACGTGTGCAAACACGGAGGGTGACACACGTGGAAACACACACACACACGTGGAAACACACGCGTGTGCAAACACACGTGTGTAAACACACACACGCACGTGCAAACAGACGTGTGCAAAACCACACAGGCGGCAAAACACCCAGGCACCCTCACACACGCACAGAGGGCCACGCTGCCACCCCACATGGTGACACCCGCCGTGACACCCACCGCCCCCAGGGCAGAGCTGAGGATGCCACACTCATCACACCAGTGGCTCAGCACACCAGTGGCTCAGCACACCAGTGACAGAGCCACCTTGTCCGCGGGGCAGGGAGCTGCCGGCCTGCCCGGGCATGGGGTGCCGGAGGGGCTGTGCCAGGAGGTGCTGAGGCCACACCAGGGGGCACTGGGGGCTGTGCTGGGGGCTGGGGGGGGCCTGGTCCCGCGCCCCGCTCAGCTGCAGCCCAGATGTCTGGCCTGGGCCCAGCCCGGAGCAAACAAAATTCCTCCGCTGCCTCCCATTTTCCAACCGCCGCTGCCAAGAATAGCAAGTGCCGAGCGGTGCCGGCAGCAGGGCCACGCGCGCGTCGGAGGGCAGGGCTCGGGATGGGGGACACACACACACACACACACAGGGGCTGCCCTGGGGGCCACCCCCTGCCTCGTCATCCCCCCTCTCTCCCCCCCCTCCCCGTCACCCCTGGCTGTCCCTACCTGCAGGTGCGGGGGTCCGGGAAGGCAGGTCCGGCATGAGTGCAGGGTGCAGGCAGGGAGGCAGCGGGTGCAGGCAGGTGCAGGGTGAGTGGGGAGGAGGGGGGGGGTTAGGCAGGCAGCGGGTGCCAGCAGGCAGCGGGTACAGGCAGGTGCAGGTGCAGGGAGAGGGCTGGCGCAGGCAGGAGGCAGGTTGAGCAGGCAGCTGTGCAGGCAGGTGCAGGCAGGCCAGCAGCAGGCAGGAGGAGCCGTGCCAGACAGGGTGCCCGGGCAATGCCCTTCCGTCTCCCTGCCGGTAACCCTCCTCCTGATGGCCTGGGTGGCACCCTCTGCCCTCCCCGCTGTGCCATGGTGCCAGCACCAGCCCAGCGTCATGGGTGACAAGGTGGATGGGGACAGCAAGGGGACGGGGAGCTGCTGGCACTGGTACAGCAGGAGTTACTTTGCCATAAGACTTTGCCCGGGAGCTGCGGCAAGACTTTGGGCTGGGTGGCCCCTGCAGGGTTGGGCACAGCGTCCCTGTCCCCAGCCGGAGTGGCAGGCTGGGACGGCGGGGACAGGGATGTTGTGCCCAACCCTGCGCAGTGGACACCTTTCCTTGCTGCGCTAGCACCGTGCCTCAGTTTCCCTCCACCCAGCTGGGACCTTTCCACCCGGCGCCGCTCCCAGCACACGTGGCGAGGTGGCCGAGTGATGTCACTGTCACCCCAGCCCCAGAGCCCTGCGGAGACCTCGCTGGCAGCAGCTCCGCCTGGAGAAAACATCAAGCGTCAGAAGGGCCGGGCTTCCATTCCGGAAAAAAAAGCGGCGCGGGAGGGATGCGCCACGTCGCCCGCCGGCCACCCCTTCCCACCCTGCCGGGTGTTCCTGGCAAGCGCTGGAGCCGCTGGGCAGGGTGACGGTCCCCAGCTGGAACGGGCATCACCACCAGCATCCCGCCCGCATCCCTGCTCTCGCTGCCAGCCCCGCGGAGGGCGGCGTGGATGGGTGCCAGCGGCCTGGCCCCCTGCCAGCGCGGGGGTGTCACCGCCAGCAGCGCGAGCAGGTGCTGGCACCTTCGCTCTTTGATCCCTTTCCCTGCCGCCGGCGGATCCGCACCCGGGGATCGCTGCCTGGGCCAAATCTTCCCCCGGCAGTTCCGGCTCTGGCGAGCATCGGTAGCTCCGCCGGCAGCGCCCCGAGCCCCCAGCGGGGTTTGCGGTAGGAAACGGCTCCTCTCCGCCTCCGCAGGGCTCCCGGGGGCGGCGGGGCGGCAGGCAGTGGCCAACGGCTCCCCGCACCTCCTGTGCCAGTAGGTGAGCCAACACGGCATGGGATGTAGCCGTGCCATCGGGTGGGCGACCAGGACCAGTGGCTGCTGGAGAGCCCGCACGGAGGGAGATGGGATGGGGCGGGCATCCGCTAGCCACCGGGATGGGGATAAATCCTGCAGCCCAAGCGTGAGTGGTACCTTGCCAGGAGAGCCCTCACGGTGCCGTGGGGACCCGTGGGGTGACCCAGAGCGAGTGAGGCAGCTGCAGGGTGGACCCCCATGTCCCTGAAGGCTGGGGAGCAGCTCTCCACCTCCATGGAGCCATCATGGCTGGGGCCAGACAAAACCCAGGGGGACAAGGTGAGCTGTGTCATGCCAGCTGGTGCTGTAAGTGTCCCTGTGCCACCTGGACTTGGCCAAGAGATGTGCTTGTACAGCAGGGTGGCCTCTGCCAGCACTCCGGGTGACACTGCTGGCTTGCTGGGGGAATAGGAAGGAGCAGAGGGAGGAGAAGCATCCTTGCCCCAGCCTGCACCCATGGCCTGGGCATGGGGATACCTGCCTCAAGCTGGTACCCCCTGGGACTGGCCACCCCAAAAAGCCTTGCGATGGCACCAAAAACATGGCTTTAGGAATTCTTTGGGAATCTCCCCAGCATCTCTCAGGCATTTCTCCATCCCTGGCCAGGCCGGCTCCCTGTCCCAAGCCCCGCTTCCCACTGCAGCCTGTGGCTTTTCCAGGGGGGGCGAGCTGAGCCCTGCCATGCCACGAACACAGTGGGGATCTCTCCCGTTGCTGCTTTGATGGGCATGCCTGGCAGGGAAGGGTTGCGTGTCCTCGTGGCACACGGTGTTGGGCCACGGGTTGGCATGAGGTGGCTGCCCCGTCACGGGTGCAAGGGGACAATGTGTCAGGCGGAGCCCGTGGGGTGCTCAGTGTGCCAGTGCGAGGGCCTAGGCAGGTGGCAAACAAATGCTCCCCAGCCACCTGCATCCTCAGCGTGGCATGGTGGCGACGTCCCCAGGGGGACACCAGCTTAGGGCTCACACCCTGCCTATGGATACACCCCCCCGACCCGGTGCGAGACCCCCGCAGCAGGGACCTGTGTGGCCCCGGTGCATTCCTGCCGGGATTAGGTACCGGCTCCCGGCAGCACCACGCCGGTGTAGCCCGGCTAATCCCTTTTTAATTGTCCCCACCCCGCGATGAGCTGAGCCACGCCGCCCAGGGGATGTGGGGTGCTGGGTGCACCCCGGCGCCTGAGCACGTCTGGGGTGCCACCATCGGGTGTCCCTGCTGTGGGACTGAGCCATGGGGCGCACGGTGATCCTTTGGGGCGGTGGTGAGGAAGGAGGCATCCATCGCGTCCATTGTAGGGCAATGGCGTTTTGGGGGGCCCAAAGGGAGGGATCTGGGGCTTCCAGGATCCCACCCTGTTGGCTGCGGGGCAGGCAGAGGGGCCGCATCCCGTGCACTGAAAACCACTGAGCTTGAAGCTCCTCAAAACCACCCCAGTGGGGCAGGAGCCTCAGCAGAGCCACAGCACATGGGACATGGCACGCAGGCTCTCTGCCACTGGCCTGTCCCTGTCCCCGTCCCAGCAGAAGGGTAGGAGAGATGCTGGCTGAGCCCCCCCACCTGCTGCCCTGCCCCAGCCCCTCCGGCCCTGCTCTGTGCCACACCGACCAGTGGCATCCAGCTCCTCTGGGCTTTAAAAATAGGATGGTGTCCCTGCCACAGGGTTGGTAATTTTAGCTGGGGTGTGTCTCGCCCAGAAGCACATGGGACCGTTCATCTGCTCCCACTGGCCTGGTGGCATTCACGGCCAGGGCTGGTGTCAGCCCCTCGCTGCCCTTTGCTCGTCCCTGCCCTGGGGCAGCACCCAGTGGTACAGGTGGCCATGGCCACCTTGGGCACAGGTGATGCCAGGTGGGATGGCCAGGGCAGGGGAGGAGGGACAAGGGTGACCGGGTGCGCTCTGAGCCTGCCCACTCCCCATCCAGGGCATCTTGTCCCCAAAACCGGTGGCATGGGGGGCAGCGCAGCATCCTGCTGCCATGTCACCCAGCATCACCCAGCCTGGCCATGGCGTGGGGGAGGGTGTCCCAGCACCCTGGCCTGCCCACCCTCCTCCTCTCACCCTTGGCCCCCCCAAAACAACAGCCACTTCACGTCACCTCCCACGGTGCTCCCGCAGAGCCGCGGCGGCTGGGAAGGCTTGCGGGGGGGCCACCACCGAGCATAATGCAGCTATTGACGGGCGAGCCGGCGGTCCCAGCGCGGCACAATAGGGCCTTGTCTGCCAGCCCAGCTCCCGCTCCTGCCCAGCCCGGTGCCCGCCGTCGGGCTCCCCTCTTCCCCGGACGTCTCAGAGCTCGACCAGGTGCCATCCAGGGCAAGCCCTGCCTGGGGCCAAGCACAGTGGAGGAGCTAGGGGTGGGAGGGCACCGAGTAAACCCTCCTTTTCCCATAAACGAGTGCCTTGGGGAAGGGGCACCGCTTGGGAAGCCCCCCAGTGCTGCTGTGCTGGCCCTGGCTGCCCCAGCTGGGACAGGGCTCTGGGGTGCCCACTCTGCCGTGGGGTGATGGGGACAAGGAAACAGGGTGCCTGGCATTGCCCCTGCTTCCCTTTCGGCCCGTGGCCGAGTCTGCCGGCAACCAGCACTCACCAAGGGGACACGGGGACCTGCCACCCCCTCCGGGGAGCTCCACTACCTTGGCTCCCTCACCCCGTGGCCCCCCCTTGGTGGGGACAGCCCGGTGTCCCGCGGCCGCCATCTCACCTGCTACGGCGTGTGGGCTCTGCTGGATCTCGCCTGCCTCCTTGCCCGGCGGGTGAGCCCGGGCTGCGGCTGCCGCCTGCTCTTTAAACCCCAAATCCCCGGTGTCGGGCGCCAGTCCCGCCGGCGGCGGGGGCGGAGGGAGGGGACACAAAGCCCCGGTCCCTGCTCCCGGGGCCGGCATCAACAAAAGGCGACTGTCCCGTGTCCTTCCCGTGCACCCAGCGACCCGGCCAGCCACCCGGGGACAGCCCCTTGGCACCCCAGGGCTCCTCGGGGTGCCACCACCCCCTCCGCCAGCCACCCAGGGCCAGCCCCTTGGCACCCCGGGGCTTCTTGGGGTGCCACCACCCCCTCCGCCCACGCTAGGAAGGCAGGAGAGGCGCGGGTGAGCTCCGATCGCAGCCGCAGAACACCCCGATGTCCCCAAGGAGCCGTCCCTGCTTCCTCGGTCCTGTCCCTGCCTGGAGGGATGCCAGGGGGAAGGTGCTTGTTGCTGCTGTCCCCCAGCCTCATCTGCTGCTGCAAAGCCCAGCCCAGAGGGGCTGGAGGAGGAGGAAGGGGACATTGCTGCCACCACGGTGCCCGCAGCCGGGGGACTCACCCTGTGGGACCCTGAGAGCCCTGCCCGGCCGGGGCCGCGGGGCCGGCCGGCTTCCTGAGAAGCATCCCTGTGGTCCGAAGGCCAGGAGCAGCCCGTGATGCCTCATTAACGCAGGGTAAATGTGTAACGAGCTCTCGGCCAGGCTGGGGCGGTTAAAGCTGCATGGCTTCTCTCTCGCCCACCTGGCATGCCGGGAGCTGGGGATGTGGTGGATTTATCCTGGTGGGAGCTGCACAGCCAGGGCAAGAGGGAGAAGAAAGGTCTGTCTTGTGACCGGGGTGACTTCAGCTGGAAGGAGCAGAGCGGGCAACGCGCCGGGCTGGGACAGGAACAAGCCCGTCCCCAGAGGAGGGTGGCTGACCCGCCACCCACGCCTGCCCCTGCCTCGACAGGGAGGCTCGGGCTCAGCCCAGATGCTGTCGGCAGGGTGATGGAGCCGGGCTCTGCTCTGTGGTGCCCACCGGCACAGGAGGCAACGGACCTCAATTTAATAAAAAAACAACACGTGAAGTTCCATCTGAAGGCAAGAAGTTTTATTTTTTTTCCTGCTGTAACCGTGGCCAGGCACTGGCATGGCTGCCCCGGAGGCTGTGGAGCGTCCAGCCCTGGAGGTAGGCAAACTTGGCCAGGCCAGTGCCACATTGGTGCCACGGCAGAGCCAGGCTCTTGCCCATGTGGCTCCAGGCGAGAGGCTGTCCCAGAGCTGATGGAGGTAAGGACGCACGGCACACCATCCCATGCTGGGCAGTGCCATGCAATGCCACTGTGCAATGCTGAGCTCCATGGGGTTCTTTTGGGCAGCCGGTGGGTATCCCCCACCAGAGAGGTGCCAGGCGGCACGGCCACCCCATCCCGCAGGAGAGGCTGAGGGGGGCTGGGGCTGGGGTGCGAGTGGGGAGAGGGGGATTCTGGGGAGACAGGTTTCTGGGCCAGGTGTCACACAAGTGTGATGGGACAGTGGGTCCTGAGGCAGTCCGGCAGGGCCAAGTGCAGGCAGGTACGGCAGAGCACAGGCAGGGAGCAGGCAAGGTGCAGGCAGGGCACAGGCAGGGCACAGGAAGGTCCCGGCAGTACCGCCGGCTGCCGCCAGAGGGCGATCGGGGCCTGCGCGGCCGGGGCGGGGCGGGGCTGAGCCGGGGTGGGCGGGGCCTGGAGGAGCTGGGCGGGACCTGGAGGAGATGGGCGGGGCCTACAGCGGCGGGGCGGGGCCTGAGCCTGGCGTGGGGCCGCCGGAGCCCGGCGTGGGGGCTGCTGGCCGTGGCGTGGGGGTGGCTGGCCGTGGCGTGGGGGTGGCTGGCCATGGCGTGGGGCGGACTGGTCATAGCGTGGGGCGGACTGGTCATAGCATGGGGTGGCTGGATATGGCGTGGGGCGGGCTGGCCATGGCGTGGAGGGGCTGGTCATGGCGTGGGGGTGGCTGGCCAGGGCGTGGGGTGGCTGGCCATGGCGGTGAGGGGCTGGCCATGGTGTGGGGCAGCCCAGGACTGCTGTGGGGCTGGTGCGGGCACTCCAGTGTCAGGACTTCTGCTCCCCGCCATGACCGAGGTGGTTGGGCATGGCCACCACTGGCCACACCACAGGCGGCCCGGCTGGTCCAGGGTGGATGCGGGATGCAGGCAGGCTCCCCCTGCCCATGTGGTCACGGGATGGTGGTGGCATCCCGGTGTGGGCGGTGTGCCGGGGTCACCAGCGCTGTGCCCAGGGCTTCAGCCGGTGGGAACCGGGGGTGGCCGGCCGGTCGCAGCCACGGCACCGTGCTCACCTTGCCGGCGGCAGGGTGGGCAGTGCTCTGGGCAGAGCCGGAGCAGCCATCTGTGCCCTGCCACCCGTGCCCCCCTCCTCCCCGAGGAGCAGCCGGAGCTGAAGTGCCAGGAGGGCAGCTGGAAGCCTGTGTCCCTCTTCCCACCCCAGCCACGGTGTCACCATGGGCACTACTGATGGTGGCAGTGTCCCCCATACCCATCCTGGCCATCTCAGCCATGCTTCCTGTGGCCACCTGAGCCCAGTGTTGGTGACGGGGGGGACCTGCTGCCTGTGGGCTGCGTGGGGGTCCTGCAGGGGTGCGGCAGAGCAGACAGGGGGAGCTTTGGGTGTGCTGGGTGTAAATGGGAAAGGAATCAGCCCCTGGTGTCCCCCTGGCCTCTGGCGGGAGTGGGATGCCCTTCTGACAGGGGAGCTCTGGGAAGGGGGCCAGGGGGGGTGAATTTCCATGAAGCACCATGCTCTGCGATGGGGAAGGGTTTCAGGGAATTGGGCTGGGGGGGGTGGAACGTGTGGGGTGGCTGGGCAGGGCCAGGGCACGTGCCCCCGGTGCATGCTGCCTGCCGCCAACCGGCTGGTCCCAGCTGGCCCACAGCCCCCGAGGACTGGCCCAGCCCCATGGCAAACAGCGCTGAACTGGACAAGCCGACCCCTGGACTGGGCAAGGAGGGACTGTCCCATACCCGGGGCCAGCAGTCACGGGGCCACCCCGGCTGTGCCGAGCACTTTCCTCGCTGCGCTGGCCACCCCAGCACAGCCCCTCTGCCAGCTGGGTGGGTGCTGCTGCTGGGTCCCGCTCCCTCCTCCCGGCTCAGCCCCCACAGCCCCCAGGCTTCTTCCCGGCTGTGGGGCAGGGGGGTCAGTACTGTTAACCCCTCCAGCATCGCCGGGCAGGGTGGCGTTGGCAGCTCTGCTCAGCGGCGGGGGTCCCCGGGGATGGGGATGCCGGGGGGTGCCGGGTGCCTGGCCGTGTGCCGGTGGTGGTGGGGGGGCTGGCTGGGGCTGTTTTCCTCTCTGTTTGCTCAGCCGTGGGGACGGCCAGCCATGCGGATCAAGGCCGGCGTCCCCCGGGCAGCCAATTGCCGGCCAGCTCGGAGGGGAGGGAGAGGGGGCAGCTTCCCCCCCGGGCTTTCCCAACCGTGGAGGGGGCCACCATGCCAGCGCTGCCCGGCCTAAAACAGTGCCAGGCTCAGCCCACCCAAGCGCAACGCTGGGTAATGCTGGTGGGGACCCCTGGTTGGGGCAGCCTCCCCCCCACTTCCCACCGCTGCAGGAGCTCGGGGACCCCGGTGCTGGGCGACATGGCAGCCTCGGTCCTGAGGACCGGGCACGTCCTTTTGTGCTTCTCCCAATGAATCCTTTTCCCTGGCGGGGCATGAAAGGGCCTTTATCCCCTCTCCTCCTCGTGGCCGGATCACACCCGGCAGGAGCCTGTGCCGCCGTCTGGCCCCAGGACCGCCAGTCACCCCGGGCAGGGTGGGGACCCAGCACGGCACTGCCGGTACCTCCCGCGGGGACCCCGAGCAGACCACGGCTTCACCGGCGCCGCACAATTCGTATCTGCTCCTGGGCCATCTCCGGACTGACCGCCGCCACCTGGGGAGAGGAGGGACACGGCTGTGGCCACGTCTCTGTTTTTGGCCCGGTTATTTATATCTTTTAAACAAGGATGCTACAGTCGTCTGGGCTGAAAGGCGTCCCCGGTCCAGCTCCTGCTCCCCGGTCCCCAGCTCCCCAGCCATCTGCCGCCCCACCGCCCAGGCTCCCCCCAGGGCTCCCCCAGCCGGCTCCATGCTCGTGACAGCTTGCTGGGGAGCTGGGGTTTGGACAGGAGACCCCCCTCCCTGGGTGCTGCAGATCCCCTCTGCGATGCTACCCCCCATTCCCTTCTGCTGCTCCATGCTGGGGTCCTGTTCCTCCTCTGCTAACCATTCGCTGCCCACCCTGGCTCTGGACCAGGGGTCTTGGCTGGGGGTCTGGCCCTACATCCAGCCCAGGTGGGTTTTGGGGTGTAGGGCAACCCAGCCCAGCCATCCTGCACTTCAGCATCGCCTTGTGCCTCCTTGGAGGCCCTAGGAGCTGTCTGTGCTCCCTCCCCATCCCCAGGGAGCCTGGGTGGCTGCAGTGCAGAATGCCCAGCTCCCCGTGGCATAGAGGACTCCAGGACTCGAGGAGCTGATGGAACGCAGCTCATGGCCTGGAGAGCCTCTGGCCCCGTGCATGTGGGAGTGTTCCCTGCCAGCTGGAACATGGCAGGTCCCCCATGTCCCCCTGCAAAGAGGGGTCCCCCAGCAGAGTGGGACCCAGGCATCCACTGGAGGGATAGCTGCCAGAGCATCCCTCAGGTGGCTGGTACCCAGCACCTCTTTTCCTGCTTGAGGAAAAACAGTGCCAGCCCCATGCCTGGCTTTCCAGTGGGATGTGGGGAGCAAAGGAGCCCAGCAACTGGGAACACTGGGGAAACAAGCCAAAACCCAGAGCAGATGCCCTGGAGTAGGGCACTGGGCACAAGGCACCAGATGTTTTGGGAGCATCACAGCCACTTGGGCTTGTTTGACTTTAAAGGCATTTAAGTTGCATTTAAAGTCATTGAAGTCCCTGCTTAATTGCCCTAGAGTCATTTAAGCCCTTGCTGCAGGACAGCAAGCCCATGGGAGAAAAACCCCTGACCCTGGTGGGGCTGTGGATGCTGTCAGCGGGGACAGCGGGGTCAGCGGGGCTGTCCTGCCTGGGTGGCAGAGATGAGCAGGCTGCTGCTGGCACCTCTGGAGGTGATGGAGGTGACATCAAGAGGAACCTTGTCCCCCTACATCAAGAGGAACAGTTTGTCCCCATCTCTAATAGCTCAGGGCATCCTCCAGTGCTCAAGCGCTTCCAAGTGAACTTAGCGTTTGATGACTGGAAGCTGGAGGAGTCTGTGTGGGATTGGTGTCACTGTCATGGCTGTGGGAGCTGAGGGTGGCTCGGGACCCCCTTCCAAACCCTGCAGTGCCATGGGGAGAAGTGTCGGGGTTACCCCGGGGCTCGTCCTTGGGTCCTTGGTTCCCAGTGCCGCGCTTGGCAGGGAAGCGATTGAACACAGAGATAACCCACCCTTCAGGTCTGCTGAGCAGCGCTTTGCTTCTGGCTTCTGTAAAGTTAATTGGTTTCGAGGTTCCAGGAACAAACGAAGGAGAAAAACCCACTCTCCCAATGTGCAGGATCATTGAATGCTCTCTGGCCAGTTATAATTGCAAATCATGTTTTGAAATCGCATTAACCAATTAGTCCTTGTTGTTGTTGTTGTGCCCTGCCACATGACAGCGTGTGCCGCAAGGGAGCCGGCGGTCAAGGGCGAGGGAGGGGGCCATGAGCTGCCCCCCGCCTCCTGCCACCAGCCCTGGGCCCAGGCGCCATGCTGCCGGCATCGGGGGGCTTTTCCAGAGGGGATGGATAGGGGGAGGCAGGGTCCTGCCCTGGGCACAGTCTCGGGCAGGTGTCACCCTGGGGTCCCCCCCATCCTGCACTGCTGGCCACAGGCATCTCTCTCCTCCTGCCACCAGCGTTCCCAGCCCTTTTCTTTCCTCACCCGCTCCCTGGTGATGGGGTCGGAAGACAATTGGGGTCTCACCCCTGCTGGGTGCTGGGGCCGTGCCTGCGGGGTGAATGGTGCCAGAGGCACCCACCAGCGTGTTCCCGGCAAGGACAAGCACTGTGAGGCTTCTTGCTTGAGAGGCAGCGTGTGTGTGTGGGGGACACCAATTTGGGTGCAAATCTACCTGTTATCTCCGCCGCATCTTCCTGCCATCTCCCATCTCGGCCCTGGGAACAGTGGGCAGTGGCAGGCAGCGGGCGCAGAGGCCAGGCGAGGAAACTGAGCGTGACAAGGAGACCATGCCCCAGCCATGCATGGAACCCGCTTCTTCATGGCTGCGTCCGGGCCAGCCTCTCGAGGACAAGGGGTTTTATGGGCTCCCTTTGATCTGCTCGATCTCTGAGCATGGCCAAGGAGGGAAAAATAGGGAAGGTTTTGGCTGGAGGGGGCTTGGTGAGGGGGTAAACCACGCAGGGGTGGGCTGCGGGTGAGGGCTGCCGGCATGGCACAGCTGGCACGGTGCTCAGCTCCCCACCGCTGGGGAGGCAGGATGCTGCCGGCAGGACGCGCCGTGCTGTGCTGTGGCCACGCTCCCCTGAAGGCTCCTCACATCCGGGAATCCAGCGTCAAACTTTCCAGCTGGCCGGAGAAAACCGCAGGGCTGCGGTTTCGCAATGGGCTGGAGCCCGGGCACAGGCCTGACACCCCCAGAGACGGCGGCAAAACTGCCCCAGGCTGTGCCAGGGAAGCACCGTTAGTCAGGGGGCTCGGGGGGCAGAGAGGAGGGTCTTAGCCCATCCCTCTCCCGGGCAACCCCTGGCTGCAGCGAGGGGACCGGCTCCCTGTTGTGTGGCCAGCCCGGCTGCGTGGGACTGGAACTACCACGTGCCAGCTGTGGGGTTTGGGGACCCTCTGGGCCAGGGGCTTGGAGGTTTGGGGACATCTTCGCTCCTTTTCCCTCCTCTCCTTCTCACTGCTTTGGTTTTTTGCAAAGCTTTACCTGGGCACGGTGGGGATGGGGTAGACATCCTCTCTGCCCAGTTGAAAGAGGGAAATGATGGAGAAGGGTGTCTCTCTCCAGAGGACAAGAGAGGGGACAATAAAAAGAGGGCATGGGACAATAAAAAGAGGGCATGGCTCCATTTGTGCCAAACGGAAAAGGGGAAGGGCAGCATTTGGAGGCTGGGAAGGAGCAGGCTGCCCGCACCCCAGCCCCCCAGCATGCCCACCTTGCTGGCAAGCACTGCACCCTGTGCCACGGGGCCGCGCTGCCTGTCCCCGTCCCCAGCTGCCTGCGCCGTGTTTGTTTACAGGGTGGCAGCTCTCGGTCTCCTTTTACAACTCCCGGTGAGGCACGTTGCCACCCGCTCCCGGGACGTCTCCCCATCGGTGCCACGTGGCCAGCACCCTCCCACGCCGGGGCAGGGGAAGGGTTAAGCGGATGGCTTGATCCCAGCCCATGCCCATGGCTCTGGGTGCCTCCGACTCCCCCCTCGCCACCCTGCCAAACCTGGCTGCCTCCGGTCCCCCGGCGTGCCAGCCAGCGCTGGTTCAGCACTTACGCATGCTGCTGTTATTAGAAATTAGTTAATGGATGTCTCCGGCCAAGGGAGAGGGGCAGTAACAGGAGCCGCGGGATTGCTGGGAGCCGAGCTGCCGCTGAATATTTAACGTCCCGCGGCCGGGCGAGAGGGTGCCGCTGCCGCCGGCGGGGCGAGGGGAGGTTGTTCCTCCTCTCAGCCCGATGGCGACGCTTGCTGCCGGCCAGGGGACTCGTTTCCACCCCAGGCTGCCCGAGGCTTCCCGAGGATTTATGAAAGATATGCGTAACACAAATAAAAGCCTCCCAGCAACGCGCGGAGCCCTCCTGCCAACGTGCGGGCTCCGTCCCGCGTGCTGCTCCGGGCTCCCCGCTCTGCACGGGGAGGTGGGTGCATCGAGACCCTGCCTTGCCGTGGTGTGGACCCCAAAGATTTTCCTCCGAAGTAAAAGCCAGGCAGGGCAGAGGAGCAGGGTGCCCTGCTGAGCAGGGCAGGAGATGGTTTGGGGGTGACAGCCCCATTGGGAGGGGCGGAGAACCTGCAGGAACACAGCTGGTGGCTGGCCAGGAGCTCCTGGCTCTCCATCCAGCGCGTGGGATGCTCTTGGGAGAAGAAATTTCTTCTTTGGGGCACTTCTGTGGGGATAAACTCCAACGCTTTGTCTCCATGAAAAAAAAAGAGGTGTTTCAGCTCAAGTGGGAAAGTTTGATGGAGACCAGAGGAGGGGAACGGAGTGTGTCCCCCACTCTGGGTCACGTTGGGATGCTCTCACCCGAATTGTTTGCTCCCGGTGTTGGGAGGTGCCAGGGCGGTCACTGCAGGTGCAGCAGTGGCCCTCCAAGCAGGACATCCAGCTGGGCTGGCTTAACGTGGTGGTGGCTTGACTTTCCCAGGCTGGGGAGAGAAGCTGGATGCGGGGGGAACTGGGGAGGACTTTCCAGAGCTGTCGAGTGGCTCTGCCCCTCCATAAGTGGGGAGAAAACCCAACGCCCGCACGCGGTGCATGCTGGATTTAGCCCTTCGGGTTAGAATAGAGTGAGTGTGACAGCCCTGTCACTTTGAGCTGCCCCCCGGTCCTCTGAGCAGTGATGCCTGGTGGGGTGTTGGTACCCGGTGGGGTGTCGGTACCCGGTGGGGTAGCGATGCCCAGCGATTCCTGCTGGGGCAGCAATGCCTGGTGGATGGGTGATGCCCAGTGGGGTGGCCATGCCCGGAGGGACAGCGGTAGCCGACGAGGCAGGGGGCGAGGCGGGGCCGGGTGAGCTGGGCGGGGCCTGATGCTGAAGTCCCCGCCCC
>JAOXNO010000003.1:16419332-16433499 GCA_028565335.1 Limnodromus scolopaceus
CCCTCCCCCCCCAAACCCCTTTTTACTTTCCCTTTTTTTCCGCTTTAATTTTTAATCGCCCGTGGGAACGACATATGTTTTCTTAAGGCTGGAAGCGGTGGCGGCCGGGATCGGGTGTCAGGGTGCCGGGCGAGGAGCGGTGCGTGGCGGGGGGCACGGCCGGGGAGAGCGATGCTGGCCACCCCCGGGGCTCGGCTTGGCCGTGCGTGCGGGGCTTCCTCAGGCCTGGGGTATTTATAGAGCCTGGCTGGCCGGCGTGGATGGCGGCGCGAGAAGACAGGCGGAACATTGCATTCCCACCAGCCACGCATGTCCCACGCCAGCCGGCGCGGCCGTCGGCTCTGCCTGGGGTGGCTTGGAAATGTCCCGCCGGAGAGAAACCTTCCCCAAGGGGAAACTGAGGCACGGCAGGCTGCTGCTGGGTCCCCCCTGGCTCCCTGTGCCAGGGGGTGGCTCTGCGGTGGCACGGGGGGAGCCGGGAAGTCCTCGGCAGACGGGGTGCAGGGGAGGCAGAGCCCCGGCGCGGGGCTGAGCTCTGGCTGTCTGCGGATGGCATGGCCGTGCCGAGCCGCTGTGGAGGAGACGGGGAATTTTCCACTGGCGTTTGGACCTGGCCCAAGCTGAGACGTTAGACCTGCCCGGTCCCTGCTGCTGGCCAGCGGTGTGCGTTTGCCCCCCAGCTTTGGGGGGGGGGGGAGGCACCCCAGAGAAAGCCCTTCACGCCTCGGGATGCTGCCCTGTCCTGCGGGGACCGCACGCTGACATGCCCTGGCTCCAATGGCCAGGGATGCTGGGGGGCAGTGGGAACACCCCATCCAGCCCGGGGACGACATGAGGGGGGGTGCTGGCACCATGGGGGGGCCTGGCTGAGGTGCAAAGGGCCCTGCAGCACCCGGCCGTGCTGCAGCTGTAATCACACGCCGGGGCCGCAGCCACGGCAAACAAACAGGCACCGGCAGAGCCTATTTTCCTTGGCGCGTGGGGACAGGGGGAAGGAGCGGGATCCCACGGGCTCCTATGGAAATGCAGCCCTTGAGAAAACAGGGGTGGGTCAGGGATGGGATGGGCCCCCCGCGTCCCCGTCCCTCCTCGCCGCGTGGGTCTCGGCCGCCGTGTGCCTCCCCGACTGCTGACGCAGGTCTGGGGCCGGCTGGGTCCCCCATGCTGGTGGAGGGACAGTCAGCACGTCCCTGCTGTCCCCGGGCTGGGGAGCAGATGCCAGACTGGTGGGGTGGCCTGATGGTGGGCAGGTCATGGCCCCCAGTTGGGACAGGATGCTGTGCTGGGGTGTTGAGGTGGTGGCAGGTACATGAGGCTGTGGCTGAAGCTGGTCTCTCCCGGTGTCCTCGGTGCTACCACAGCAAATGGCAGTTTGGATTTTTTGCCATTGACCTCTTGGTGTCATCCCACCGAGGCCAGGTGTGTTTTAGGGAATGGGAACTCCTGGAAAACATCTCACTTCCAAGACAAAACATGTCTCCAGAGGTGCGATAGAAAACCTAAAGTGTTTTTTCAGGTGTTATGTGCCTATCAGTCCCCACTGTGCCACCATCTATGCCACCATCCTGCCCAGGTGGCCCTGAGCTCCTGATGGGCAGTGCATTGACTTTAAGTTTAAAGCAAAACCCAACTTCTAGCCTTGAGCTTTGGGCTCAAGCTGCCGTCTCACCCGGCCTCCCCCAGAGCCACGCTGGGTGCCATGGCCTTGTGCTGTGCTCGCCCTGTCCCCATCCCTGTCCCCACGCTGCCAGACACCTCTGCTGCCTGACCTTGTCCCACACGGACTCTACCCCTTCCTTCCACACTGGGTTGTGTCAGCGGCTGCTGGGCACAGCTCCCCTTGCCTGGCCTCAGTTTCCCCATCGCCCTTCCCAGCTCACCTCAGTACTGGTGCTTGGATGTGGGAGGATGTGGCGTGACGGTGGTGGCTGGTACCTGCGTCACAGCCCCTCGCTCCCCCTGTGGCCCCATCCCGGGGTGTGTGGGTGGCAGGGCATTGCTGTGGCTGACCTGCGCCATGGCTCTGGTGCTGGAAAACCTTCCCCATGGCCCTCCCGTGACGTTTGGCTCCACCAGCCCCTTCCCCAGGGTGCCTTTCCCCTCCTCGGTGTGTCCCAGACCCCAGTACAACCATCACTGCAGGACGGTGCTGGGGTCAGTGGCCATGAGCCAGCCCAGCCACTGGCACGTTCTGCCTGTGGGCACATCCCTGGGCTCGGGCAGCGGACACGGGCACTTCTTGTGCTCTTCGAAGGAAGATCCTGGGTTGACACTGCTCACCACACAGCATGGCAGGGGCAGCCTGGAACTACTGGGGCAGTGTTAGTGCCACCAGAGTGCTGCTAGCTGGGACAGCAGCTTTGAGAGCCACTTGCTCCTTCTTGCCGCTGCAATTCTGCCCTGGTCAGAGTGCCAGGGGCATCACTTGGTCTGAGGCTGAGCCATGGTGTGGTGTTTGGGGCTAGGCGAGCCCAGGAGTGGTGGCCACTCTGCCCAGCTTGTGCTGGGACCATGAGTGGGGCTGAGTGGCTTGGTTGTTTGGTGGGGTGATTTCCTGAGGGCCTCCAGCAGGTCTATTTGGGGACGGTCTTCAGTGGGGCTACCCAGAGGGACTCTCCAGCTGTGCACTGCGCAGGCTGTCGCCAGTCACCCCTCCCCGCTGCTGCCAGTGTCCCTGTGCACATGGGGGTGCACTCCAGAGCCCTCACCCCAAAGGTGAGGTGCCTGGCTGTGCCACTGGGCAGCTGGATTTGCCCTTCTGGGTGCCTGCTGCCCCCCAGGGAGGTAGAACCATGTCATTGCCCTTGCTTGGCTGGGAGGTGGTGGGGCGGGAGAAATGCCATAGGTTTAAAAACAGGTTTGGGGTGCTAATTTTAGGACGGCAGGTCAGGGGGAAAGCCATGTCTGTGTGTGCTGGGGGGGGGAAGGGCAGATCCCGCTCCTGCAGGGTCGGGCTGGCTCTGTTCCCAGTGCCCGCGGTCCCGGGGCTGCCATGGGGCGGGGGGTTCTCTGTGGAGGGGGAATGGAAGGTGTGGAGGGGTCCCCACTGCGTCTGCCTGCCCTGCTGGGGCCAACCTCCCTGGGGAGGTGATGCCCAGGGACCCCCGAGGTTCAAGCTGTTGCCCCAGCTCTGCCCACACCCCCCCATGGCAGTTCTAGGGGCTGACCAGGGACCCCATGGGGGTCACCCCATGCCCAGCAGCAGTGCTGGGGGTGACCCCGGGGCTGATGGCAGTGGGGGGACACGGCTGGCGTCCCTGCCTGCTTGCCCACAGGTCTCTTCGGGAGGGGGTGTGTGTGTGTTCTGTCACCAAGCGCAGCCCCAGGGAACATGAGAGCTCTGTGTGCCCAGCTCTGCTGAAACCCGAACAGCCGGGCGGGCACGGGTTGGGGGGGCCTTGCTGCCAGCCCCCCAGCACGCACCGGTGGCAGCGGGGTACCTGGCTGTGAGCACGCAGGGCGGCAGCTGCGGCAGGCTCGGCGCTAAATCCGGATTACCACCCGGAATAGTCCTGCGCCCCAGCTGGGGCGGATTAGCCAGGATTCATCTGCAGAAGGAGAGGAGATGGGGAGGGGGGTCTCTGCCCTGTGGCAGTCCCCAGCCTGGGGGAGCACCCACCCCCTGCCAGGGAGACCTGGTGCTCTTGTCCCCCCGTGGGTGACAGCAGCGGGTGCCCTCGGAGGGGTGTCATGGGCTCTGGGGACATGAAGGGTCATCGCACCCCGGGCTGGCACCGCGGGGGTGCAGGCAGCGGGGGGCTGGTCCCCGTGTGTGCCACGCTCCCACCGGCACGGCGTGCTCTGGCAGGGGTGGTGCCGTGCCAAGGCTTGACCTGGGCTAGCGTGGCACAAGCGCCAGGCTTTCCTGGGGTGATACACGTCCTCCTCGCCACGCAGCCAGGTACGATGGACCCCGCCATCCGACATCCCACTGGTGGTGACAACAGAGCTCCCCTGTCCTCCTCTGACCTCCTCCCGGTTGTGCTTTGCTCCCAGCTGGGATTTTTCCACCTTTTAAATAAAGTCTGGGAAGAAGCGAGGTGTTGGGCAGGGGGCTGCAGCCCCTTCTGGGACCGGATCCCCCTGGCAGGGGAAGGCTGGTGGGGGTCCAGGGCGAGCCCGGGGCTGCCTGCCTGCCAGGGCAGGGAAGGGATTTGGGAGCCCTGCCGCCCCACACACGTGTCCCCATCCCGGCGAGGGGGGGCAGGCATCTGTGCTGGCCGGGACGCGGCGTGCGAGGCCAAACGTAGCCTGCCCCGGCGCGCAGACGTGGCCGGCGGGGAGGGTACGTGCCGCCCCACGCATACGGCTGGGCCTTCCCCGCGGGGGGGCTGCGGGACGGCACCGGAGCCCGGCTCGGGCTGCCTGGAGGGTTGATGGGGGGGACAACATCTCCAGTGTCACCGAGCAGTGGGACAGCGAGAGCAGCCCCGGGGAGAGGCGGGAGGTCTCGGTGCGGTGGGGCTGTCACTGTCCTTGTCACCCGGAGCCGGCAGGCAGCGGAGAGGCGCACGCCGGGAAATCAGTGCGGCTGGCTCAGCACCCCCAGGGACGTGGCCCTGGGTGCCACAGTGCGGGGGGGTGGTGTGTGGGGGGGTGTTGGCTGTGCCCACGCATGTGGCTGTGCCCAGGCCATCAGGGTGGGCGAGCGGGCGCTGGGGCTAGCAGTCAGGAGGGAGACTGATGCTGGGTGGCACGTGGGCTGCCCAGCGTGGCAGCGAGGACGGCGGTGTCCCCGTCCGTACGGTGGCACAGCAGCTCCACGGTGGGCTGGGGCTCTTGGGCTGGCACGCCGCGGGAAGAGATCCCTGCGGAAATGCTCTTTGCCTGGAGCGGAGGGTCCCCAAATGAGGTAGGGACGGGGGTGAACCCATCACATCCCCCCTGCTCCCAAGCCTAGGGGGGACCCATGCTGCCCCCCCGGGGCTGTCCACCGCTCCATGTATTTGCTGTTCTGCCCAGCCTTATCGCAAGGCAAACAGCGGCAGGCAGGGCACGCTCTGCCCGATCGAAGCATCTCCCGTGCCCTCCCCTTTCATCTACCCCCCCCCTTCCCTGGCCATCACTGCCGGGAGACCCTGGCCGAGGGGCAAAGGCCGGGGCCGGCTGGGGAGGTGGCGGCGAGCGGTGCCGGGGGCTGTGCCAGCGCTGTGCCAGGGCTATGCCAAAAGCTGTGCCAGCGTTGCCTGGCGAGAGGAAGCGTCTGGGTGGTGGTGCTAAGCCCGGTGCATGCGAAATGAGCCCGGCCGTGCCGCTTGCTATTCCGAGAGGCGCTTGGGGGAAGAAGCTGGTATTTCCTGAGCCGCCCCAGCGAGGTGTAATTATAACCTGGGAGAAGAAAGGGGCTGCAGAGGAGGGCGCCCAGCCTCCCCGGCGCCCGCGGGGGGGAGTGGGCAGGGGGAGCGGGGCAACTGCTGCCCGCCGCTGGTGGGATGCAGCTGAGCCCTCCTTGCGGGCAGCCCGGTGGGGGGGGTGGGTTCGGGGAGGTGATGGAGCACCAGGGAATGTGGTGGCTCCCCTTGAGCCTGGCACCGGGAGCGGTGGGTTTGGGGATGCCCGCCCCGCGGTGGCGGGAAGGCGCAGAGTTAACGGCAGCGCTTGGACGTGCTGGCAGCCTTGTTCGTGCCTGGATCTGGCCCAAGCGGAGGCCTCGCAGAGGGGATAAATCATCACCCAGTGCTTCCCTCTCTTCCCCCGCACGGCTGAGCGTCCCTGCCCTGGTCCCCCCTGGCCTGCCCCCTGCCTCAGTTTCCCCACCAGGCTGGGTATCGCAGGCAGGGTGGCCCAGCCATGTTCCCCTCACCCCAGATCAGCCTTAGGGGCTTGGCCCCCCAGGTAGTGCTGGCAGCCAGTATGTAGCCTGGGATGACCCTGCCAGGTCTCCTTGGTGTCCTAGACTAGCAGGGCAGCAGCTCGGGAGCCCGGAGGTGCTGGCGCCCACACCCTGTCATGGCATCCTTCCTGCTTGCCGGGGGAGCTTCTGTCCCCAGCATCTCCCTGCCCCAGCAGTGCCATGGGAAGACCCGCCTGGTCTCCAGGACCACCAATCCCCTGGGAGCACAAAGAATGGCATGTCCCCTGCTCGCCCCGTGGGGACCCCAGACACCGGGGTGATGGGGCAGCAGCATCCTCCCGGGGTCGGGGACTGTGTCGCATCCCATCCAACCCCCGCCTTGTGCCAGATGGCATTGCCCCTCGGCCGGACATGGCCCCATTGTGGAGCCCCCCCCTGGCTGGGCAGACAGGACCCCAGCCCCCTGGGCCTTTTCGGGGGTGGTGGAGGACCCTGCCCCGGCTGCCAGCCTGCCCCAGAAAGCCACCCTGTGCCGTTTCCCAGCGGGGCGGGGAGGGCCGGGGCTCGCACAGAGGCGGCTTTGTGCGGCGTGCCAAGGCGTCCCGCGCTCGGCAGCCCGGCCGCCTTCCCCTGCCAAGGAGCTGTCTCCCTGTCCCGCGCTCTTTCCTGCTCCGTTTGTCCGGCCCTGACGTGCCCCTGAGCCCCCTGCCTTGGCACCCCGGCAGCGCCAGCCCCAGGCGGCGGGACATGGGCGAACCCTTCGTGCCGGGCATCGCTGCGGGCTTTACGTAACGGCGGTGGCTGGGGGGTCCCCGAGCTCCCCGCCCCGTCCCCAGCTGCCCTCCCAAACCTCCCTGTCAGTGCCCGTCTTCAGGAGGGGAAACTGAGGCACGGAGTGGAGAGCTGCAGGCGAGGGAGTGGAGGTGGGCAGGCGTTGCGGATGGAGGCTCTGGGGCTGGCACCGGGCTGCGGGCAGGGGAGAGGAGCGGTCCTGCGGGGTGGGCTGTGGGGTGGCTTGCCGGGCAAGGGGACGGTCCCACCTGGGCACTCTGTGGGGCTGTCAGAGCTGGGGTAAGCTCAGCAGGGTGTTGTGTGCTGAGCAGGCAGAAGGGAGAAATTCAGCCCTGGTGATGCATCTCCATCATCCCTGGGTGACTGTCCCTGCAATGCCACCAGCGCTGGTGTCGAGCCTGACTCCAGCATCGCTGGTGGATGCGCGATTTGTGGGACCAGCCCCTCCAGTGCTCCTATCCAGAGCTGGAACCCTGTTGCCCCCGTCTTGCAGAGCCCGAGAAGAGCCCGCAGTGAGACCAGCCACCTCCTCACCATGGACGCCACGGACGTGCCCCTCCAGGCCGAGATGGTGGAGCTGGTGCCCAACGGGAAACACACAGCTGCACTCACTGCCTCCGCTGTCCCTTCGCTGGCAGGTGACAGGTAGGGACCCTGGGACAAGCGGGGGTGCCAGGGACTCGGGGAGTCCTCCTTGCTGCTCCCTGCCCTTGCAATGCCAGCCAGCACTGCATGGGCACAGGGTGGGCATGGTGGCCCCCAGCTCTGCTTCGGCCTCACACCCCTCCCTCGGGCCGCCAGGTTTGAGGAGAACCAGTCTGGTGCAGCGGAGATGGAGGAGTTCCTGCCCCACGGCGCTGAGAAGAAGCAGACGCACTTCACTGACGTGAGTATTGGCACGGGCACCGCGGTGGCGGCAGGATGGGGGCAGCTCCCGGTGCATCCCCTCCCTGTCGTGTCCTGTGTGTGCAGTTCGAAGGGAAGACGTCTTTCGGGATGTCCGTCTTCAACCTGAGCAACGCCATCATGGGCAGCGGCATCCTAGGGCTGGCCTACGCCATGGCCAACACCGGCATCATCCTCTTTCTGTGAGTGCTGCATCCCCGCAGGGCATCAGGTGGGGGGGTCCAGGTGTGGGGGGCTCATCCAGGAGGATCAGTGGGTGCCAGGGGTGCAGGTTGAGAAAGGGGTCCCTGGCTCAGGGTGACAGAGGGATGGGTGCCCTGCTGCCTGAGCAATGCTGGTCCTTGGCATGAGCCCGTCTGCCCCTGCCGGGCTCTGTGCCTCACTGAGGAGGAGGAGGATGAAGGCTTGACTTCCTTAATGCAAGACCAGATTTCCCCACATGGCCCAAAGGTGCTGGCTCCCCTTGGGTGTGGGGACACGGACCCACAGGGCAGTGGCAGCCCACCTGCTTGTGGGATGCCCACACCCTGAGACCCATCCACCCTGTGAGCACCCAGCCAGTGCCAAGGAGAGGGTCTGGGTGGGCTGCCAGGACAGCTGCAGGCAGAGCCTGTCCACGCAGGGTTTGCCCCATCGCTGTGCAGTGACCCACGGGTGATGGTCCTGTCCTCCCGCAGCTTCCTCCTGACGGCAGTGGCCCTGCTCTCCAGCTACTCCATCCACCTGCTGCTCAAGTCCTCTGGCATCGTAGGTGAGTGTTGGGTCCCCAGCGGGGCTATGCTGGGGGTCCCCTCCCGACCCTCACCCTGCCACCACTCCCCATCCCACAGGCATCCGTGCCTACGAGCAGCTGGGCTACCGAGCCTTCGGCACGCCGGGCAAGCTGGCCGCAGCCATCGCCATCACGCTGCAGAACATCGGAGGTGAGGACAGGGCTGGGGAGGGGACCTGGTGAGGCTGGGGACGGGGGACAGGACTGGGGCATGCCAGCGCAGCATGACCTTGCTCTGCCCCACAGCCATGTCCAGCTACCTGTACATCGTCAAATCTGAAGTGCCTCTCGTCATCCAGACTTTCCTCAACCTGGAGGAGAAGACCACGTGAGTGCCTCCCACCGCGCTGCCTGCCTGCCTTCCCCGGGCAGGCGCCAGGGCTTCCTCTCCAGCTGTGCAGCCCATGGCAGGGATTTAGTGCCATTAAGCCACTACTATTTTTGATAACCGTCAGTGCTGAATAAGCCCCCGGGTGGGATTAAACCGGGCTGAACTTCCAATCCCCGCTCCTCATATCCCCTTGGGATCAGGCTTTCCTCCTTGAGCAGAGCCTGGGGCCGCGGGGGGAACACCGGAGCTCTGGTTGGGAATGGGGTCCCCCCATGCTGTGCCCACATCCCCACCTGGCAGCACGGGGGGTGAGAGCTGGGCAGATACTGGGCAGAGCTGCCACTGGGACCTCCACCAGTCCGGGACTGGGCATCTCAGCCAGGCTCGACTCTGCTCTGGGGTGCTCGATTGCATGTGGGAGCAGGGCTGGGGAGGTGTCCTGCCCCATGGGTGGACAGGGGTGGCTGCATTTGCCCGGGCTGTTGGGGACCTGGCTGATCCTTCTCGCCAATGCTGATATCCTGGGCTGCCCACGGGCAAACATGTGCTGAGAACAGCAGTTCTCAGCCTGCCCACAGCAGCTCTAGCCCTTGGGGGTGCACCACTATGTGGGTAGGCAGGACCCCAGCTCAAGGGTCCCCAGGGACACTGGCCTCAGGGGTCACCAGGGATGCCATCTCAGAGGTCCCCGAGGATGCTAGCGCAGCAGGGATGCCAGCCTGGAGGGATGTCAGTATCTCTGGAGATGCCGGCTCAGGGGTCCAGGGATGCCAGCTCCAGGGTCCCTGGGGCTGCCATCTCTGGGGTCCCCACAGATGGCAGACAGCCTCCCACCAGTGGCTGCCTGTGCCTCCAGTGCCCCGGCAGAGCGGGGCGGTGAGCAGGCCCTCTGCTTCCAGGGACTGGTACATGAATGGGAACTACCTGGTGATCCTGGTTTCCGTCACCATTATCCTGCCCCTGGCCCTCATGAAGCAGCTGGGTAAGTCAGGGGGGATGCTGTGTGTGGCACCAGGGTTCCAGCACCCTGGGACTCCTGCGGGGTGACGGTGCCAGCCTGGGGGTGACAGGCAAGCAGGGGACACCCAGCCAGCGGGGGGGTCCTGCCCACACCCACCGGCCACTCTCTTCCTTCCCCAGGCTACCTCGGCTACGCCAGCGGCTTCTCCCTCAGCTGTATGGGCTTCTTCCTCATCTCGGTGAGCAGACACCGGTGGCCAGGGATGGAGAGCATCCCTTCTGCCGGGGTGCATGGCTCTGCCGGCGTGTGGCCGGGCTGCATGCTGTGGTGACAGCCACAACGGGGACAGCGGGCGCTCCGGGCTGTGGAGATGCTGTGGCAGTGCTGTCACACTGCTGGGTTATTTTGGGCTGAAGGAGCCAAGCGCTGGGGAGAGGGGAAGGGAGAAGGTGGCGGGGGGGGGAACCATGCGCGTGACCCCTCCACGTGCCGCTGCCCCGCTCTGCCCCACTGCCCACCCTGGCAGGGGCAAACGGGGGGTCCAGCATCACCGTGGGGCACCACTGGCAAAGGGTGACTGGTAGAGGGGTCCCTGCAGGGGCAACCTCACACCCAGAGCGGTGCCAGCTTGGGTGGCCGGTGCTGGGGGGTGGTGGTGCTGGGCACCGACCATCCCCACGTCCACCCCCTGCCAGGTCATCTATAAGAAGTTCCAGATCCCCTGCCCGCTCCCTGAGCAAGAGGGAAACTTCACAGGCAGCCTCAATGCCACCCCTGTCAGCACCAGCGACTACCAGAACGGCTACACCGTCCTCCAGGCGCCTGACCAGGGCACCTGCACCCCCAGCTTCTTCACCCTCAACACCCAGGTAGGGACCTGGGATGCACCTGAGGCTCTGGGTGAGCCCCTACCCTGTGCACCCCATGAAGGCCCCCCCGCCTTTATCCTGGTGCTGGCCAGGTCCACCAGCTTGGCCCCAGCACTCAGACACCCTGCTCTCCTGCAGACGGCGTACACCATCCCCATCATGGCCTTCGCCTTTGTCTGCCACCCTGAGGTCCTGCCCATCTACACCGAGCTGAAGGAGTGAGTCCTGGGTGGGGGCACCCACGGGGAGGGGTGGGCTCCATCCAGCGCCAACCCAAATGCAGTGCCATCTGGGTGTGGGACCTGCACCGGGGCACTGGGGGGAGGTGGGTGATAGGACCTGGCACGGGTGGTTGGATGGTGGGTGGTATGACCCCTGGGAGATTGGTGATATAACCCCAGGTGGGTGGGTGGCTGGTTGGTGTTGGGTGAAATCACCCCTGGAAGGTGGGTGATACATCTTGGAGTGGGTGATGTGCAAAACGACCCCTGGAAGGTGGGTGTTATGACCGAGGAGGGGTGGTTGGTTAGTGGTGGGTGATTTAACCCACCACACAGCCCAGGAAGGGGAATGCAGCCCCTCTCCGCACAGCCCCCATGCACCCCAAAGGTGCTCTGGTGTCACCCCTCGTTGCTGGCTGGATGCTCTGTGCCAGTGGGTGCCACGGGGTGGGCTGAGCAGGAGGTGCTGTGCTGAGCCCGCCATCTCCCACAGCCCCTCCAAGAAGAAGATGCAGTGCATCTCCAACATCTCCATCATGGTCATGTACCTCATGTACTTCTTGGCTGCCCTCTTTGGCTACCTCACGTTCTATGGTGAGCTCTCAGGGAGGAGAGGGGGGGCTCTGCTGGCACGCTGGCACCGGGGGGGTGGCGGTGGCGGGGCTCACCCAGCGGCTCCCCACCGGTGCCCACAGGCCGGGTGGAGTCAGAGCTGCTGCACACGTACAACAAGGTGGACCCCTTCGACGTGCTCATCCTGTGCGTGCGGGTGGCCGTGCTGACAGCCGTCACCCTCACCGTCCCCATCGTCCTCTTCCCGGTGAGTGGCCCCTCGTGGGGATGCCAGTGGCACCACCACTCCCCAGCCGAAACAGGACCTCAGCACCAGGCTTTGAGAGGGGAAACTGAGGCAGGGATGGGGCTGAGGCCCAGGGACAGGGTGGCAGAGATTGGTGGGGCCACGGAGATTGAGGAACAGGATGGGCTGATGTCAAGGACAGGGCTGGGGGAGGGGAAGGGGTGATGGGGACCAGCAGGGCCATGGGAACAGGGCTGGGGCATGGGCAGGGGTGACAGGGACCAGCAGGGCTATTGGGACAGGGCTGGGGCAGGGGAAGGGGTGACAGGAACTAGTGGGGCCATTGGGACAGGGCTGGGGAGGGGTGGCAGTGACCAGTAGTGCCATGGGAATAGGGCTGGGGCATGAGCAGGGGTGACAGGGACCAGCAGGGCTATTGGGACAGAGCTGGGACGTGGGCAGGGGTGATGGGAACCAGCAGAGCTGTGGCGATGGGGCTGGAAAGGGATGATGGGGACCAGCAGGGCTGTGGGGACAGGGGAAGGGGTGATGGGGATTGGCAGGCTGTGAGGACAGCGCTGGGAAGGGATGATGGGGACCATCACAACTGAGGGACAGGGGATGGGATGGGCCCTGGGTCCAAGGATGGAGTGTGACACCCTGTCTCGTTCCCTGTCCCCAGGTGCGCCGGGCCATCCAGCAGATGCTGTTCCAAGGGAAGGACTTTAGCTGGATCCGCCACATCACCATTGCTGTGGTCCTGCTGACCTTCATCAACCTCTTGGTCATCTTTGCCCCCTCCATCCTCGGCATCTTCGGCATGATCGGTGTGTGGCAGCACCCCGCTCCTGTCCCCCCCATGGGCACTGGGCTCCCCGGGCAGCACACCAGACCCTGCCCCACTTTGGTGCTGGGCTTTGCCTGAGCTCCCCATTTTTCAGTTTCCCCTTCTCGCCATGCCAGGACCAGGGAATGTGGGGGGGTCCCCAGCCCTGTCCCCCTCCCGCGGTGCGGTGCTGGCTGCTGGCGGTGCTGCCGGCCGGCGCTTGCTCTCCCCCTGGGTATTTCCCTTGATCCCCCAAGCCGGGCTCCCCCCGCTCGGCACCCGGCTCGGTGCCAAAGCCCTGGCTGCAGGGGGGGGCATGGGGACAGTGCCAGGACACGGTGTCCCCGGGTTCCTGGAAGGCTTTGCCAGGGCTAGGGATAGCAGCAGGGGGGGGCCAGGACCTGGCCTGGCAGCAGGGCTGGCAGTGCTGAGCCATGGGGCGGGGGCCCCCTGCCCGCTCTGTCCCTCTCCGCTCCAGGTGCCACCTCTGCTCCATGCCTCATCTTCATCTTCCCCGCCATCTTCTACATCCGCATCATGCCCAAGGACAAGGAGCCGCTGCGCTCCACCCCCAAAATCTTGGTAAGCATGAGGGGGGCACAGGGATGAGGGTCCTGGGGCTGGTCTGGGGACCCCGTCACCCTGGGCATCCCTGACCCTCTTCCCTGTCCCTGCAGGCTGCCTGCTTCGCGCTCCTCGGGGTGCTCTTCATGATCATGAGCTTGAGCTTCATCATCATCGACTGGGCCACGGGGGGTGGAAAGAGCGGCGGCAGCCACTAGCCAGCACCGGGTGCCCACGCCAACCTCCCCCCGACCCACCGGTGCCCCAGGGAGAGCCAGCCCCAGGCTCAGCCTCCGTGCCACGGCCCTGCCAGGCTTCCCTGGGGACCTTCCGCCGTTGCTGCCCATCACCCACGGTGGTGGTGAGGGGGCATGAGCCATGGCAGGCGCGGGCACCCCTGACCTGTGCCCGGGATGGGGCAGCCGGCCTGGGGCAGGTGCTGTGCCCCGGCCCAGCTCCAGCGGGTACCCTTCCTGCTCCGCGCCTCAGTTTCCCCATCTGTAAAATGGGGAGAATAATATTGCCCTACCTCACCGGGAGCTGGCTGTCAGGTGGAGCTCATCTCTGCACACCCAGAGCCGCCAGCAGCGGGCACTGCCCACCATGGGGGCCAAGGACCGGGACCCTTTCCTGGCCCCCCAGGCAGCATCGAGAGCCCTGATGAACAGTGTCCGTGTGTGGGGGGGGGGCTGGAGTCCAGCGGGGTGGTCAGACCTGTGGCAGTGCCGGTGCCCAAGCTACCTGTCCTCTCCCCATGCAGCCCCCCGGTCCCTGGAGAGATGCCACCCCACTGCCCCAGCATCACAGGGGCACCCTGGCCCCTCTTGAGCCTGCTGAGGGAACGGTTGGCTCCTGGTGCCCGTGGATGGGACCCCGGGGACTCCCAGGCCATGCCTGGGGACCTGCTGCATCGCTTTGGGGAGGTGGCATGCCTGCCGGGGGGCTTGGGGCCCACTGGCATCCTGCCTATGCCCAGGGTCTGCCCCCCCCTTCCCACCATGGGACACAGGTGGGGAATGTGGGGGGCTTGATGCAGCTCGGGGGGGGCCACTGAGGGCCAGCTCGGGGCTCCGGAGCCACCCCTTTGCGTGCCCAGATGCCAGGTTGATGGGCACCCCTGCAACCCAAGCTGGCCCTGCTCACCTTGCACCCAGGGCCGGCACCCAGGCCCCCGCAGCCCTCTCCCACCCCCCCACGCCGCTGGGATGCCCCACGCCATGCCAAAACCCAGAGAGTGGCTCTGCCACCCCCGCCTCCCTTCCCAGTGTGTGTGCGGGGGGGGCAGCCCAGCAGGGGGGGGCAGCGCACTGGGAGGGGGGGGGGCTGCCCTGC
>JAOXNO010000003.1:16453738-16464773 GCA_028565335.1 Limnodromus scolopaceus
TCAGGGCTGGGGAGGGGGCGCTGGGGCTGGGGCTCAGAAGAGCCCACAGTCCTTGAGGTTCTCCTTGATGATGATGTCGGTGACAGCATCGAAGACAAACTTGACGTTTTCAGTATCGGTGGCGCAGGTCATGTGGGAGTAGATCTCCTTCACATCTCGCCGCATATTCAGCTCCAGGAACTGCAGCTTGATGTAGTTGCCCGCATCGTCATAGGTGTTGGGACCTGGTAGTGAGCAGGGTCCCCTCCTGGGCTGGTGTCCCCCCACCATGGGTGCTGGCCCAGCGTTTGCCAGGGCTCCCCCGGGTGGGCAAACCTTGCTTGGTCCATGAGCAAGGCTAGTGCAGCATCTCTTGCATGGGATGCTGAGGACACCTGGTGGGTGGCTGCTGCAGGGTGCTGGCACCCAACCCTTCACCACCACCCCATCACCACCCGCCTGCACCCGATGGGGAAGCTGCTGCCGCCCTCACCGTCGTAGTCGGGGAAGCAGATGCTGAGATGGGCCTTCTTGATCTTCTCCAAGAAGACGTCCTTCTTGTTGAGGAAGAGGACAATGGAGGTGGTGGCAAAGTAGCGGTGGTTGCAGATGCTGTTGAAGAGGTGCAGGCTCTCGTGCATGCGATTCTGTGGTGGCACACAAGCCCATCAGACCCATGTTGACCCCCACATTGTGATGGGAACAAAGCAGAGGGGGTATGGGGTGGTGCGCCTTCCTCACCACTTCGTCATCCTCCACCAGGACCATGTCATAGGCGCTGAGGGCCGCGATGAAGATGATGCAGGTCACCCCCTCAAAGCAGTGGATCCACTTCTTCCGCTCCGAGCGCTGGCCACCCACGTCAAACATCCTGGGCAGGACAAGGAGGGGTGAGCACCCCCTCCCAACCGCTTGCCCACCCCCTGAGTGCCAGCTCTCACTGGGGGCTCGACCCCCACCTGAAGTTGAGGTCTTTGAAGGAGAACTGGGTCTCGATGATGCCAGTGGTCTTGACACGGGAACGCAGCACATCCTGCTCCGTGGGGACGTAGCCGGGGGTCACCAGGCGCTCCAGGTCTGACAAGTAGCTAGTCAGGCACGTGATGGGCATGAGATATGTATTGGCACCCCAAGACACACACCCCCACACCCAACCCCACCCCAGACTCCCCTGCCCCACATACTAGCCGGCCGAGTCATTGAGCTGGTACTCAGAGGCACGGTCGAAGCAGGCTTGGATGCCTGTGTCCTTCCAGAGCCGCCCAATGATGTCTGACATCTCCTTGGGCATGGTGCCCTCCTCGATGGTGTCCGAAAGATGTAGCAGCTTGCGGGCATCATCCTACGAGGCAGAGGGTCTCAGCAAGGCTGGGGGGATGGGGGTCTCCCCAAGCCCAATATGGGGTGCCCCTCACCTGGCGAGCCGTGTCCCCGTACTGGATGTTGAGGGTGCTCATGGCCCGCACGATGGCCAGCATGGACTGGAGCGTGTTGCTGTAGATGATGGCGATGAACTCCAGGCATTCCTCCAGCGAGTAACCATCCTGGTGGATAATCCTGGCCAGGGCAGGGACATGGGGCTGAGCTGGGGATGGGAACTTGGGGGGGCACTCGTGGGTGCAGCATGGAGCTGAGGTGGGTGCTGTGGGGTGAAGGCACCAATGGGTGCCACATGGGGCTGGGCTGGGCACTATGGTGTGGGGGGCATCCATGGGTGCAGCATGGGGCTGAGCTGGGTACATGCCGTAGCTGTGGCATGGGGCAGAGCCAGGCACGGTGGGACAGGAGCACCCCATGTCTGCTGCGTGGGGCAGGCATGTGGCATGGTGGGGCATGGCCAAGTGTCACCCCCAGCACTTACTTCATCTGCTTGACGATGGTGCTCTTCCCTGACTCTCCTGCTCCTGTGGGGACAAAGCACGGGTCACTGTGGTGACTGCACCATGGGCACCCTCAGCTGCACCCGACACTGGCACCCTGAGACCCCTGGTGCCTGGCATGGCCAGGGGACACTGGTGGCCATGCCAAGGCAGGGGGATTACAGCCTTTTTCCAGCGGGCATTAAGGTTGGGCTGAGCCGCTGTGGCTAATGGGATCTGTTGCGGCTCAGCTGGGGACGTGCTTGGGGACCCAGGGGAGGGGTAGGGGACACAGTGGCATTGCAACCCCACCACCCACCACCCGATGCCCCAAGCCTGTGGCAGTACAGGAGGACACGTCCTGGGCTGGGCTGGGAGGACAGCAATAGCACCCATGGTCCCACCATGTCTAGAGCATCCTAGTCTTTGGGCACCACTGGGGCAGCTGGGAGGGACTGGGAGGGATCAATAGTGCTGGGGAGGGGGCACAGGGACAGACCCCAGGGCTGGGCAGTGGGGTGGTAGTGTGGGCTACACGGGGGTTCCTGGGAGGAGGAGGGAGGTGATGGCGGGGTTGGGTGTTCATAGGTAGTGTTGGTGAGGCTCTATAGATGGGTTGGTTAGGGTGAGGGGGCCTTGGAGTGGGGGGGATGTTAAGTGGGCTTGTTGGGTTTGGGGGATACCTGGAAGCTGGAGAATCTTAGGGTGGGCTATTGAGATGGGTTGTTGGGCTCAGGATACCTGGGAGGGCATTTGGGGCTGTTGAGATGAGCTTGTTTAGGGCAGTCTGGGAATGGGGGGGCTGCTGGGGTGGGCTGATTAAGTTTAGGGGTGCCGTAGGGAGAGAGAAATGGTGGGTGGGCTCTTGGGGTTGGTTGGTTGGGCTTAGCTGTGCCGGTGTGTGTGTGTGTGTACGGACAGGGAAATATGGGAAGGGACTGTTCAGTTGGGCTGTTTGGGTCTAGGAGTGCTGGGGAGGGCAGACAAACGTTAGGGGGCTGTTAGGTTGGGGTGGTTGGGTTTAGGGTGCTTAGGAGCCAGAGGCTGTTGGGTGGACTCTTGGGCTGGGCTAGTTGGGTTTGGGGGGGGTCAGGGAAACATTGGGTGAGCTGTTGGGATGGGTTGGTTGGGTTTAGGGGTGCCTGGGAGCAGGAGGCTGTTGGAGGCACTCTTGGGGTGGACTGGTTGGGTTTAGGGGTGCTGGAGGCATCAGGAAAACATTGGGTGGGCTGTTGAGGTGGGGAGTAGGGGGGGTGTTATGGCTACCTAACTAACAGGGGTGCTGTTAGGGTGGGCTGGTTCGTTTCAGGGATGCTGGAGTAGTCGGGGAAACATTGGGTGGGCTGTTGAGGTGGGCTCCTTGGGTTTAGTGGGATGTGTCTGTGGGTTGTCAGAGGAACATTGGGTGGGCTGGTTGGATCTAGGGGTGCAGCTGGGGGCTAGGGAAACATTGGGTGGGCTGGTTGGGTTTAGGAGGGGTTGTCGGGGTGGGCTGGTTGGGTTGAGGTGTGCTGGGAGGTGTCAGAGAAGCATTGGGTGGGCTGTTGGTGGTGAGATGCACAAAGGATGGGTATCTCCCCCAGGGTGCTGTCCCCCCATACCTAGCAGCAGCAGCTTGACGGTCCTGGCATCCTTCTCTGCGTCCTCCTTGAGCTTCTTCTCCAGCTCACGGGAATGCTTCTCCTCGGCGCTGGCCCCGGCGCCCATCCTCGGCCCCGCAGCCCTGCGGCTCACCCGTTCCTTGGAGGTCAGCACCAGGATGGGCAATGAGTTCCAGCCCCCCGCCGCCTCCAGCGCTCGCCTCCCTGCGCCCGCTGCGCCCGCCGCCGACTGCCACCACCACCACCGCCACCGCCCACCCAATGTGGGCCAAGGACAGGGCCAAGGTCCTGGGGGGCCGCCCGGCAGGGTGCTGCGCTCAGCCCCCGTGGCGTAAGCCCCCCCCCCCCCCGCCTCCTCTGCCCTCCCTGGATAAACCCCCTTAAATCTGCAGCGGGCTGAGCTCAGCAATCCCACGGCTCCCGGCGTCAGCGCTTCTGCCGGAGGTGGGGGGCAAGGACAGCCAGCCCCCCCCTCTTTGCCCCCACCTGGGGGTCGGGGACAGTGACTTGGCCACCCCTGGGGTTGTGGGAACCCCCACCCAGCTCTGGCTCTGTTATGGACCCTGGGGGGTTGGAGCTGGGGGGGTTCTGCTGGGGTCTGGCAGGGACTGTGGGCAGTGGGTGGAAATGTCCCCGTTGTCCCCAGCTCATGCTGGTCATCCCCTCTGCTCTGGACCAGTGCCCACAGTCCCCCCAGTAAGCCATCCCAGCGTCCACAGGGGCACCTCCCAGTGATCGAATGCCTCAGTTATCCCACCTTGGGCCCCTTCCAGGACCCTCCACCCATGTTCCCAGACACCCACCAGCACGGTCCCAGTGTCAGCAGGCCAGCCCAGTATCACCCCCCAGAGTGTCCCCAGACCCCTCCCAGGAACACCTGCATAATGTCCCCACGGACACCCAAGTACCCTTCACAGGGTCTCCAAACCCCTCCCCAGTAACACTTCACAGCATCACAAGGAGAAATCCCAGTATCTCACAGGTGTCCCCAAGCAATCCCGTTCCCCGCCCCCTGCCAAGTGTCCTCAGGATGTGCTTCCCCCACCCCACAAGCTGCCCAACATCCAGGGGCACCCCAATGCCACTCCTGTGCTCCCACACGAACCACAGTGACATCCCCAATGTCCCCAGGCCCCTCCCCACTGTCCTTAGGCCACCAGGTCACCCTCCCATGACCCTAGCAACCCCCTCGCCATCGTGGCCACCCCAGTAAGAATTAGTGTCCCAGGGACACCCCAGTAACCCCTCTGTGTCCCCACGCCCTCGTCCCGAGTGTCCCCAGGCACTGATAGAACTCCCTCAGGTGTCCCCAGTACAGACCAGTGCCCCCATGTCCCGATCCCCCCCCACCCCAACCCGCTGTCCCCAGTGTGTCTTGTGTCCCACCCCCGGCACCGCTGGGCTCCTGCAGCGCCGCTCTGGGCCACCAGGGGGCGAATGGACCCAGCACAGCTCCCAGTACAGCCCCAGTATAGCCCCGCACCACTCCCACCCGGTGTGCCCAGCACTGCCCCCCAGCAGAGCCCAGGACCTCCCAGCACCGACCCCAGTGCCTCCCGGGACTGCCCAGAGGAGCTCGGTACCACCTCCATTTCCCCAGTACCGACCAGAGTACCCCCAGTACAGCCCAGTATCACACACACAGTGTCCCCCTGTAGAGCCCAGTGCCGCTCCTCCGCCCTGTACCCCCAGTACCACCAAGTACTGGCTCCCAGTACCAAATCCTAATGCCCTAGTACTTCTCTCCATGCCCCCAGTATTGATTCTGAATGCCTCCAGTGCCTCCAGTACCACCCAGTACCAACTTCCCATGCCCTGAGTACTGTCTCCAGTATAGTCCAGGCCCTCCCAGCACCGACCCCAGTGCCTTCTGGAACTGCCCAGAAGAGCTCGATACCACCTCCATTGCCCCAGTACAGCCCAGTATTGCCCATTACCACCACCGGTGGCCCCCGTAGAGCTACTCCCTCTCCCCCTGCCCCATGCCCCCGGTGCCACCAAGTAGCGGTTCCCAGGACCAAATCCTAAAGCCCCAGTACTTACCCCAGTACCACCAGTACTGACTCTGAGTCCCCCCAGTAACACCCAGTACTGGCTGCTAGCCCAGACCAGCATACGCCCCCAGTGTATCCCTAACACCGAGGCAGGGCTGCCACCTCCCCGTGCCCCCCGTCCTGCCCGGTGCCCACTCCCCCCAGCACCCAGTGCCCCTGGCTTCCCAGTGTTCCCAGTGCTTCCCCAGGCCCGCTGCTCCCCACCTGGCTCCAGCCCAGCCCTTGCCCCCCCAGCCCCGGCAGGGTTTGGGGGCAGTGTTAAGGGGATTATGCGATGGGGCCAGTGGCAGCGCAGCCCCCAATGCCCACTCCCCATCCCCGACAGAGCACACGCAGGCGCCCGTGTCCGTCCCAAAGCCAGTGTTTATTTGGGGGTGCCCCCAGCTGCGGTGGGGGGGGGCACTTGCTTGGCCCCGGCCACCCCTGCACTCCCCATGTACAACTATTTACAATCCCCCCCCAACTGCTGGGGTGCCCCGAGGGGGTGGCTGATGGGATGGGTGCCCCAAATGCCCAGGGATGCTGGTGCCAGCAAGCGCCAGCGGCTGCCTGAAGTTTTATCCCAGCACAGCCCCTTCTCCTTCCCTTCCCCACCCAAAGACCCTGGTCAAGCCCCCACCGTGGCCTGGACACCTGGGGCCTGTCTTGAGGGTCCCGTCTGCCCCCCTCCCAAGTCTCACAGCCCCCTTCTCCTAGGCTTGCCTGGTGGTCTGCAGCTTCCCCATGGAAAGCACTTGCTCTTCAATAACCGGGTGGGGAAACTGAGGTAGGAAGGTGTGAGAGCCAGGCCCAGGTTGTGGGGGCCAGATCTTGTCCAGCACCACCTCTCCCCTGCCCCTGCCTCATCCCCCCTGGCTGGGTTTTGTCCCCCTCCCCAGAGCATCACCCCCATCCCACATGAGGACCCAGCACTTCAGGCCCCCAGTGTGGCGCTGTGCCCCAGAGCTGGGGGGAGACAGCGGCCACAGTGTCCAGCAGTCCCTGCACACCATGGTCCTGGGGTCCTGGGGCAGGGGGGAAGACAGCGATGCTGGCTGTGGCCACTCTGGGGGTCCCTGCTCCCCCCCCGCCCAGGGCCAGGAGGCAGGGTCACATCGCCCCCGTGACTATGTACAACCTACAAATAAATACCGTCTCCCTCGGGCGGGGGGAGCGCGTGTGTCTGCGTGCGTGTGTGCCTGGATGTATATATATATATATATTTATTTATAGATATTTTTAATATTAAAAGGGGGGAAAAATAGACCACTGTGCTAGCAAAGTCCCTGATGACGGTTTCATGTATGCCCGTAGGTCTCTGGCTGGTGATTCCGGCGGTTTCGAGGCTTCTTCTGGTCCTGCTGCTCCTTGGCTTTGAGGCCAGCCAGCGGCTGGGGGGGGCTGGCGGCCGTGTGCCGCCAGTAGCCCTGGCAGTACTGGTCCAGGAGTCCCATTTCGGGCTGGGTGAGGAGCTGCAGCAGGTCCTGGTAGCGGGGAGTTGGGGCACCCGGCAGGCCGGGGGGGGTCTCCGCCTGGACCAGCACGGCGTGGACGGCGCGGCTGCTGAGGACGCGAAGCTGCACCTTGGTCACCGTGTGCTTGAAGTTGTTCTCGGTGGCGGTGCAGGAGTAGAGGCCGCTGTCGGCGAGCTGGAGGGCGCGCAGCAGCAAGCCCTGCTCCGTCCGCAGCACCCGGCCCTCCACCCGCAGCTGGTGGGGGGAGAGGTGGCATGGCTCAGCTGGTTGGTGGCCGGCACCCCCCCCCCCCCAACCCTGGCACCCCCTCCGTTCACCACCCTGCCCTACCTCTTTCCGCCGGTCGCTGTTGTCCTTCTGCAGCAGCCACTTGATGCTGGCCTGGGGGGAGCGGGGCTGGCACTCCAGGAAGGCGGTGCTGCCCTCCACGCCGTACTGCACGGCCTCCACCGCGTTCTTGTTAGCTGCAGGGGTGGGCCACGGGCAGCCAGGTCACACGTGCCCCTCCGTGACCCTGCCCCGCTGCCCTCCCGTGCAGCCCACAGGCTGTCCAAGGGAGAGCTCCTGGCCACCTCCAGCCAACGGGTCTGCCTGCTCCCCAGCCACCCAGCAAGTGTGCTCCTCCTCTAGTGTAGCCATGCTTCTACAAGGGTTCCTGTCCATCTGTCCATCCGTCCATCCACCCTCCCATGTTCATCTTCCTTTGAAGTATCCGTCCATTCATCCATCCATTCATTCATCTACACGCCTATCAATTTGTGGCCATATGGTGGGGGTCCTTCCCCTACCATATCCATCCATCCATCCATCCCTCTATCCACCCATCCAAATCTGCTCATTCTCCTCCCCAACATACCCACCTATCCATCTATGTTCCATCCCCAATGTATCCATCTATCCATCTGTGTTCATCCTACTCCCTGATATATGTATCCATTCACCCATCAATCCCTCCATTCAACCATCGAACCATCGATGGGTGCTCATCCTCATCCCCATTGTATCCACTCATCCATGTTCATTCTCCTGTCCATCCTCCTCCTCCTCCTCTTTCATCAATTCATCCATTACTCCATCCATCCATCCATGCTCACCCTTTTCCCATATATCCACCCACACAACTATCAACCCACCAAGGCTGGATGGTGCATCCATCCACCCATGTCCTCCTCTGGTCGCTGCTCACACCCTCCTGCCCCCTGCCCTCAGGACGCTCCCCCCCCAGCTCCCCCTATTGCTGTGGGGCTGTGCCCCAGACCTCACTCACCGTTGGAGTTGTACCCTCGGCACTGGCGGATGGGGTTGCCGTGCCGGACGTCCTGCCGCCGGCTCCGCCTGTGGGGAGGTGGGAGGTGAGTGGGGCAGCCTGGGGCTCGGGGGTCCCTCCCTGCCGCTCCCCCCCGGCTCCCCGTACCTCTTGGAGGAGGCGGAATAGCGGGTGCAGGCGCTGCCGTCCCAGGCGCAGTAGGGGTCCCGGGCCAGGCAGCAGTCGGCACAGGCTTCCCCGTACACATCGCAGCGGTGCAGGGCCAGGTGGGTCACGCCAACAGCCGAGGACACGTACAGCTGTTGCTGTTGGGGGGGACAAAGAGGATGGGGTGAGATGCTATCTCGTCCCCACCCTGCAAGGACCCCCTGGAATGAGCTGCAGCCTCCTGAACCTGGGACCGGCCATGACATGTAGAGCCACCTGAGGCTACCACAGCCAGATGCCCTGTGGCCACCCATGTGCCTCCTGCCAGCCACTCTGGTGCTGCAGTGACACTGGGCAGTGCCACAGCTGGGCCCACGGTAGAATCTTCCTGCCCCCCCACCACACGCCATGACTCACCCTCTTGGAGGAAATGGTCATCGTCTTGATGGGTGCTGGCACCTAGACGGGAGCGGGAGCAAAGGAGATGGAGGGGTGACCACTTGCCCTGGCACTGCAGCCCCGGGGTGAGCACCCCAGACCCACCACCCAGGCAGCTGGGGTGGGCAGGGGGAGCTGCCAGAGGCAGAAGGCAGGATGACCAATGCTTGGGGTCCCTCCAGAGCCAGCCAAAGGGTGGCTGGTGTCCCAGGGGGCTGGTTGGCTGGGTTGAGGACGATCATCAGAGGCTGAAGGACAGGCCAGCCCTTACCTTGAACACCTCGATCTCCTCTAGCATGAGCTCCTCCGTCTCCATGTCATCCCGGGGCAGCACGATGACCTTCTGCACGGTGCCCCGATCTGCAAGACACCATGGTGCCCAGGTGCTCAGTACCACCCCTGGGCACCCATGCCTTCCCCTCCTAGGAAGGGGGTCCCTGCTGGGGCTGGGGGGAGAAAGGATTCCCCAAGGCCATCCCCATCTCTCTCCTGCTGCAGTGGGCAGCTGTGCCTGGAGTGCAGTGTACCAGCTCAGGTCACCGCAAGTGGCTAGGGACTGCCACCACCCAGGGCAGGGTGGGGACAGCAGCTGGGAACAGGCACAGGGGCAGGGGAAGGACCAGGATGGATCACAGGGGCTCTGGGATGCACATTAGAGCAGGGGAAGCACCAGGGTGGGCACCAGCGCCCCCATGATGGGCAGCAGGGCTGGGGAAGGACGGGGAAAGATGCTGGTGCCTTTAGGATGGGCAATTGGGCAGGAGAAGCATGAGGCTTAGGATGGGCAATGGGAAGCATGAGGCTGGATCAGAGAGCCCATAGGATGGGCACTGGGGTTGGGAAAGGATAAGACTGGATGGTGGGGCCCTGGGACATAGAGAGGATCAGGTTGGATGGTGGCATCTCTGGGATGGGAGGTATCATGCTGGATCCTTGGCCCTAGGGACAGGAACTAGGCTAGGGGAAGGACCAGGCTGGATGGTGGGGTCTGTGGGATGGGGCAGGGGAAGGACCAGGCCGCAGCCTCGAGGAGGGACAGGGATCTCAGAGCAGGGGTCTCAGCCCCTCGCCCGGCTCCAGCATGGCAGAGGGCACCGTGCTCTGGCCAGCCCTGGTGGTGCCCATGCCCTCCGGGGCCGCGCCGGAGCATGCTGCGTTCCCCGCGGTGCGCGGCGTGGGTACCTGTGCCCAGGAAAAGCACCTCATAGCGCCCGTCTGCCGCGTCCACCTGGTCGACGGCCACGGTGGTGAAGCGGTAGTTGACGTTGGTGCGGACCACCAGCGGCTGGCGGTGGGTGGGGTAGACAGCGTGGTACATCAGCGGGTGCGCGCGCATGAAGTTGATCACTTCGTCAGGGTAGTCCTTGGTTGACTTCATGGATGGGGTGAAGGTCCCCCCGGGGCACTGCGGCACAAATGTCACCAGCGCTTGGTGACCCGGTATCTGGACATGGGTCCGAGGGTGATGGTTGCCTGACAGGCGCTGGCTCACCTCCCTGTGCATGCCTAGGGGGTACTTACAGTGCCCGGCCGGGGGTAGGGCATCTTGCCCGTGTAGGGCATCCACTGGTAGTTGGGTCCCTCTTTGTGCGCGAAGGGCCCGTTGAAGACCATGCGGATGTCAGCCATGGAGTAGACACAGACAGCAGAGCCTTTGAAGACCGACCTGGGAGAAAGGACCTGCTGCCACCCTCTGGCTTGGTGTTGCCCACCACCAGGGCATCATTGAGACCCCTACCCAGCTGGGGACCCCCCCTCCTCTGCTCCGTGCCGGGAGGGTCGGCACTCACCCCGAAGCGGAGAACACAGCGTAGATAACAGGGTTCTTGGTGTCCTGAGTCTGCTGGATGAAGACGTCCTCTTGGGACAGAAAGATGGGGGTGTCACCATGGGGGAGGAAAGACCTCCTCCTTGCGCCCAGGGTCACTGGGGCAGGGAGGAGAGCAGCTCCGCGTGGGAGAGGTAAGAGGTGAGGGGCAGCAAGGGGGTCCCCAGCCCTCCCCAGGTTGCCCCCCAAGCCCACAGGGGTGCAGAAGGCCCCCGGCCCCCGCCTCGCCCACTCACGGAGCTCGTCGAAGTGTGTTTCGATCCCGTCGGGTCCCGGCACGGAGCAAACGAGCCGGGCCTTCAGGAAGGTGCTCCACTTGTTCACGAGGCAGCAGTGGCCCCCGTCGTCGTTCTGCAACGGAGGGACCCCCATGCTCAGCCCTGCCTGTCCCCCCCCTGCCCGCTCCCC
>JAOXNO010000003.1:16510576-16521029 GCA_028565335.1 Limnodromus scolopaceus
AAAAACCACACATCTGAGTAAACGCTGCTTCTTTTCTCAAGTGTCTCCCTATGCAAAGAGACAGAGTCTGCCCTTACACATGCATTTGTTGGCAGTTATAAAACATTCTAATTGTAATGAATGAGCCAAAGCACTGTTTGGCAAGTAAAGAAACCTAAGGTTCATTGTTGTACAGTTAATAACAAGTCACTATGTTTCCAAGGAAACAAGCATGCTGTGTACACAAGCAGTTACGGTGTTATCTTCAGAGGACTGGAAATAGGGGTGGTAGGAAACACTGCTTTTGCTCTCCTCACACAGTGACGAGCAGGATGCATGCAACACAGAACACTTAAGGGAAGGAAAACTTTGCAGTAACAGTCATCTTAATAAAAGCCTGGGTAACAACAACAAATAGCTAATATAAACAGAGGGGGAGAGGGATTTAAAAAAAAAATAATCAACTGCTATCACAACTCACTTTCTGGCACTCTTTGCAAAGTCAACACCAATTGTTTTGCCATCAATTTTTAATGGTGGCTGAAGACTTTGTAAAATCTGCAGCAGTTGAGAAGCATCCTACAACAAGAAATACTCATTATTATGAAAGGCAGGTTAGTGAGGATTCAGAAGTTCCCAAAGCTCCACCGTTTCACATACAGCCACTGAAAGCAGTCTTAAGCTGTAAGAACACCTCCATCTTCTCATACTATACACACGCAGAAGAGCACAATGGGACCGATCACAGCCCACGTGACAATAGCGTGGTGCTTCCCTGGGTCACTGAATATTGAACATGTTCTAAAACCTTAGCTTTATAAAGCAATGTTTGCCCCAAATTACTCCAAACTGGGAGGCCAGCAGAGACTGAGATCAGGCACCTGTTTTCATCCAACAACAGACTATTCAACTCTGCCTAAAGCAGGTCCAAACAGATCCCGTTGCTGACTGAGTTTGGTATACAGAACCATGGAATCATTTGGGTTGGAAAAGACCCTTAAGATCATCAAGTCCAACCATAAACCTAGCACTGCCAAGACCACCACTACACCAGGTCCCTACAGAGCACCATATCTACACATATTTTAAATACCTTCAGGAATGGGGATTCTACCATCCCCAGTGACCCTGTGCCAGTATCTGACCTCCCTCACAGGTAAGAGGTTTTGTCCTCACACCTTGCTGCAATTTCCCATGTTTCAATTTATGGCTGTTGCCTATTGTCCTGTATCTGTGTAGCCTCAACTAGAATGTCTCTGCTGTCCCTACATCCTCCCAACGGATGCTGCAGAGAGCAGCAAGATTTCTCTCCTCCTCCTTCTCAAGGTGGAAGAAACCCAATTCTGCGCACCTTCTCCCACATCATATGCCCCAGACCTTAATTTTTGTCATCGATATATGATCCCAGACCATTATTTTTTGTGATCCAAGCATGAAGCCAGCCTTCATTGCTCTGCTATGAAAATAGCTTTACAGTGGGCTCACAACATCCTACCACCTTCTTTCCAATCTGCAGCTGATTATGAAAGGCTCTGACACACTGAGTGTTGATTAACCCTTGGTGAACTGGGGTGGTCCTTCAGACAGCTCGAAGGCTCTGAATGCTTCAGCTACAGAAGGACATTAACAAGCTGTTTCTCTCCAACACATCAGTAAGGCCCTCACCATGGCAGAAGACAGCTGCACAAACGCAAAGCCTCTATTTTGTTGAGTCTGCTTGTCTTTGATAAGACGAATATTATTGACTGCCAGAGATGCATATGGAGACAAGGCAGTCATGATGGATTCCACTACTGTGTGAGGAGCAATGTTTCGGAGAATGATGGCTGAGGAGAAAAGAAAGTATGGCATTAGCTGTGCACGTAACGGCTTCCCAGAGTATTTCAAGTTCTTCAGTGGGCAGTCTTGAGGTACAGGAAGGATCTTAGTACCCAAGTTTAGATTTCACATTATACAATAAGTCAAAGAAAACTTACTGTCACAATAATAATCCACAGACTGAACGGCTTCTGCTGCTCCAGGTGGTACCTCCTGTTCTGAATCTTTGTAAGAAGAGGAAAATATTTTAGTCACAATATGGCTCATTCAATCTCAGCATTTCACAAGCCAGCCTAGGACCTACAGTGAGTTCCCACACAGGACAGAAAGCTTCCCACAAAATCAAACATAGCCAAGGAGGTCGATGTAACGTACCGAATTTGTCTGCTCCACAGCGGAAGCATTTTAGCCTCCTCCTGAAGTTGTAAAGGCAGCACTGTGAGGAAGAAGAGAAGCCTAGTAAGAACTCAGGTAATTTTTAACAATTTTAAAAATTTTTCACATTTGCCGTACAGTAACAAAAACTAGACATTCACATAAGTAACATAACAAAGCTAAATCCACCAGAGTAATTGAGAACAGAAAAAACCACCCCTGTCTGGATCACAGCTGCATTTCAGAACGTCCCAGCTACCTTTTCCCTAGTCCTCCTGAGTTATGTAGTTATTTAACTGTGTGGTCTTAAATTCACAATCCCAGGCAAAGCAACTACTTTAAAAAGCACAGTATTAAATGAAACAGAGACTGGAAAACAAGTTCTCTTTATGGGGAAAAAGAGTGTAGTTAAAGCCTGACAAAACACCCTGGTCTTCATCTCACTAAATCATCTCCACTTATGGGGAGGTCAAACAAGGAGTGCACAGCAGTACATAGCAGACCAGCAGCAATTCAATGCTTAATTAGCCGTCACCCAACGATTTCATACTCTAGTACAGCTCACTGCTCAGTCTCTGCATCTTCTGGGGAAACACCTCTGTCACTTCATCTACTTTGCCACCAGAGCTACAAACCTTTTCATTCCTGTGTCTTAGCATTCCTATGATGTCACACGGACCAGTAGTACAAGCAGGTCTGAATCATGTATGGCTTTGTGCAAACCCCTGAGCTTGTGAAGAGCACTGAAGCTTAGACAAACTCCAACAAAAACACACACTGTACCTTGTTGCAAAGCCAGTCCTCAAATTTAGGTCTGGGGTTGCTGTAGTGCATCGCAATCTGCTTCCCTTGAATCACCAGCTTTTTCTGCAAAAAAAGTAGTTTCAATTATTCCTGTATCAAGGTACACATGTCCATTTTCCCATGGCAGAGCACCCTTCGGAGGAATCAGTGCTCCTGAATTAAATGGACAACATATGGGGAGGATGTGGAGGACAACCACCGCCACCTACACCCTGCCCATCCAATCCTGCAGAGAGGAGGACGAGGGCAGTAAGAGAATGGGATGTGGAGCAAAGATAAACGGAATCAGGGAGTGTTGAAAAAGCTGCCAAACACTAAACGCTGACATGGAACCAGGAAGTGTCTCGAAGGAGACAAAGTCCTAACTGCTGCATTCAGAATTAACACATTTTTAGGAGTCTCTTTGCCCCCACATTTCTATTCGCTTCTGGTATAGCACTGAGCAACTTTTAAAACATGTCCTTAGGTGACCGCTTCACTTCTTCCCCTAATCCAAATACCCCAGACTTTTAACAACCACATTTGGATTACTTTTGCAAGCACTTTCTTCAGGAGTGTCCCTTTGAAAATACAGTAATTCCTCCCAAAGGGACCCTGCTTAGACTTCTTGGAGGCTGGATGACAAGTGCCATCAACTGAAACGTAACACACAGTGGTTTCCTTTGACTAATGCAACAGTTCAATTGGAAGCCTGCACGAGAGGTTTGTGTTCTTCATTCAGGCAGGAGCTCTCCAAAATGAGGAACTGGACTGCAAGTGAAGCTTCTCCAGAGGTAGGAAAAGTTCATAATGCTTTCAGCACGTCCTCTCTCTCTGACTTTTGAGGAGTTAGGAATTTACATCTATTTAAGAAGCCTTGATTCTCAGCCTCACACTTTGCCAAGCGTGGGTACGCAGAATGCCCTTTCAAAACATGGCCATCAACATACTTAGTCAAACAGGTGGAAGTACGTCTGAGGAAGCGTGTGTTACAGGCCAAACCCCAGACATTTTAATAGAAGAACTAATTTTATAGCAGGTTGGCTTACTGCATAGGTACCACAGAAGTGCCAGGACCGCTGGCTTTTCTGGTAACAGGGTCTGACACAGATCTAGCACGTAGCATGAATAAGGCTCTCACGTTCTGCACAACTAAATAGGGCAAAGCCATTTCTCCTACCGGCAGGAGGGAGGGTTGGAGGGCCCAGCACTCACTGGAAATGCACACATAGAAACAAAGCTGCTGGCATAGTTGCAATACATCATTCTTTCATCTAACAGGCAGCAACAGGGCTGCTGGGGAGATTCTACGTTTTCCCTACTACTAGGGTGGCTGGTTACTGGAGTGAATTTGAATGTTTAAATAAATTATGCATCAGTACAGCTTTGTATATATTAAAATTCTCTCGTCTCTGAAAATAGGCTCAGCATTAATTTCTTGACATAAATCTTTCCGCTGTATCCACCAACCCTACAGAGCAGCATGTCAGGAAAACAGAATTTTAACGCTGCTCTCTGGCTGGGGAAATCACCCACGGTATGGGACAGGTGAAGCCCTATTCCAGCATAAGGCACACAGGAACTTCCATCTGCTGGAACTAAGTGCCTATGAATCCCATTACGGTGCCACTTCTTTATGCATTAACACCAGCAGAGCAGAACAACACTCCTCATGCTGCCCAGGGACCTTCACAGCAAATACTTGGTTGTGAAATAAAAAATGGCTTGATATACTTTGCTCACTTTGAGAGCATATTTATAAAGTTCTGTTCTTAAAACAGATTATAAATATTCAAAAAGGAGCAAAAGCAAATGAAACTAAAGTGCAATCGAAAAATCTCACTGGCAAAGAAACTAGAGGACTTAATGCATTTTGGCTCCTTATCAAGTCATCATACTCCCCAAAAGACAAAGTACACAGAGTAACATACACGAGAACTCACTCTCTACCACATTTAGGTGGAATAAACATGGTTTTCCTCTAGACGAGCCAGTTCTCCCCCTTTAACTGAGGGAATGCACTATTACCATGAACTGGTACTTCTCTTTCAAGGTTGGTATCAATGTAATGCAGAGAGCTGGTGCTTTCTCTGCCAACAGAGAAAAAAACATCATGGCAAAGTCAGTCAAGATTTTTTAAGGACTATGTGTTAAGCCTTCATGAGCCAATTAGATCAAAACCAAGTAATTTAAAACAATGGCACATTTCACCAGGAAGCGTTCAAAATAACCAATTTTCTCTCCTAATTTTACCTGATATTTTGTCCTACTGTTACGTATTTTAATATATACAAAGCTTTTATTCTTTAAATCACTGTTATGGAACAAACCACTCCTTCCACCTTTTTCTTTTTTTTTTTTTTAACTGTACAGACTTGTTCCATTTTCAGGAATATCTAGACTTGGTGAGTGAAGCAACCTGATTGGCTTCCATCCAGCTGGTAGCATCTTGAAAGTGATAAAACTCCACGAAGGCGAAACCACGGCTTACACCTAGAGACAGCATTCAGATATAGACGGGATACTTGTGTTAGTCAGTTCCTTTAAAACAGGTGAATCTCTCTCCAACTGCTTCATTACTTCATGACAAAGCAGCTTTACAAATGCGACGTCAACTGCTGGGATCTGCTCGGTATTTTGCCATGGCAAGGAACCAAGCTCCCTTAACTGGCTACATTTCACTTGATTTGAATCCACGTTTAAAGGTAACCATGCAACAGACTACATACTATTAAATGGGTTTACACTATTATTACTTACCAATACCTGTTAACAAAAACCCCTGCGGACAGACTCCTTTTAACATGTTGACCAGCTATCTAAAAGTCTTCGAAAAAGCCACATTCCTTAGCCATGGCAAACCTTTTATTTATTTTTTTTCTTTTTTTATTGCATGTGCTTGCAGTTTGGGGACAATTCTGGATACTCTTTTGGGCTGGGGAAGAGGAAGGTGATGTCAAAAACTGGATTAAGAGCTCTCACCTGTCTTTCTTTTCATCAGCCTCACGTCTGCAGGCTGAGGACCTTCAAAGGACTCAATGAGCTCCCGAATCTGCATGAGATTTTAATCACAGAGTTAAATTTTCACATCTTGGCAAACACCTACAACACTCATAAAAGCAACCTACCTTACAGTACATGCAAGAGGTACATAGAAACATAATATTCTCAACAGTCTCTCAGAAGAAAAGAAAACTTTTAGGGAGAACCTAACAGGAGACTGATGAGCATCAGAGAACCCACACAGTCCTACACTACACTAAGACAATTCTTGTCTTCGCTGAGACCACAGAATCCTCCAAAATCTGGATCACCATGTTCTTGTGTTCCAAGGTTATTTATGCAAGATTTGGCAAATACTGTGCTTGCAGTGAAGTTCTCTAAATACCCCTGGCTCCTAGCAAAGAAAAACCAAGAATGGTATACTGCAAGGCTCCATGATGTATGTATTCTTAAGCCTCATGCTACAGTTCTCATCCTCTAACAGTTCCCCTTCTGTTTTTCAGCGGATAAAGCAGATCTGTGAAGAATGTATTGTCAAAGAATCAGCTGAAGAGATGTCAGTTCTTCAGCCATAACAAAGCTGCTTAAGTTGTGGCACAGGCTACATAAATTGCTACTGCAGAAAGGGATACAGCAAAAAGAAATGTTAACGAGTTTTTTAATGTCAGAGCAGAATACAAAAGGAGGGTTTTAGCAGCTCTTACAGAACTCAAACTACACTGCATACAACAGGGCTGCTCAGCAGACTCAAAACTTATCTAAACCTGCTCATTTACATGCTGACTGAAACTGACGTCTTCAGTGCAAGTCCCTTTTTTCAGGAAAAAAGTGGAGAAAGCTGAAAAATATGTACACAGTAAGTCTCCAAGTAACATTAACTTAAAAAAACAACCAATAGTTCCAAGATGCATCATCTACACTCTAGAGATGAGTCCAGAATTTAACTTTCCCGTAAATTATGCTACAGTTATTTGCACAACTGTAGAGCTACAACATTAAACACACCAGAAACAAAAACTGGTTTGAAAACCCAAAACCCATTGCAGAAATAGCACAAAAGGATTCTCCATGTTAGGCAATTGACAGACAAATATCTCAAGAGGGAAAGGTGGAGTCTGCCTGAAAACAAACTTGAATAGTTTGGTTTCTAAAGGGCTCCCCCTCGCCCCTCAATTAATAGTTGTAGATTGATCTAAGACTTGCATCTTAGTAATCAAAATAATCCATCAAGGAAGAAAAAAAGATAAAAAACAGTGAGAAAAGAAAGCTCAAAACTGATAAACTTCAGTATCGTTTTATCAAAAGAAGTTAAGATAGTCGTGTACTAAGTTCATTTGTACTTGCTCTGTCAGCTCCGCAGCAGCCATTTTATGACTTGCACAGCTGCACCCACACAAAGCAGCTTTGTGCAGGGCCGCACTCAGCTGAGGAGCTCGGAGGCTGTGTGTAACCCTACCAGCCACAACTTCTGGCCTCAATAAAGACTCGGAAAAATCCAAGTAAGTACCTCCTCTCTATTACTCTCCCCCTCCCCTTCCACGAGAGGGATGGGGGAGAGAAGGAAAAAATCTAATCTGCCTCTTCCCTCCTATGCGGAAAAGCAGAGAAGAGCAGGTAATTTAAAATCCACTCTTAGGGAAAGCATTCAAACATGCATGAAAAAAAAATACTCTTCACAGACTGCTCCCTTTGAAAGAACCTGGTTAACATTCAACTGAGCTCTGTTACTTAACAGTGAGAGCTTAAACCCTTTTAGGATTCAAAATGGCAGCGCGAACCCTGGAGAGGGGGCCACCATGATGCAGCTTTCAACAAAATGGCAGCAGCGACTACTGCACAGAGCTGCCGACACAAAGCCGCAGGCTTCCCGAGGTGCAAGAAAAGCAAAGCCCCTCTCTGGCTACTTACATCGTTCTCTGTAACCGTGATGGGAAGGCCACGCAACATGATGGTTTTGCTTTCTTTCTCATCGTTAATGTCGTTCCTGTAGTCATGCTCTCCATAGTCGCCATCGGAATGGTATCCATCTTCTGATTTGTCACTGTTCCTGCGCTCCCGCTCCCTCTGAGAAGCCAGCGCCCACAATCAACCACTGTAATTTCTACCAACGAGCCCCCGCAATGCCATAAAAACGAAACACAATAAAAAACTCCCACTCCCCATGCAAGCATCTTTCCCAGGTTTGCTCCTGACAGCCTCAGGCACAACAGCCAAGCTCAAATCGACACCCCCCACCACCGCCACCTTCGTTCCAGCAAAGCCCCGGGATGCCACCCCCGCCCACCCCGGCCCCAGGAGGGCTCTTACCGGGACCCCAGGCCTCTGTGGACCCCTCCAGGGCTCGCCCCGGCCCCCTCCCGCCTCCCCGGGCTGCAGCGACCACGGCCCAGCTCGCCCGCCTCGCTCACCTCAGGGCTATCGTAATCGCGGCTATCGTAGTCTCTGTCATAGTCTCGGCTGTCGTAGTCTCGGCTGTCGCGACTGTCGTAGTCTCGGCAATCCCGGCTGTCGTAGTCCCGGCAATCGTAGTCTCGGCTGTCCCGGCTATCGTAGTCACGACAATCACGGCTATCGTAGTCTCGGCAGTCCCGGCTGTCGCGACTGTCGTAGTCTCGGCAGTCTCGGCTGTCGCGACTGTCGTAGTCCCGGCTGTCGTAGTCCCTGCAGTCTCGGCTATCGCGGCTGTCGTAGTCTCGGCTGTCGTAGTCCCGGCTATCATAGTCGCGGTAGTCATCGTAGCGGTCACCGCGGCGCTCCTCGCTGGACCTCTTGTAGTCAGAGTCCCTGCGCCGGCTGCGGGACTCCCGCTCATCACGGTCCTCCCTCTCTACGATGGAGCCGTAGCGGCCGCTCCGCTCCGTCCTGCTCACGCTGCGGGACACACCAGGCCGAGCTCAGGGCGAGAGGAGCCCGCAGCGACCCCCACCATCGCCCACCCCCTCCCCACTCCCGTCCCTCCCTCCCTCCCCTGAGCACTGACCCCCCCCGGGACTCCCCCTGCAGCTGCGGTACTACGACAGCCGGATGGACACGGAGTGCAAAGGGGTGATCGACCTGGCCGATGTGGAGTCCATCACCCCAGGAACCCCCACCATGGGGGCCCCCAAGACGGTGGACGAGAAAGCCTTCTTCGATGTGAGTGTGGCCACCGCGCTGCGCCGTGGGCTACCGAGCTGGGCCACGGAGCCCCAACCCTTTGCTCCGGGGGGCTCTCCAGGTGCAGCCCCCCCCCTCGCCGGCCCCGCTCACCCCCTTCTCTCCTCCCCCCGCAGCTGAAGACGACGAAACGAGTTTACAATTTCTGCGCCCAGGACGTGCAGCTGGCCCAGCAGTGGATCGACCGCATCCAGAGCTGCTTGTCGGACGCCTGAGACCCGGCTGGGAGCAGCCCCTATTCCAGGCGGGGAGTCTCCCGCGCCCCAAAGCGCGGAGCGGAGGCAGGGCCCGGCCTCGGTGACTGACAGAGGAGGAGGAGGAGGAGGTGGCCTTCCTCCCACCTGCCACGGGGCGTGCGGCGCTGGGGACCCCGCGGCCACGCACACCCCCCCCCACCCCGGCGGCAGCGGGGGCAGGACGAGGTGGTTGCGCTGCGGTAGGACTGTGTAGTGGAGGAATTCTGCGCGTTGACGCAGGCTGGGGGTCCTCTGCCCCCCCCGGCCTGTCTGAGCCCTGTAATTACTGTGTCCCCTCTGTGCTCCTCCCGCCCCGGTGGCCTCGCTCCAGCTCCCTGCAGCAGAGGGGGGGGTCCTCAGCTGGCTGGAGGGGGCCACCCTCACGTCCCCCCCACCCCACGCTGCTGTAGAAAGCAGGAGCTGCCCCCCTCGTCCCCCCCACGGCTTGCATGTCTGCCAGAGCACCCCCGGGGACACCCAGCCCTGCCCCCCCAGCCCCACAGTGCAGTAGCCGGCCTTGGCCCCCCCCCGGGCTTCCCTCCCGTCTGGCTGGAAGCGGGGACTCCACCTCGGGGCGCTGGTTTTCCCGGAGGGGACTCCCCTGAGCCCTGGGACCATCCTGCCCCCCTGGTGCCCCCCCTGGCAGAGCGTCTGGCCCGTGAGCCCCGGGTGGTCCCAGCTTGCCCAGGACCCGCTGGGCATGGCCACTGTCTGCCCCGGAGGTGGTGGCCACTGTCTGCGGGCGCTGGGCTCCCTGTGGCCAGAGGGGAAGTGGAGGTGGCCGCTCTGCTCCCAGCCTGCCTGGGCCGTGACAAAGGGGCTCCCTGTCCTGGTGGGGGCACAGTCTCTGCCCCCACAGTCAGGTGTGTTGTCGTGGGGGGGGGGGGGGCACATTCCCCACAGGAGGTGCCGGATTTTCCAGCCTCCTCTGAGCCCTGGTGCCGTCCCCTCTGTCCCCTTGCCTGGGGGGTCCAGACCGGCCCCCAGGGCGAGGGTCCCCACTGGCAGTGACACCAGGGCTGGGACATGGCTGGGCACCGTGGTGCCACCCCATCCCTTTGCACAGGTCACAACCCCCCCACCAAGCCCTCCTGCAGGAAGGA
>JAOXNO010000003.1:16523088-16535079 GCA_028565335.1 Limnodromus scolopaceus
TGACGGGCAGCCTAGGTGTCACTACAGTGGGGTGGTCCTCACATCCCACCCCTTGCCCATTGGGCGCCAGGACATCCAAGTGGGTCTGCAGGATGGGGTGGGTTTTGGGCAGGATCTGGATGCGAGCTGAAACAGCCTGTGGGCAGAGATGTGGGGGTAATGGGTTGAGATGGAGTGGAGAGCATCCCAAGAAAGAACCACAGACATCTGGGTGGCATCGGTCATGGAAAGTGGAGGCAGTGCCTGCCTGTCGCTCTGGTGCCCGGGGGGCACGGTCTCCCCACTGAGACAGGCAGTCCCAGTGCTGTGCCCCTGCAGCCTCCTGTGGACTCACAGGTGGCACAGTGATGTTGGGGGTCTGCAGGTGGATGGCGTGGATGGGGACAAAGCCTGCAAGCAGCGGGTGAGGCCCTGCACCTTGGACAAAGCCACACAGGAGCTGGTGTCCCTCATCTTCAGCAGCGACATGTTCCGGGATGCCATGCAAACCATGAATATTGGTAGGAGGTGATGGCTGGCATGGGGTGGGTCTGGGGGCAGCGGCCGGGGGGGTGCAGGGGGGCAAGTGAATGAGGCAGAGGTGCTGGTGGATTTTAGAGCATCCCCACTGACAGGCCGGCACCTGGTGGGACTGTGGGCCCCTCACGCTGGGTGCCCGCATATGCCCGTGGTGATGCTGGAGGTTATTGGAAGTAGCTGTGGAGTGGGTTCACCTGTGCCCTCCCCTGTATCCCTGGCCAGACGTGAAGAAGATGCCGCTGGGGAAGCTGAGCAAGCAGCAGATAGCGAGGGGCTTTGAGGCGCTGGAGGAGCTGGAGGCAGCGCTGCAGGAGCAGCCCCCCCAGGCCGCCCGCCTGGAGGACCTCTCCTCCCGCTTCTACACCATTGTCCCCCATAACTTTGGGCGGGCACGGCCACCTCCCATCAACTCCCCCGAACTGCTGCGTGCCAAGAAGGACATGTTGTTGGTGAGATGCTGGGGCACCCAGTGGGTGGCATCCCCCCCCCTGCAAGAAGGGCTCCTGCTTGTGGGACAGGGAGGTGCCGGCAGGAGGTTGCCCTGGTCCCCCTGGCGCAGTGCCCGGCACTGACAGTGAGGATGTCCCCGGTCTGTGCCTGCCAGGTACTGGCTGACATCGAGGTGGCACAGAGCCTGCAGGCGCAGAAGGTGAAGGAGGAGGAGGAAGAGGAAGTCATCCATCCGCTGGATCAGGATTATGCCCTGCTCTGCTGCCAGCTCTCCCTGCTGGACCCGGCTTCCCGGGAATACCAGGTGCTGTTTGTGCCACGGTCCCCCATGACTGGGAGCAACTGACACCAGCCTGCAGGCACCCCAAAGGTCCCCACTGCCCCACGGGGGCTGTGGGCATTGCTGGTATGGCTGCCTGTGGTGATACCGCTTTTCTGCTTCCCTCCCTGGCAGCTGATCCAAAACTACGTGTCACAGACCGGACACAAACTCCACATCCTCAACATCTGGCAGGTGGCCCGAGAGGGTGAGGTGAGAAGAAGGAGTTGCTTATCCCTATCCTGCAGTGAGGAAACCCTGGCTGCACCCCAGGGTGGAGCTTTGTCTACATCAGGGCTCCAGGCATCTCCACCCAGGGTGGCTCGAGCCCAGATGGCCGGGGGCAAACAAGCACCCACTCCCCTGCCCCTCCAGTCTGGCACTGGGGTTGGGCTGGGGGCGTTCCTTCACCCCCGGGCACCCACGTCTCCCTGCGTGGACAGCCCTTAGCTCTGTCTCTCTCCAGGACGAGCGCTTCAAAGCCCACAGCCTCCTGGAGCACCGGCGCCTGCTCTGGCATGGCACCAACGTGGCAGTGATTGCGGCCATCCTGAAGAGTGGGCTGCGCATCATGCCCCACTCGGGTGGGCGCGTGGGCAAGGGCATCTACTTCGCCTCCGAGAACAGCAAGTCAGCCTGCTACGGTGAGGGTCCTGGGCCCACAGAGTCTGCGGGAGCCCAGCTGCCTTCGCATACCCCCTGCCAGGCAGCGGCTGCGCATGCCAAGCCCCTTCCCTGTGTGCTGGGGTGGCCTGGGCACAACCAAGTGGGAATGCCAGGGCTGGTGCCATCATCCTCATCCCCTTCTCCCATGGCAGTGGGCTGCACATCCAAGAAGGTTGGCATCATGTTCCTGACGGAGGTGGCCCTGGGCAAGCCCTACCGCATCACCTGCGATGCCCCCACGCTGCGTCAGCCGCCCGCTGGCTATGACAGTGTCCTGGCTTGTGGCCGGACAGAGCCTGGTGAGCCAGGGTTTGTGGGGGTCTGTGCAGCTGGGGTGGACATGGAGCCGGGCAGGAGAGAGGACAGGTCTTGGGCTTGACATGGTGGTGGTGGGGTGTCTTCTCGCCTAGACCCTGCACAGGATGAGGAGATGCTGCTGGATGGCAAGAAAGTTCTGGTGTGCCAGGGCAAGCCCATCCCCATGGCCACCTACAAGGACTCCTCCTTCAGCCAGAGCGAGTACCTCATCTACCAGGAAAGCCAGTGCTGCATCCGCTACCTTGTCCAGCTCCAGTTCTGAGAGTGCCTGGACACCCTGTGGCCCCATCCCAGCACCAGCTGGTGATGCCCACCAGCCCAGAGCATGATGATCTTGACTCCCCGACCACCCCACCTGGGGCTTGGTAAGGGAGAGGCTGGCACTGGTGACAGAACCTGCTTTTACCATGAATAAAAACAGTGTGCCTTGTACCAGGTGATGCTGTCACTTTCCTGCCTGGCCAGGTGGGAGCGGAGCAGGGAAGGGTGGTGGTGGGTCCCTGCAGAGATGGTGGTGGGTGGCTGCAGCCTGTTGTGGCTGTCTGGTGCTGGCAGCCTTCAGGTGAAAGCTGGTGGCTTTGCGAGCCAGTTGCTCTCATCACCGTGGTGTCAGAACTACAGAGGATGAGGAAGATGTGCTGCCCTGCCTGGGCATGGAGGACCTCATCCATGGCCAAGCAGGAGATGCATCTGCCCTCCCTCTGGTGCCATGCTTGGTGCCACACCTGCTGCCGTGCCCCAGGCTGGCGCCCATGACAAGCCCCTCTCCATGCTCTCATGTGTCCCCCAAGCACGTGTCCAGGACCCCGGGGTGGCAGGGAAAGGAAACTCCTGTTTGCGTTATCCCAGTGCCCCATGGATGTTCCAGAGCATCCATGGGCTGGCGGGGAGGAGACACCTCACACCTGCCTGTAGGTCTGTCCCCAGAAAACCGGGGACCTCAGGGCTGAGCTGTCCTTGCAGATGGATGAAACCTGGCATGGTGTGTGGCCATGCTGGGGGGGGGGGGGGAGGGGGGCGCAGGGCTGGAGGACCCCCTGTCCCCCCTTCCCGAGCCCCCGCCGGCTGCTAGGACCCAGCAGCTGACCCCGTGGGACTGCCACGAGTGCAAGCAGCGCAGGCAGCGCCCGGGAGTGACAGCTGGTGCCATCCGCAGCTGGCGGGCTGCAGGCAAACAGGATGACGAGCGGGTGACGGGGCGTGGGGAAGGGGGGGAGCGTGGCCTGGCGTGGGGGGCCGGCAGCCCCTCTTCTGCTGTGGGAGCGACGCCGGCGAGAAGGGTCCCCGGCGAGGAGGGGAGCATCACCCACTTTCCCAGGAGCAAAGGTGCGCCGGGTCCTGTCCCCCACACCCCCTGGGGTCCCCTGTGGACGGAGCAAGGAGCGGGGATGGGGCAGGAGGGTTTGTGCTGTCCCTTCTCAGGGCGAGGTGCTGCGGCTGGGGTGGGGGGACCGCGTGTCAGCCTGGCACGGGTGCCTGCAGGTCCCTGCAGTGCCAACCCTGGCCAGGCTGGGGACAGATGGGGCACCAGCCCTGGGGTAGGCAGGGTGCTGTGCCCACACTGGGCACCTCTCCCTGCTCCAGCATCTCGGGGGGGGGGTGTTCAGGTCGTCTCCAGGTTTCTCTGTGGCTCTTCCTCATTTTGGTCCTTCTCCTTCATGCCCTGCTCCCCTCCCCAACAGGCAAGAAGAAGACAGCAGCCATGGCTCTGATGGGCTTTCCCCCTAAGGGATGCAGGAGAAGAACCCTTGCTGCCTGGGTGCTGGAGCTACTGGCTTAGCCCTCCATGGGGATGGCAAGCCGAATGGGGCTGAACACCACGGACAGCCTAGAGCCACTCTCTGTCCCCGAGCAGTCCATTGCCCAGGAGGTGATGGGCCTCCTCTGTATGGTCCTTCTCACCCTCACCGCCCTGGTGGCCAACACTGTGGTGATGCTTGTCATTCTCAAAACTCCCCTTCTCAGGAAGTTCATCTTTGTCTGCCACCTCTGTGCGGTCGACCTCCTCTCTGCCATTTTCCTCATGCCCCTGGGGATCATCTCCAGCTCCTCCTGCTTCAACAGGGTGATCTACAGCATTGCTGAGTGCCAGGCCTTGATATTCCTCAATGTCTGCTTCATCAGTGCCTCCATCCTCACCATCTCCATCATCAGTGTGGAGCGGTACTACTACATCGTCCACCCCATGAGGTATGAGGTCAAGATGACCATCAGGCTGGCAGTGGCGGGAGTGATCTTCATTTGGGTTAAGTCTGTTCTCATCACTGTCTTGGCACTGGTGGGCTGGCCTCAAGGCAACGGGGCCACCAGCGCTAGCCGCTGCACAGTCTACTGGAGCCCTGGGGCCCACAAGAAGGCTTTTGTGATCATCTTCAGCATCGTTTGCTTTGTCCTGCCCACCATCATCATCTTCGCTGTCTACTGCAGTGTCTACCGCGTGGCCCGGATGGCATCCCAGCAACACGCGTCTGTGCCAACACAGGCAGCAGCTGCGCCGAGACAGCGATCCAACTCCATTGCCAGCCAAGTGACTATCATCACCACCAGGAACCTGCCACTGCCCAGGCTGATGCCAGAGCGCTTTTTTTTGGGAAGCAACAAGGCCATCCTCACCTTGGTCCTCATTGTAGGACAGTTCTTGTGCTGCTGGCTGCCCTTCTTCGCGTTCCACTTGCACTCCTCTGTCACTGCTGGCACGGTGGGTGGTGGGCATGGGGAGATGGTGGTCACGTGGATTGCCTACTCCTCCTTTGCCATCAATCCCTTCTTCTATGGGCTGCTGAACCGCCAGATCCGGGAGGAGCTGGCCCGGCTCCGGCGCAGCTGTCTCAACCGGCCGCTGGGCCAGGAGCTCTGTCTTTCCGTCTCAGAGGCCTCTGTCCAGGAAAACTTCTTGCAGTTCCTCCAGAGAGCAACTTCCACGCTGGAGACCCATGCCAGCTGCATCAGCCCCAGCCCCAGGAACAGGCTGGACCAGACCAAGATGGCCTTCCCCATCCCAGGTCAAGTTCCTGAAGAGAGCAGCTGAAGAGCATGGGGCCCTGTTCCACCATGCTGGGCAGAAGGGTGGGCAGGGGACCTGCCAGGGACCCATTGGACCTGCTTGGGCCCAGCCTCGTGGATTTGAAGGGGTCCTTGTTCAGGTTTTGCCTCTTCTCTGAGCTTGTGGTGGAAGACAGTTTCTCCACCTGGAGAAGACAGTAGATCTGGGAAAGCCTCGTCTCCCTTCTGCAGGCTGGGACTGTCTCTGGCTCCACCAGCACAGCGCAGTTGGACAGACGGGCTCTCCTTGGGACATGGGGAGCCAAAGGGCTCCTATGCAGGGCCAGAGGAGGGAGTACCTCCATCTCCGTCACGCCACTGGGACCACTTGTGGCCAGTGGGGAAGAGCAGAGGTCCCTTGCACCCCACCCAGGAGCAGTGGCCCAGCTAACACCACTAACACCCATAACACCAGGGCCCTGGGCACCCCGCTGAGCCTAGCCAGCGGTGTGGAGCCCTCCATCCTTGGCTGTTTAACCCAAAACTAACGTCTGGGCAGAGGAGTTCCTGTCACCCGTGGTCCTTAATAAGGGGGACGGCACCCTCAGGGCTGGCTCTGGCTGTGTCTGTTTTTCCTGCTGGTGTGGCCATGCCCGGCCGTGCCCTCTGTCCCCCCCAAGCTGGCAGGGGCTGCCTCTCCGGGGGGGGTTGTAGGCTGGGGGTCCATGCCAGGCTGTTTATGGACACAGCTGCCCAGCTGAAGCCCAGCCAGTGGTGCCACGTGCCAGCCAAACTGGGCTGCCAGCCAGGGGTGTGCTGGGGTTGACGCGGTGGCACAGGGTGGCATGGTGGGGCTGTGTGGGGTGCCCCTGGCCAGCAGCAACTGAAGGGGACTGGGAGCCGCTGTTCCCCTTTGGTCCTATTGCTTCTGTGGGGCTTGGGTACCCTCCCATGGGACCCCCCAGTGCAAGCAAGGGGACTGGTCCCTGCCGGGGGGACGCTGGAAGGGTACATGACTCCCAGCCCACCCACAAAGGTCCCAGGTCACCCCCAAAGGTGCTGGCACAGTGGGTTGGAGAGCCCCCTGCCCCAGTAATAACTGGGGGGCTGGAGGAGAACTGACCCTTGGCCTCTCAAACTGCCCCACGGCAGGGAGGGGGCTCTGGGAAGGTCCCCAGAGAGACTGGGGCTGAGGGCCAGCACCCCGCTGGCCACAGGGACACTCCTCTGGCCACCACCCTCTGTCCCCAGGAGTTGCGGCTGCCCCTGGTGTGTGTGGGGTGTCTCCACCTGGGGTGGGGGATATTATTATTATTTTTTTCTTATAATTTTTATCTTTTTATTAAACCATTGATAAGTTACAAAGGAGGAAAAAATATAGACTTATATATACAGCATTTCCAAGCCAGCGGGGACCGGCTCTCAGATGGGGTTGCTGGGAGGTGATTGCCCTGGGGTGGCCTGGGGAGGACCCCCCACCAGAGCCAGGGGACAGGGGACCCACGGAGAGGCCAGGCAGCCCCTCATCTGTCAGGACTTGCGTTTTGGGTGCCAGCCAGAGAGGGTGGGCAGGAGCGGGACGGCAGGGTGAGGGGCAGGAGGCGGAGGTCCCACCCCGTCACAGGGCATTGGGAAAAGGAACCCCAGGCTGGCAGGGACAGCCACCAACCCCCCCATACCAGGGCACGCGGTCCCTGTGCAGAAAAATCAGGGAGGGGGGCACAGTGCTGCCGGGACGGGCAGCAGGCAGCACAGCAGCCCTTTCCTCCAGTGGGCATGGCCAACAGGAAGACCCTTCCCTTCCCTGGGGTGTGGGACAAGGGGATCCACCCCAGGCATGGGGCACCTGGCAGGGGCTGGGGGACAGGGTGGGCAGCAGAGAGGTGTCCGTGGCACGGGGTGGCACCCCGGACCCCCTTGCCCACCCACTGGGAGGGCTCAATAGGGCGAGAACTTCTGCCGGTCGGCTTTCTTGGTGCCGTTGGCCGCCGAGATCTTGGTCGTGTAGGTGGCAGTGCCGCCGTTGGGACCCCCCATGGAGGACGGGGAGAGCGCCAGGAAGGACACCGGCTTCAGGCCGATGAAGTTGGAGAGGGAGATGGTGTAGGGGGTGCCCAGCAGGGCTGGAGGGGCTGGGGCGACGGCAGGCAGTGCTGCGCCAGAGCCTGGGGTGAGGGGCTGCGAGAAGCCCACGCCGAGGTCCATGGAGCCAGGGCCTGGTGGCGCTTGGGAGGTAGATTTGGCCGTCTCTAAGCTGGGGAGGCAAGGAAGAAGGATGGGGTCATGAGCACCACGGTGACAGAACAGGTCCCCAGCCCCAACCTGCCCATCTTAGGGTGCAGGGACTGCGTGTCCCATCCCTTCCCAGACAGGTCTCCCTGGGCATCCTGCTGGGGAGGGCTGAAAACCTGGGGCTCAAGCCCTGTGGGGTCTCAAATCCTGCACCCACCATCTCAAGATTTCATAGCACCACCCAGCTCATCCTTCCTGAGGATGCTGGAGTGGGGGTATCCCCCAAAACCTGTGTTGGCGGGGTAGCTGGGGAGGTGCCACCCCTTGCTAACAGCCAGCGTGTGTCCCCCTGAGACTGGCACCTACCAGGCTGTGATGAGGTACTGAGCCAGGGTAATGCTGACGGGGGACCCCGTGATGGTCACGTGCCGCTCGTTGGAGCCCTCGGTCTGGTTCCCAATCTTGATGTGGGCGCCCGACATCTGCCGGATCTCGCTGATCTTGCTGCCGTGCCGGCCGATGATGCAGCCGATGAGCTGGAAGGGCAGGGACTGAGGTGAGCTGGGAGCAGCTGGAGGGGTCACACCGATCAGGGAGGCCCCAGGGGGCTCACCTGACCACCCCCTACCCCTGGGAGGATTGGGGAAACTGAGGCAGGCACCAGGAGGGCAGGGTGCTGCTTTCTTCAGGCTGACCCTGCTTTTTGGTCTCACTCAAGCTCCCCCCGCCCCAGCTAGCATTGCTGGGCTGCCACATCCCAAGGCTCTTCCTTGGCATTGACCAAGCCATTTCCCCCTGCTGTGCCTCAGTTTCCCTTTTCTTGCAGCTCCTTCTGCCCCAGCAGCCCCTCCTGCTCCTGAGCTCTGGCAGCTGAGGCAAAGCCTCCCCTCTGTGAGGCAGTGGATGCTGGCCCCTGCAAAATGGCTGTGGGGTGGGACACATGGGTAGGGGCAAGCTGTGGTCCCCTTTGCCATCCCCAGGACCAACACGTACGTCGTTGGGCACCAGGAACTCCTGGGAGCTGCTCTGGGAGCTGGTGTCCAGGCCTGGAGGGAGAGACAGGGATGTTAGTGGTGGGGCGGTGGGTCTCCAGCACCTCTGTGCCCCCACCCCAGGCCCATGCTGCAACAGTCAGTGGCCCTGGGGACAAACCTGAAGTACCCCTGGGGAGAAGCAGGGAGGATGGGAGATAGGCACCAGTCATAATTTGGTACCAGTGCTCCCCCATTGCAGGTTTGGGGGGCACTGGTGGGTGCAGGGACACCAGGAAATCAAGGACAGGGTCGTTCTGGAGGGTGGGTAGATGTTCCAGGGAGGCTGGGACCAGAGAGGGTGGCAAGGGATGGGGACGCCCTCATCAGGGCCAGGTGGCTGGGAGGGTCAGGAGGGGCACCCCACAGCCCCAGCTCTGGGGGGTGCGTGGGAGATGCTCACCTGGCACCATGGAGGGTGCGTGGCCCAGGGAGGCGAAGGGAAGCGAGTGCCCTGACAGCTGCTGCAGCTTCGTCATCTGCCCGGGCAGCGGGAGGAGGAGGAAGGAGGCGTTAGGGGTGACAGCAGAGGGTCTCCTGTCCCCTCCCAGGGCTAGACGCTGGCACCCAGTGCCTACCAGGACTGGCATCCCCAGCAGCACCCGTCCCAGTGGGCACAGACCCAGTACCCATGGGAACAGGGATGGGCTGCCACTGGGACCGACTCACCTCTGCAGGAGAGACCCCACTGTACTGGCCCTGCATGGAGAAACCCTGTGGGGGGGAAGGAAGGGGCATCAGTGGGGGGCCAGGAAGGGACCCCTGCCTCAGGTCACCCCCCCAGGGCAGGGAGGCCACCCTAAGCCCACCGGAGCTGCCCCTCGCCAGCAGACACTGGGCCCCCTGGCCACCCCATGCCCCCGGGGGGGGCTGCAGCCCCTTACCTGGTTGGCAGAGAGCAGGATGGTGCCCAGGGAGAGGCCAGGGTGGTAGGGGATGGTGGCCCCCTTCGGAGGCGACTGGAGAGGGAGGGAAGGAGGTGGAGGGGATGAGAGACTAGGCTGAATGGCCCCACAGCCCCCTGGACCCCCTTTGCCTCCTCCTTCCCCCCCTCAACAAGCTGGGCACGGCCTCCAGCACCACTGAGGCAGGGTGCTTATGGGCTTCCACGCAGAAGGACCCTGGTGCCCAGATCCAGGTGGGCACGGGAAGTCCCTGGGAGGGAGGGCAGGCAGCATGTGCCCCCCTGGACTGGGCATGGGGCTTGGCAGGTACCTCCAAGATGACGGCGCAGATCTGCCTCACGCACTGGATGATGGTGTCCGGCACCCCCGAGACGGTGACGGCCCGTTCGGTGGAGTTGGGCAGCAGGTCACCGGCCACCTGCACCTGTGCCCCCGTGGTCTGGGGGGAAAGGGAGATGCTGGGGTGCCTCATCCATACCCTACCCCGGGGCTCAGCACCTCACACCTCCCCTGTTCCCTCCTTGGCCCCTGGAGACCTTTTCAGGATCCACAGGGTGATGCTCCACTCCTGCATCACCTCACACAGCCCCTGCGGGACTGTGGCAGCCCCTGTGCCAAAGGCTTTGTACCCCCTGGGGACAATGGGGAGCCCGCACCCAGGGGACCCTCAGCCTCACCTCCCGGATCTCCCGGATCTTAGTTCCTGCCTTGCCGATGAGCGAGCCGCACTGGCTGGCCGGGATGACGAGGCGCAGCGTCACCGGTGCTCTGCCCGGGGCTGCCCCATCACTCCCAGATCCCAGGTCCTGCGAGGGAGGGGGGATGCAGCGTTGAACCCCCAGGAACCTGCAGGCATGGGGGCACCTGGCAGGGGTGTGTGGGGGCTGCCTACCTCCTCCAGCTTGAAGGCGATCATGGAGACAGCGCGGAAGACGGCGTCGGTGGAGCCAGTGATGGTGGTGATGCGCTCAGGGCAGGACCCCTCCGAGATGGTGATGCGCGCGCTGCTCTGGGGACGGTGTCACACCCCATCAGGGACATCAGGGGCCTTGAACTCAATGTCCTCCCCCCCCCGGGAAGGGCTCTCCGGGGGTGGCCTCGATGCCCGCAGACCTGGACTTTCCCCCTCCCACCTGCCCCAGGCAGCTTCCCCAGGGTGCAGCCATGTCTCCCCTGGGTGCGCATGGGGATGGGGTGGGCCAGGGCTGGACACGGGGGAGACACCAGGTGCAGGCAGGACAGGCAGCAGGACCTGGCAGCCCCCCAGCACACTCTTACCTGCTCTCGTATCCTCTTAACAGTCTCTCCTTTCTGCAGGGAGAGGAACAGGGCGGGTGGTCAGGTCCAGGGGAGCCCAGGGCTGGCGATGCCCTGCACCCCAAATCTTACCTTGCCAATGATGCTGCCGATCTCCTGCAAAAGCAGAGAGGGGGGTGGCCCTGTCAGCAGGTAGCTCCCTGCCTGCCACATCCCTCCTTTGCCCACAGCCCGGTAGATGGGCAATGGGCAGGCCCTGCCCCGCAGGCACTGGGACACTGGGTGGCTTGCTGGTGACACTGGGGCATGGGGACAGGCCCCTCCCTGGCTTAGGATGGGGGAAGAAATCCTTCTGGGAATGCTGTTCCTGGTGGGAATTGGGAGCAGGGAGGAAAGCAGCATGTGGCAAGGAGCTGGTGCTCCAGCATGGCCCCCCCACCCCAGGCATTGGTGACCCCCCCCCGCAGTGCTGAGCCCCCCTGCCGTTACCTTGCCGTGCATGAGCATGCGGAGGGTTAGGGTGATGCTGAGCTCTGTCTCCTCGGGGCTGACACCCACGCCGCTGGCTCCGTCTGGCGATGCCATGGCGGGAGGGAGAGCTGAGCCTGCGGGACATGGTGGACTTCAGAAAAGGGGGGAGGGCCCAACTAATTCCCCCCCCTCCAAATCTGCAGCCGGTAAAGTACCTATGGCTGGGAAGAGGGGAAACTGAGGCAGGGGCAGCACTGTGCCCTCCTCCAGCAGGAGAGGCTTCCACAGCCCCGTGGTAGACCATTGGCATCCTGCACCCCTTCTGGGAGCTCCCCAAAGGGACTTGCTGCCACATGGCCGCCCAGGCTGTGGGATGGGGTTCGGTTTGAAGGTACTTGCTGGGACGGTGGCACATGGGGTGGGGGGGATGAGGGTGGCCTGGGTGGTCTCACAGGCTGTGCGAGCCTTCCTCTTCCTCCTCCTCCCTTCCCCCTGCCCGTGCGCAAAGCCCCGGGGGAAACTGAGGCAATCTCCCTGATGGGGACTGCCAGCCTGACGTGAACCATGGCGTGATGCCCAGTGCAGGATGCTGCTGCACCCTGCCCACCCCCCACTGAGCACCCCAGGACACCCCCCACCCCCCCTGACCCTGTGCCTGGGGGACGGGGGTGGCCGGGACCCTGCAGTGCCAGCGGGAGGAGGACAATCGCCGTGTGTCCGGGCACGGGTGGGCGGCTGCGGCACCGCTGGCTCCTGGCGAGCTGGGCGATGCCAAGCGGCTTTGAAACAAAGCACCCGTGTTGGGGCTGGGGCCCATGTCTGCGGGCATGGCGGGGGGGGG
>JAOXNO010000003.1:16549138-16570018 GCA_028565335.1 Limnodromus scolopaceus
GGCGGGGCCGGGCCGGGGCGGGTCGGGGCGGGCCGGGGGCGGTCGAATGGGGGCTCCATAAAAGCTCGGTGCCACCGGCAGCCCCGGGAGCGGCGGCGGGATGCGGGCGGCGGTGTCGGTGTGCTGGCTGGGGGCTGCGCTGCTGGCGGCGGGGAGCAGCCTGCCCCGGCTCCGCCTGCCCTACCGCGGTGAGACGGGGCGGGGGGGGCGCCTGCTGCGGGCAGAGAAGGGGGCGTGGGGTGGGGGTGCCTGGCCACATCGGGGTGTCCTCCGTTCCCCCCGCCCCGGGGGGTGAGTGGGAGCTTGGGGAGCCTCAGCTGCGCCCAAAGTGCGGGTTTATGGTGTGGGTTTTTTTCTGGGGGGTGGGCACCTTGCGCTGGGGGCTTGGTTTGGGCTGGGGTTTGTTTTGGGTGGGTGGGTGCTCGGCACTCTCCCGTTCCCCACTCGGGACGCGGGGGGGACCGCCCGAGGAGGAGGAAGGTGGGGAGCCGGGTGATGGGGCGGAGGATGATCCGCCGAGCTCCCGTGCGGGATCGTCTCCCACGTGGAGTTGGGGGAAACTGAGGCACGGCCCTGTTCTGGCACCGGCATGTGGGTTGGGTGGGTTCTGGGGTGCGTGGGTGCTCCCCTGGGCATCCCCGGGGGTGCTCGGCATCCCGCCCGCTGCTGGGTGGGAGCCAGGCAGTCCCCCCTCAACTGCCCAGCAGGTCCCCTGGGTGCTGCTCAGCCCGGGCACCCTCCCAGCCCCACCGCACTGGGGTGGTGGGTGCTGGGGTGCCAGGGGGGGCCTTTGGGGTGCCGCTGTGCTGGGAGTGCTTGGTTTTAATTAAAACTCTCCCTCTGATCCTGCTCTGGCTTGCTGCACCCCCCTCTCTGCCAGCTTAATCCACGGGCTGCTTCCAGCCAAACTTGACAGAGGAGTCCGGAGCGCCCCAATCTCCTACTTCTTGGCTAAAAGCAATGAACTTGCTCTAAAAAAAATTAAATTAAAATAAATTGCATAATGCATATCTTCTCCCCTACCCAAAGAGGGGAAAAGCATGGGATAGCCAAGTTCTTGAGAAGCCCCGGGAGCTGCAAAGCACTTCCCTGTGCCCAAGAAAAGCTGCCGTCTCCCCTTGTGCTGCCCGGGTTGGGTGTCCTCCAGCCCTGGGACGTGGGGTGGCTGTGCCCCTGGCTCTGTCCTGGGCAGAGTGGGTGGCCTCAGGGACTCCCTCCCTGTTGAACGGGGGAAACTGAGGCACGCAGTGGCCCCACTTACACTGGGAGGCAGCAGGCACCCAGGATGGCTCCCGGCTCTGCCCTGTGGTGGGATCGGTGTCCTCATGCTGTGCTTGGCAGCAGGACTAGGAGGTTTGGGGTCCCGTCAGAGCCCGGTTACGGGGCTCAGGTCTGGCTCAGGATCTGATCCACTCCAGCCCGAAGTCCGTCCGTGCTGTTCCCCAGGTGCGAGGGGCTCCCCGGGGCTGGGCGGGTTCCTTGGCCTCCCGCAGGGAGCGAGCAACCTTTTGAAGCTTTTTTTTTTTTTTCCTTCTTAAGCTGATTATTCTGTTCCTCTTCCAAATTGGAAGCAGAAACTGAAATTTCCCATGAAACAAATTCTGCCACCGCCTTCTCCCTGGGGGGAAGAAAAAGAAAATGAAAATTTCAATTAAAACCATTAGAAGCCTCTGAAATTAAAACTGGGGTGAAATGAAGCTGCTTGCGCGTAGCTCGTCGGCTTGGGCTGTGTGTGGCTGGTGGCTCTGGCTGCGGGGTTGACATCTGGGGGGGGCATAGGGGAAGGCGTCATGCTGTGGGTGCAGGGGTGGCCGTGTCCCCAGCTCCCCCTTTCACTTCGAGCCGCTCTTTTCCTTCCACTTTGACTTCCAGCAGTGGCTTGCGCAAGAGGGGAAAGAGCACTTTGCTGGTGTGTGCACCAGGAGCATCGCAGCACAGCCTGGTGCCCACCACTGTCTCCCCCAAGGGACCCTTGTCCTGCTGCAGTGGCGCCTGGGGGTTGGCTTCTACGGGTCCCCCACCCTGGGGGGTAAAGGGGTGGATGGAGCATGGCAGGGTGCTGCTGCTCCCTGGGGAGAGGAAGCCAGGGAAGGGGAAGGCACCCCCAGGCAGTGTAACCCGAGGCGCAGGAGGAATTTGTCGGGGCTGGGGGAGAGGGGGAAGCCTTGCCTGAAACAATAAAAGGAGCCCGATGACTTTGCCAATGTTATTCCGAGCTGGGAAAATATTATTGCAGGGCAAGAATAGAAGGAGACGACAGAGTTTTCCTGGGCTGGGCCTGGTGATACGGGAGGACTGGAGATTCTGAGGGGGGGGATGGACATGAGGAGGAGGTACCACCCTGGGGAGATGGGGCTAGAGGGGCCCCCGGTGCCAGCTCTGCTTGCAGGCACTGGGGTCTTCCCAGTGAGGATGGAACTCCTGGGGCTGTATCTCTCCATGCCACCAGCATCACCAGTTAGGGCACTGGGACTACCCTGGGGTGACTTTGCAGGGATGAGAGCTGTGTGTGATGGGGTTGATGGACCCCGTCTCCCTTGCAGGTCCCAGAAGAGACATTTCCCACTAGGATGGGGGCATTGTGCCACTGGCCATCTCCTTGCTGGAGGTGACAAATGTGCCCCCAGCAAGAACAGGGCTTGGTACCCCCGTGTCCTGGGCTGCTGGCAGCTGGGATTGTCCCAGCACCACCTCATCTCTGATGGGGACTTGTGTGTGGGATGCTCGGGCTGGGGGTTTCCCTGGGGTCAGCAGTGACGGCTGGCAGCCTTCCTCGGCAGAGGGTGTCTGGGGACATGGCTGTGCTTATCAATGGCGCTTTGTCTTCCTCCTCCTCCACCCAGTGGTTGCAGTGGCCTGTCCCCGGGTCGGGGTGGTGGCTGGGACAGCACTTCAGAGCCTGGTGAAGCTGAGCCGCTCCCTCTTGCCCTCTCCCTCTGCAGCAGCTGGGTGGGCGCCGCCGTGCCGGGGTTTTCGGCTCGCTGACCCTGAAAGTCATTTCCCACCGGGAGCCAGTCAGGCCACTGCCCCCGCGGCGGCATCACCATGAAGGTCCCCTCAGTGTCCCGTGGAATTCGGGCTTGAACTTGCTTTGGGAGCCTTAACCATTAGAGCCTGTTGCTTTGGGATGTGATATCCACCCCAGGGATTGCAGCGTCCCCGTGCCAGTGCCTTTCCCCAAGCGCTGTCCCGTGCCATGGCGGGGAGGAACCAGACCTCGCTCCCCGACAGCGAGGTCTGGTGGCAGTGGCAGCGGCGGGCTTTGTGTGCTGGTTTCCCCGTGGCACTGGCTGGGTGCCTGCTATTGTGTCCCTGGCTGGCACCCAGGGCAGGCAGGACCTGCTTTCTGCCCACCCCATGTCTTCTCTTGCCACCCTCCCAGGCTCCGTGCGAACCCGACTTGGGGCTGATGGCAACGGGCTTTGCCAGGCTCTTGCCCACCCCAACTCGCTGTGGCATGGCCATGGTAGGAGCCCAGGGTGGTTCAGCCGAAGCTTGCTGGGGGCAAACTTGCTCGGGACCCCGCTGCCCCTCTGCTGCAGCATCCTCTGACGGTGGGGGGGCCTCCCGGGGGTGTGAGAGGGCACTCAGCTGTGGGACAAAATCCATCGCTTTTCCTTCCTGTCCTTGTCTTGGGTGACAGCTCAGGGCCACGGGGCAGCACTGTCCCAGCAGGGTGGGCTGTGGGCTGGCGTCTGGGGGACCCCAGTGTGAGCAGCACATGAAAGGATGTGGTGGGGGCTGCTGTGGAGCAGGACATCCCCCAGGCTCGAGGCAAGCACTTGTGTCTGTGGCCAGGAGGGGACATCCGGGGAGAGCGTTCCTTATGACACCCCATGAGTCTTAGAGGCTGGGATGGCTCCTCCTGACGCTTCCCTTCCTCCCTGGCAGAGCTTCTGGGCACCAACCGCTCTGTCCTCTTCTTCGGCCACCGAGGCTTCCTGGGCCTCCGCTCCCTCTACCTGGACGAGTACCGTGACCGGCTCTTCATTGGGGGGAAGGATGTGCTCTACTCCCTGCTCCTGGACGGGCCCAGTGCAGACGCCAAGGAGGTGAGCAGGGTCCTGCTGAGCACCCTGGGGTCTCCATCCTCACCCTGGCCCCCCGGGCACCCCTCGCCCCTCCAAGCAGATGGTGCCCAGCCAAGCCAGGTGAGGCCACCCTGAAGCACGACCTGCCCTGGGGATGTCCCTGGCCCAAACGCCCTGAAATGCATGTGAAAACTTGTGCTGCCTGGCAAGGGAGGGCTGGCCATGGTGGCAGCAGGGCAATTAGCCAGAAATTAGTTGTAGTTGGCAGCCAGTGACACAGCCCACCCATGAGCCCTGGGTGCTGAGTGGGATCTCCGAGCCTGCTCTCCTAAGAAGCTGCCATCAGGAGAGCAAGTGCTCCCCATCCCCACCCAGGCATCCCCTTCACAAGCCAAATATCCAGCTGAGTGCCTGCAGAGACAAGGAGCTAAATGCATCCATCATTGCAACGAGCTGTGCCAGGGCTCAGCTAGCAAAGCCCACAGACCTCTCCTGGCTCCTCGGTGGGAGAGGCGATGGATGATGCTGAGCAGAGGTTCCCCTCCTCCTTCACCCCCCTCCTCTTCAACTTCTGTTTTTTTTTTAAACATGGCTCTGGGCTGTTTGTAGCTGAAGAAAGTGGAGAAGGAAATGAAGTGCCCCTTGGTGTGTTGGGTCACTGCAATGGGGTCAAGGGCTTGTGTACCCAAGCTGCCCTTGGTCCAAGAGCCACCGAAGGCTGTGGGGCACTCGAGTTCTATTGCTGCCTGCCATGCCCAAGGATCCTTTCCCCAGGCCACCCACAAGTCCACCCCTTTCCAGGCCATCCCCAGCGAGACCCCCCCCAAATCCAGCCCGGCTGCGGGCTGTGACCGCCGTGGTGCACCTCCCCAGGAGGAAGGGTCCTAGCCTGGGTGGCAGGGTGGGAGCCCTGGGCTGGGGGGGCTCTGGAGAGCTGGAGGTCTCTCTCTTGGTCCCCGTCTCCATCACCATGCCACCCACAGCCTGGGGACATGTATTTGCAAGGCTGGGTCCCTGCTGTCCCCCCTCCCTGCTCCAACAGGTCCTTTGTGTTGCAGATCTACTGGCCACCCCTCCCGGGGCAGACGGAGGAGTGTTTTCGGAAGGGGAAGGACCCAGGGGTGAGTCTCTCCCCACGCATGGTCTGCCCTGAGCCAGGGGGAGGTCCCTTTGTGCCCTGGGACCAGCTGGCTCCCCCCGTGCCAGGGCTGTGCTGCGTCATCCTGCTGGGGGTGACTTCGTGGGATGCACAGGACAGTTAATGCTGGGGCAGAGCAAGGGACCATCCCTGTGCATGAGGGAAACTGAGGCAGGGAGTTGGCGACCAAGCCTGGCCACGTGAGATGCTTGCACTGGGCTCTGGAAACCTCATCTCCGGGGGCTCTGCTCAGCCCCATGGCCACAGAGTGGTGGCCAGTGTGTCCCCAAAGGTGGCCGCACCAAGAGGGCAGCGGTAGCCAGGCTCAGAGACCTGAGCTGGGAGGAACCAAAAGCCCCGTGCTGTGCTCCAGACCCCAGCGATGTGGCCTGGCCCATCCTGGCCATCCCTGACGGTGGGAAATCTGTGGCTCACTCAGGTTCGGTGACCTCGCTCCCCAAACCTTACCCCTCTCTGCATCCCCCCCAGCCCTGACATGGAACAGGACTGTGGCGGGGAGAACGTCCCCGAGGCTCCCCTGGCCAGACGAATTGCTCCCGGGAGTCCCCGTCCCGCTCTGCCTGTTTATTTTACAAGCTCTCACCGACAGATCCGAGCCAGGGCAGGCTCGATTTCTTATTTTTCTTGAACATATATATTTTTTTTTAAACTTGCTATTTTAGAGGCTCTTTGCAAAGGGAAAATAAACAGCGGGGAGGCTGGGAACCCCCGGGGCAGCTCGGTGGCGGTGTTCCCAGCAGACGAGGGGCCTCACGTCCCGCCGGGGGGGGGGATGATGGGGGACAGGCAGGGCTGGCGCTGGACGGGGGGAGCTGCTGAGCTACCAGTGGTGGTGCCCAAGTGGGAGAAGGGTGGGAGCCCTTTTCCAGTGGGAACTTCCAGGAGAGACCGCGCAAGGTCAGAGGTGGCAGGTCTCCAGCCGCGGGGGTGTTGTCGCTACTGGTTCCTGATAGAAAGGGACAATCCCAGACAGTAGCAATCGGGGCTGTCCTGGAGGCAGCCGAGAATGCCTGTAGGTATCTGTCTCCATCTCCCATGTTTCCTCCCTTTGTTTCATTCCTGGTGTGAGCAGGAACACAATGGGGAAAGGATGTCCCTGGATCTGGTTGTGTCCTGGGTGCCAGGAAGATGAGCCCCCTGTCCTCAGGGGCTTGGGGCTGGGTGTGGGAGACACTGCTGGGTGCTTGCTGGGTGGGTGACCTTTCTCCCCTGGCCAGCGTGGGCTGTGATGGGGTGAGCACACAGATTCCCCTGGGGATGCTCTCAGCAGCAGGAGGACCAGTAAAAAGCCTTGTCCTTTTGCAAAGGGCTGGGGTTCACCTAGATCAAGTCCATGCCAGCCCTGTGGGTGGGTGCAAGCTTTCATCTCACACTCCTGGCACTGGAGTGAAGGCAGAGAGCCTGTGTGCAGCCTTGGGAGCCAGGGCTTGGGCTCACCCATCGTTGTAGGGCTACAGGCAGAGGCGGGGAGCTGAGGGTGGGACCCCTGTGTTCATTCCCGTCCCCTGCTGTCCCACCAGACCGACTGTGCCAACTACGTTCGCGTCCTGCACCCCTACAACCGGACACACTTGCTGGTCTGCGGGACGGGCGCCTTCCACCCCGTCTGCGCCTTCGTCTACGTGGGGCACCGGGGCGAGGTAGGGCAGCACCGCAGTGGGGTGCCCATCCTGAGCACCCCTGGTGGGACACCCCTGGGAGGTAGATCCCCATCTTCCACCTCCTTCCTGGCGGGCTTCAGGACGGTGTGGGGATGCTGGGTGTGTTGTTTGCCCCATGCTGAAAATTGGGGGGGGGGGAGGCAGGAACCAGCTCCCTGTTGCCCCTTTGCCCTTGCGCTGTCCCCTCCCTGGCTCCCCCACCTTTCTGGCCTGACATCGCCTTTCCAGACGTGTCCCCTGAGGCTGGTGTCCTGCCAGGGGCCGTCCTGAGTGTTGTTCCCTCCTCTCCCCGTCTGCTGCTCATAAATCAGGTTGGCTGAGGTGGAAAGGCAGGGCCCCCCGTTCCCCCCTCGCAGCCCGGCGCCGTGCAGGCTGTGGGAGCTCTGCCCATGCTTTGATGCCACTGGCCAGGCTGATGGGCAAGCGGTGGGGCTGGCGGGTCCCTCTGGCTCCCGCGCATCCTCACAGCATCAGACTTGCCTCAAAAAGCACGGAACCCGCTTCCAGAAGGTCCTTCTGGGAGCGCTGGGGCTGTGGATGATTGCAGGAAGATGCCTGTGAAATGGGCAGGCACCAGTGCCAGCCCCTGCCTTCCCGGGCATGGCCCCACTGCCCAGGGCACGGCTGGGGGTGACCTGCCTGCTCCCCCTCACCCAGCACACCTTCACCCTGGACCCTGCCAGCGTGGAGACCGGCCGGGGCAGGTGCCCACACGAACCCAGCCGCGCTTTTGCCAGCACCGTCATCGGTGGGTCATCTTCCTCGGGGGACCTGAGAGCCTTTGGGGTGCCGGGACCAGGGATGGTCCCTGTGCCAGCCGGGGCTGGCTCTTAGCCCTGTGATGGGATGTTTTTGCCAGGCGGGGAGCTGTACGCCGGCCTCACCGCGGATTTCTTGGGCCGCGATCCCGGCATCTTCCGCAGCACAGGGACCCGCTCTGCCTTGCGCACGGAGGTGGACCAGCGCCTGCTCAACGGTAACGGCTCCCCTCTTGCCCCTCCATCCCCCCGGCTGGGCTAATGCTGGGGACTGTGAGCCTTGTGGTGGCCAGGACACCCGCTGGCCATGGTGTGGCATCCCCCATGCCAGGTACGAGCAGGGAAAGGCACCGGGGCAGCAGGATCTGGGGGTTCTCCTGGCCAGCATCCAGTCCCAGTGTGGTGTGGGGGTCCGGAGCTGGTGGTCGTGCCCTCTCATCCCACCTGCTATTGCCGGCTTTCACTTGTAGACCCCAAATTTGTGGCAGCCCACTTGATTCCAGACAACGATGACCGGGACAATGACAAAGCCTATTTCTTCTTCACGGAGAAGGTGGTGGAGGCAGACAGCAAGGAACATGCCATCGTGAGCCGCGTGGCACGGGTCTGCGTGGTAAGATGCTGGTGGGGACTGCAGGGGACAGGGATGCGCTGAGTCACAGTGGTGGCCCTGATGCTCCCTGTCCCTGCAGAATGATGCTGGTGGCCAGAGGGTGCTGGTCAACAAGTGGAGTACTTTCAACAAAGCCCGGCTAGTGTGCTCTGTTCCTGGTCCCGGTGGCATTGACACCCACTTCGATGAGCTGGGTAAGGGGTTCATGGAGCTGGGGACCTCACCAGGGCTGGTCCTTTTGTTGGTGGCTTTGGGAAGCTCCCAGGCTTCCAGGAGAAACCCTATGGCTTTGGTTTCTCATCCCCAGAGGATGTCTTCTTGCTGAGGACAAAGGATGGAAAGAGCCCAGAGATCTATGCCCTCTTCAGCACCATCAGGTGGGTAGTCCAGCCCCAGCCTCTGGGGACATCCAGGTGCAGCTACCCATGACCTGCCCTGTGACTGTCACCATGTGGCTGCTGGCTGTTCCCCAAGCTCTGTCAGCTCTTCCCTGGTCCATACAGAGATGTTGGCGCTCCCATTATCCCCACCAATGGTGCCAGTGCTGAGCATGGCTCTGCTCACCCCATTCACTGTCCCCTTTCAGCCACGTCTTCCAGGGCTCTGCCGTCTGCGTGTACCGCATGGCCGACATCCGGGAGGTCTTCAATGGGCCCTTCGCCCACCGAGAGAGCCCCCACCACCAGTGGGGCCCCTACGAGGGCAGGGTGCCCTACCCCCGGCCAGGCGTGGTGAGCGACTCCCTGGACCTTTGGGTGCCCTTCGTTCCTCTGATTGCTCTTCCAGGGGAGTGATGGGGCTGATCCTCCATCTTCTCACCTGATGGGATGGGCTCCCTGTGAGATCCACCCTGGGATGGCTGGGGACCAAGGTCTCGCAAAGGGGTGGAGAAGAGGGATCCCAAATTGGAATGCAGGGAGGGACCCAAACTGGCTCTGCGGGGCAGTGGGGGAGGAAGGAGGGATGGGTGCTGGGGTGGCTGGCTGAGATGGTTCCCTCTCATCCCTGCAGTGTCCCAGCAAGACCACCAACCAGCCCCGACGTCAGTACGGCACCACCAAGGACTTTCCCGACGAGGTGCTGCACTTCGCCCGCGCTCACCCCCTCATGTACAAGCCCGTGTACCCCCGGCACCGCCGGCCCCTCCTAGTCAAGACTGACCTGCCCCACCGCCTGCGCCAGCTCGTGGTGGACCGGGTGGAGGCTGAGGATGGGCACCATGATGTCCTCTTCTTTGGAACAGGTGAGCGGCAGGATCTGCGTGCAGGAAGGAGCCCCGGTGCCGGGGCTGCCAGTGGGCACGCCACTGGGTGTGTGATGGCAGAGTGCTCACACCTCCATCCTCCTCCTCCTCCCTGCAGACGCCGGCTCGGTGCTGAAAGTGGTGGTCCTGCAGAAGACAAGCTCAGTCACAACTGAGGAAGTTGTTCTGGAGGAGCTGCAGGTTTTTAAGGTGCCATTTGCTGCCCTTGCATGCGAGGGAGAGGGGCAGTGGGGTGGGCTCAGGTTGGGGACACACGTGGGGATGGAGGCCCAGAGCTGTCACTGGGAGGGTGCTGGGAGGTCTCTTACACCTCCCAATGAGCTGGGCTCTCCATGGCAAGGTTTTCACCAGCCTCACACCTGCTCCCCTCCCTTGCAGGCGCCTGTGCCCATCATCCAGATGGAGATCTCCGTCAAGCGTGTGAGTATGAACATGGCTCGGCCACGGGGCTGGGGACAGGGCAGGTGACCAGGAGGGACTGAGATGTTGTCACCAGCCTCTCAAAGCCTGCATGGTGCTTGCCCTGGGGATCCCGACTGGGGACTCCAGGCGCTGTGCCCATGGGGGCTGCCAGAATTACCATCTCGGTGCTGTTCCCCCAGCAAACGCTCTACGTGGGCTCCAGCCTGGGGGTGGCCCAGGTACGGCTGCACCGGTGTGAGACCTACGGCACGGCTTGTGCCGAGTGCTGCCTGGCCAGGGATCCCTACTGTGCCTGGGATGGCACCGCCTGTACCCGCTACCAGCCCTCTGGCAAGCGCCGCTACCGCCGCCAGGATGTCCACCATGGGAACCCTGTGCACCAGTGTCTGGATCAGAACCTGACTGGTGAGGGACTGGGGAGACCTTACGGGTCTGGGGGCTTGTCCAGGTGCCCTGAAATGTCCCTGCGTCCATAGCCCTTGGCACACAGGGGGGCTTGTGGCCATCCCAGGTGGGCTGGGGCACCTAGTCACCTCATCTCCCCATCCTGTAGACCAAGGGTTGCCCCAAGAGAAGGTGGGTGCTGCTGGGGCTGGGGTCTGTCCCTGGGGAGAAGGGGACTGAAGCCACTTGGTGGCCCGGGGGAGGCTGACACCCAGGTGCATGGGAGTCTGGCTCTGCCCTCCCTGTGAGCCTGTGTCTGTCTCTGCCCCAGTGGATGACTTTGAGAGTGTTGAGGAGAAGGTGCTTTATGGGGCGGAGGACAACAGCACCTTCCTGGAGTGCACACCCCGGTCCCCGCAGGCCAGCGTGCAGTGGTTCGTCCAGAGACCCCCCGACGAGCAGCGGGACGAGGTGAGGCTCCCCCCGCGCCTGCCTTGCTCCCCTCGCAAGGGCACGGGAGGGACGTGGGACCAGACCTGGACCCCCCCATCCTTGTGGTGGCCCACAGGTGAAGACGGATGAGCGGATCCTGCAGACAGAGCAAGGGCTGCTCTTCCGCAAGCTGCACCGCCACGACGCCGGCATCTACTACTGCAAGACGCTGGAGCATGGCTTCACCCAGACGGTGGCCAAGACAGCCTTGGAGGTGATCACCAGTGAGCAGCTGGCACACACCTTCCCCCGGGAGCGGGGGGACGAGCCCCTGCGCCCACCTTGCCCCGAGCCCCGGCTGGCGCCACAGGCTCCAAAAACCTGGTTCAAGGACATCATGCACCTCATCAGCTCCCAAAACCTGCGGCGGGTGGAGGAGTACTGCACCCGCCTCTGGTGTGGCACCAGCCGCCCCCACCACCGCAAGAGCAAGCTGGCCCACACCAAGCATGCCCTGGCCAGCATGGACATGGGCAAGAAGGGACGGGTGGCCAAATCCCACGGTGAGAGGAACCGCGTGCCCCGGCAAGCGGCAACCACTTAGAGAGGGCAGGGTAACAGACACGGGGTGGCCGTGGGTGAGGACCAGCTCCTCACGCTGCTGGTGGCCCCAGGGGACTCCTGCCCTACTGGGTGGCTTCCAATGGTGCCAGCCCAGTCCCTCCATTTCCCCAGCTGTGGTGGACGGGATTCCAGGGCTGGCTCCTGGGCAGGTCCTTGTCACCCTTGGTGGCTGCAGGGCCACCTCTGAAATGGTTGGGGTGGTGGGACGCATCGGCCCCACAGCTGGGTGCCATGGTGGGTGTGGGGCTATGGTCCCCAGGGCAGGTTGGGGCTTGGCACCCGCGGTGCCACCACTGTGCCACCACCCCAGGGAGCTTGCTGGCTGGCTTTCTCTGCAAATAAAGAGGCCAAGTGTGGCGCCGCGGGGAGCGGCTGATGGCTCCAGCCTCTTTCCATGCCAGCACGGGGCCTGGGAAAGATAATGCCCGCTCTCACAGAGGGGAAAACTGACCATCACCCCAAAAAGCCTCCGTGCCCAGGATGGGCCCTATCTGCTGTGCCTGAGGAGCCAGAGCCATGCTGCACCACCCCACCTGGGGGACAGGGCTTCCTCCAACCTTCCCTGCAGCACCAGGACACGCTCCGTGGTGCCAGCCCATGACTGGGTGCAGCTCCCCCCTTCCCCTCCATGTCCCCCCGCCCCCCAACAGCCACAAACCATTTTAGGGCTGGGCAGGGGCGGGGAGGAAAGCAAACTGCTGGCAGGTTAGACCCGTTCCTGGGTAAACATGGGAGAGGCACTGATGCCACCACCATCATTGTGCCCAGGCGGGAGCGGGGACATGTAGAAGGTGGCCCCAGCAGTCTGCGGGGGCTGCCCCCCACCCCAGGTGTGTTTCTGGTCACCCGGCAGAGCTGGGTGGGACAAGGCTGGTTGGGGGAGGCTTGATGCTGGGCTGGTGGAGCTAAACCAGCCCCCAGGGCCTCCCCCAGACGCTGGGGTTGGGGGGCAGGTGCATGGAGAGGACCCTCAGGCCGCCGGCACCGTCCCGGGCTGCCAGCAAGGTGCTCGCTTGCTTTCCTCCTGCGACATGAGCTCACTCGCCTGGTCAGCCTGGGGTGATAAGGATCTCCCCCTTCCTGAGGCAGGGCTGCCCCACACAATGGTGTGAACCGCGGCCCTGCCGGCACGGGCATTGTTCAGAGGCAGAGGAACGGGAAAGAAAAATAATAATAATAATAATTAAAGCCCCCTAAATAGCTCGCGCAAAGCCAGCTCATGATATCATCGCTCCTCCCTCAGTGTGTGTGTTTGTGCTGCAGCAGCGAGGCACCATGGCTCACCACGGAGCCTTTGATGGGGCAAAGTCCCCCAGCAGCGCTGCCCTGTCCCACGGCACGCCCGTGGAGATGAGCTGTGTGTCCCCAACCCTCTCCTCCCACTCCTCATCCCACCTCTCCTGCAAACTCCCGCTGCCTGCATGGGGTGTCTCCAGGGGTGGGAGGGCTGTGGTGGGGCTGGCGGGCCGGGACACGTCCTGCAGGGAGGGGAGCGGAGCTGGTAGCCAAGCACGTGGATTTGGTTAATCGCAGGGCTGGGGGGCACAGAACGATAAGCAACAAGTAGAGACAAGGAGGCCAGAAATGAGAGACAGAAGTCTGATTCCTCGGGGCTTGGATTTAATGGCTCTGAAGCATTTGCAATGAGCCACGCTGTGGAAACACTCGCACCTTGTTGCCTCCAAGCAAACCGTCACCCAGCAGAGCCGGGGCTTGGCTGCCTGCCCCGGGGGAGGCAGTGAGAGGGGTCCTGGGACCTCTGCTGCATGTGGGACCTAGCCCGAGACGAGCTGCGGCAGAGGCTGGAGGTGATGCCAGGGCCAGTGATGTTTCAAACTGACCATGAGCAAAGACCAGAAGAAACTGGTTCCTGAACAGGCCTCCCCCTCCTGGTAAATCTCCATAAATCTCTGCAGTGGCTGAGCCTGCCCCTTCTGGGTAGGTTTACATCAGTAAGGCTGGAGCAGGGGGGCTTTTGTTAGGGGTGCAAGCAGGGCTAACATTCCATCCTTGTCTTCCATAATAACCAGCCAACGGAGGCAACCTCAGTCCCTAGAAATTTCCATGGGCTGAATGAACATGAACACATCCTCACTCACCCCGGGGAGTGGAAAGAGACAAATTCGGTGGGCAGATACAGCCCTGTTGCCCCGGCTCACCTCCTCTGCATAAGGGGAACAAGCCCTACCTGGGTCTCGGTGCTGCTGGCCAAGCCCTGTCCCAGGAGGAAGAGTGGGGTGAGGGGAGAGCTGGAGGACGGGGCGTGTGTGGGAACAGTCACAGAACAAAGCCACGTTGCGGGGGGATGGGTGCAGCCATGGATCCGGCTCCTATTTTTAGCCCACTTCCTAAGGAAGCGCAGCACAGGGGCGCCCACTCCTCCTGGGAGCCTTCCGGCCTCTGAGGCAGCATACGTGGAGCTGCTGGCAGGGTGAGGGATGTGACGGTTTGCCTCAGCCTCAGCAGGAACCCTCACACCTCAACACGGTGGGGCCTAGCCCCTGATGACAGGGGCTGATGACAGGCCCAGGCCCAGTTCCAGGCTGGAGCCCCTCACAACAGGCCTGGATCCCTGACGACAGGCCCAGGCTGGAGTCCCTGACAACAGGCCCAGGCCCACTTCCAGGACGGAGTCCTTCACGACAGGCCCAGGCCCAGTTCCAGGCCCTGATCCCCCGCGACAGGCCCAGGCCCCTCACGACAGGTCGTAGGGGGCGGCCCAGGCGCTCGAGCCCAACTCCCAGGCGAAGCCCCGGGGCGGGGCAGGGAGAGGCCCCGGCCCCCAGGGCCCTCCCAGGACCTCCTCCGCCACCGCGGGGACATTTGTGTCTCCGCCATTCGCCGTGGGACCTATGTGCCTTGGCGCGCGCTGACGTAATGTGACGCGACGTCGCGCAGCGATGACGCGCGGGGGCGGTGCGACGGCGGCGGCGGCGGGGCCCGGAGTCGGGGCGGGTGGCGGGGCCGGACATGGCGACGCGGCCCGGCCCGCGGGAAGATGAATAAGGGCTGGCTGGAGCTGGAGAGCGACCCCGGTGAGCGGCGGGGACGGCGCCGGGGCGGGGGGGAGTCTGTGAGGAACCGGACGGGGGGCTGCGGCCTAGGCCAGGAGCGCTGTGAGGGACAGGCCGGGGGCTGGGGCCTGGGCCAGAGGCCTGTGAGGGACGGGACCGGGGGCTGGGGGCCGGGGCCGGCCGCTGGGACGGGGGTTTGTGAGGGACAGGCTGGGCGCCGGGGCCTGGGCCGTGGTGGGGCTGTGAGGGGTAGGCCGGGGTCTGGAGGACTCAGAGGGGTAGGCTGGAAGGTCTCTGAGGGGCGGGCTGGGAATGTGGGGTGTCCAGCTGAAGCGTGGGGTGCGTAGGCAGCGTTCCAGGGTGCAGGCCTAGAGTGGGAGTGTGGGGGGACAGGGGTTGTGGGAGTGCGTGGGGCGGGAAGAGGGGCTGGGGAGGGTGTGCGGGGAGAGGAGGGCGTGGAGAGGGAGATGTGGGAACATGGGTGAGGGGGTGCCTGGAGGCGCAGGCGGAGGGTTAGGAGGGCAAGCAAGGGTGTAGGGGTTTGTGGGGCAGGAGTAGTGTGGGTACTGAGGGGAAGGAGAGCTGTGTAGGGTCATAGTGTGTGGGACATAGCCTACGGGGGTTTATGGAGGGCTTAGGGAAAGGTGGGGGGTATAGGGCAGGCAGAAAAGGGGATGTCAGGAGGCTGGGTGTAGGGATACAGGGGCAGGATGGGATGAACAGGGCTGCAGGAGCATTGTGAAGGCTCAGAGTGGGGCCCGGTTTCTGGTAGCACTTGTACATGGGGTCTGAGTTGCCCTGGAAACCTCTGTGTGTGTGGTGTGATCTGATAAACCCGGAGATCTTTGTGGAAAACATCTGAAATGCCATGAAGCTGTAGTATGAAGCATTCCTGTTTGAAAATACACCCTGAAATATCACTGAAATCAGCAAGAGGTGTGCGTATGAGATGCCCCTTGCTACAGCAACAGCTCTGGTGATTGCCTCAGAGCATGGCAGGCAATTGGGGACAACCTGTGTCACTTGGGAGCACATGATGGTGGTGTCTCCGTCCCCTGCGTGTCAGATCCTGTCATCACTTTGCAGTGGAGCGGGTGAATCAAACCCTCTTGCCCAGGTAGTCCAGGAAAGGTGCTGAAGAGCTGCCGGGAGCAGGATGGTCATGGGCATCCCCTTCCCACTGCATCGGAGAAAGTGGTTTTTCTGGTGGAGTCCCGGAGTTTGTTTTGTGGGTTAGGATGTGAAGGCCAAAGCTGGCATGAGCACTGGCTGAGCATTGTTTTAACTTCTCTGAATTGGCTGTAGTGCTATGTGGGGTGGTCCTCTTGAGAGACCGAGAGCTGGTCTTTAGGATATGGTGGTGCATTTTTGAGGCTGTCATTTTGGAAATTGGACCCCTGGCATTATACTCGTCTTCCTGCATTCAGTGAAGGATTCTGTCTGCTGTTGGTCTCCGTCAGCCCAGATTTTGCTGCTTTTTATCTTTTTTCTACTGGTCCTCGGGAATTGCCAAAATTGTTCCCATCTTCCCCCTTCTTCATCTCGAAGACCATGCCGAAGACGGGACATGGTTTGGATTCTCACACCAGGGAGGGAAGGTTATTTGCTTGAAAGATAATATGTCTGGGTAGAGGTGTGCTCTTGGCACACTGCAGTTGCACTCCTTTGGATGTGTAGAGGTTTGGATGCAGAGGTAGCAGTTGGGACAGAGGTTAAGAATGACCCATGCTCTGCTCTTGGCCTTCAGCACATCCCATAAGCTGCCCAGCCCTCGCCACAGGGCTTGGGATTTAAAGCTCTTGGTGCTCTACTGGTCAGAAAGGGTGAGTAGATCCAGATTTGGGCTGTCTGCCACTGCTGTTGTAGTGTTGAGTGTGCTTGTAGACACCAGAATGTTTTCTGCAGCTGACTCAAATGATTTGGGATGGAGATTTTGGGTGTTCCAAGAGTGATCACAGCAGCAGGACTGTGCCTTTCGTGAACGTTGAGGTATCATGAAATATTGCAATGAATCAGACCCATGGTTGGAAAGGACCCCTGGAAGTCTTTGGCCCAGAGCAGAGCTAACTTCAATGGTAGTTCAGGTTGCTTCTGGCCATGGCTGGTTGAATATACCCAAGAAGGAGATTTCTGCACCCGGATCCCAGGACTGACCACACTGGTAATGAAGAATTGTTTTTTTCTGAGTGCATAGTCAGAATTTCTGTTGCTGCAGCTTGGTCCCATCACTTCTTGTCCTTTCACGGTGCACTCGGAGAAGTTTGGCTTCATCCTCTCTCTGACTCCCTGGTGATGTTGATCAGGTGGGAGGAAAACACGCGACGTCTGACTTCCCATCTCCTTCGGTGCAGCCCTGCCAGTTTGATGCACGGTCCTGGAGGACTGCTGTGGAGATGCGGGAGTCCTCCGGGCTGAGCCCCAGAGTACTGGAAGTCCTGCTTGGTCTTCTTCTGGTGGTACCTGTGGGAGCAGCGCTGCTTTTGGCATTTACAGTTGTTTGTGTTTGCAAGGCCTTGCTCTGATGCAAATCTTCACTGGCTGCAGGGCACAGCTTGTGATACGGTTCGCATCTGGCATCGCACATGTTTTGCTGTGATCAGTAGACTGTAACTGTTGAAACTGGGGAGTGATTGAGGCTTTTGACCTTTGCGGAAGTTTTTACAGTTGAGAGACTCTACCTGTAAACAGCTGCGACTCCCGCTTTGCTAACTGATGTCATCTTAGGAGGGAACAAGAGCTGTGGCTTTAATAAGCATCTGAAGATACTTATAGTCTGCAAGGACCCCTTGCCCTACGAGGGTTGCTGCAAAGAAGACAGTGAGGCTGTGGTACTCCCTGAAGTCTCTGTAGATGTCACCTGTATGACACAGCCCTCTGTGATTTTGAGAAAAAACATCTCTGTCAGAAAGGTGGTGGGGTTTGGTGTAACAGCCTTGCATGGTGAAGAGACTGTCACTGGTTCAAGCATGTTGTTTCCATAGTGTGTTTCTTCCCACTGACACCTTTGTAAGAACCTTCTGCTAAATTAATGAGGACTCTTTGCTCCCAGAAGTTTCCTCCCTGTTTTAGTCATTTTAACTTTGGTGTGCAAGCCCCTTGGGCTCTTTCCTTCTTGACTGAGCCACTTATATCAGGTTCCTTAAATCCTTTGCTTACAGGGATGTTTCTCAGGACGGAATCCTTCTTATTGATATTCCCTGGCCTTCCTCCCAGGTTTTCAGCAGCCTTTATATGGGAGTGAAAGAAGCAGATTTGTTATTCCAGTCTCGAGCTCGCTAACTGTGTGTGCCGGGGGACTGCCTGAAGACTGGGCCGACTACCTTTGCTACAGCATCATAGTGGAAGCTGCTGCTCAGTTGCTGATGTCCAATAATCCTTCGGTCTCTTTGCCATTGTGTCTGTATCCCTGGTTATGTCCTTCTCTAACGGGAATTTTGTATTCACTGGAGACAGGCTCTTGGATTTGGTCCCCCAGGAGAGAGGGAGGGCCTTTTGGCCCTCAGACTTCCCCCCAGCCCTGTTGCTCTGAGCTGGCTTTCCCTTCTCTGGCTGTCTTTCACTAACAAGAACACAAATTATCTTCTTTTAAAATGTCCTGTGATCTATTCAGCCGTGTTTCCCTCCAGTTAGAAGAGTACATGTTATTTAGGTGCTCCCTTTTGCTGTTCATGGTGGGGATTTACTTAGCAGGTCATCTGCGGTGGGTCCAGCTTCATTGAGCTTTGGCAGGAGAAGGCTGGTTCAGGTCCTCTAGAGGAAGAGGCTGATGAATGGGGATGAAGGAAGCCAGAGCACTTCTGTAGTGAGCCAGGGCTCAACAGCTCTGCTGTTGAGGAGTCAGTATGATCCCAGTGCTGCTCTGCTGTGTTTTTTCTGGCTGCGCCTTGTCCTGGGACCATATGGGACCTTCAGGAGCCAGTGGCCAGGTTTCCTCTCTGTGCTTTTCACCTAGAAGTAATCTGTTGGTTTTGTTCCTTTCCAGGTCTCTTCACACTCCTGGTAGAAGATTTTGGTGAGTGCAAGAAAGCTCCTGGGAAGTTGGTTTTGTGCTTGACATTACTCCTGTTCCTTTCTGGTGGGCTTTATACCAGCTTCTGCCCTTTGTTTGCAGGGGTCAAGGGAGTGCAGGTTGAAGAGATTTATGATCTGCAAAGCAAATGCCAAGGGTAAGTCACAGGCGTGAAAATACGTCATTTGTGCAGGTCAGTGTTGTAAGTGATGAACCAGGAGTGCTTCATCAGGTTTGGGGCAGATGGGCAATCTTGTGCCTTGAGGAAGACCTTGTGAGGCAGGTGGGGGACATCTTCAAGGGATTCATCTCCCTTTCTGCATGGAGAGGTGCAGTGCCAACCAGCGTGCCTGCAGTGTGGGCTTCCTCCCTGTCTCAGTGCTTTGAAATGGCTTTGAGGCTGTCGCTTTCTTAAAAGCCATTGTCTGAACTCCTCTTGAAAATGAATACAACATATATTTAAGAGGAGAGGTCATTTGGTAGTCGGGCACCATGGTGCATGTCGGTCAGTATCCAGAAGTGAATCTCACTTCCCGTTTCCCTGTCTTGGGTCACTTAAGACCTGTCAAACCCCAAAGATTTCAAGCTTGATTGTTGTCTGAGCCCGGAGCATCAGCACAGGAGAGTGTCCTCAGTAATGTGGGGCTGCGGGAACCTGTGGCAGGGATGGTCACTTCCAGAAAGATGGGACTGGTGGTTCTGCTTTTCCTCTCTGTCTTTGCTCTGCCTGTGGTTTGAAACAGAAGGTTTCTGGCGCTGGGCAGAGCAGCCCCAATGGTGTTGTCCGTTCAAAATGGTTCAGCTGCTGACTTCTCTCCACAGCCCTGTGTATGGGTTCATCTTCCTGTTCAAGTGGATTGAGGAGCGCAGATCACGCCGGAAGGTTTCTACCCTGGTGGATGAGACGTCGGTGATCGACGATGACATCGTTAATAACATGTTCTTTGCTCACCAGGTGGGCTGGAGGCAAGAAGAAAGTGTGTGGGTGTGTGGGTGTGTCAGGGAAGCAACATACTGAGAGGCTGCACTGCTCTTGCAGAGGTGCTCCCTCTTTCCTGGGAGTCTCAGCCCTGATTTCCAAGGTTGGAGGGAATCCAGTGGGGTCTGTGAGCCTGTCTGTGGGCAGATGCTCATGGGGGCATAGTGGGGCTCACTAAACAAGACTGACCTCCTTCCTTTCTTGGAGAGCCGAGGTCAAGTCGCTGCTCTCAGAAGTGGTTCTTATGTCAGTACTTTTCAGTTGATGATGGTCAACACTGAGGGGTTGTTGAAGGGTTGCCGTGTTCCTGCTGGTTAAGATGGTCCTTGTGTCACCCTCCAGCTGATCCCCAACTCCTGTGCCACCCATGCCCTGCTGAGTGTCCTCCTGAACTGCAACAATGTCGACCTGGGCCCCACGCTGAGCCGCATGAAGGATTTCACCAAAGGATTCAGCCCTGAGGTAGGGGCGGGGGTGTGCAGGGCTGTGCATGGGTGGCACATGTGAATCTGCCCCTCTCTCTCCTCTCGGGATGATGCTGTAACGAGCTGGCTCCTTTCCAGCCCTCTGTGGGGGCAATCAGTATGGCCTCTTTCTCAGCTTCCTACCTTGCCTTGCTCAGAGCCTTGGTCTCCTTATGCTGAGCACAGCTCCGAGCCTTCTGTTGTGTGACTCCCTAGTCCAGGTGCATTTTTTAAGTCTGTGATCAGAAGTCCTCTCCTACCTTTAGAAAGGTAGGAGACTATCCTGAAGTCTGTGTTTCTCTCTAACTGTAATTTCTGCAGCAGAAATTGTGTGTTATCTTCACCTTGGGTTTTCCCTGCAACTCAGCAGGGCAGAGGGTGTGCCTGAAAGTTGCTCTCCCAGTCCTGCGTATGGACGAAGGGAGTGGGGAGCCAGTGGGTGAAGCATTTTGTTTGTTTCCTGTCACTTCTTAATTGTTTCCTGTCCTGCTGTTGGCTGCAGAGTAAAGGCTATGCCATCGGCAACGCCCCAGAGCTGGCCAAAGCCCATAACAGCCATGCCAGGTGAGTGAGGGGCATCTCTCACAGCTCATTCTCGCTGGGGGAGGCAGGCTCTCTGCTGACCTCTCGCCTCTCTTGCCCTCGCAGGCCGGAGCCACGGCACTTGCCGGAAAAGCAGAACGGTATCAGCGCTGTGCGAACCATGGAGGCTTTTCATTTTGTCAGTTATGTCCCCATCAAGGGACGGCTCTTCGAGCTGGATGGGCTCAAGGTCTATCCCATTGACCACGGTAAGAGTCCACCTCTCCCTACTCATTGACACAGTCAAATAGACACCCTGGTATGTTCAATGTATGTATTATTTTTCATTGTCACTAAGTGCTACCTAATCTTTGTGGGGAATTGCTCCAATGGCTCCCAGATTTGTCCTGACTTTTCGTAGCTCATTTTGGAGCCTGCGCGCTGGGGACTGTGGCTAGAAGGCAATTATTAGAAATAGTGTGACCAGCAGAAGTAGGGAGGTGATTGTCCCCCTGTACTCAGCACTGGTGAGGCCACACCTGG
>JAOXNO010000003.1:16570118-16582498 GCA_028565335.1 Limnodromus scolopaceus
TTGGACTCGATGATCCCAAGGGCCTTTTCCAACGTAAATGATTCTATGATTCTATTTCTAAACGCATTTTATTGCTTTTCCAGCCTTGCCATTTTCCTCTCAGTTGCTCAGGGTCATGAGGTCCTTTTGCAGCTCTGAAATAACTCGGTCTCACAAGCAGAATTTGTCTCCTCCTTACCCTCCCCTTGTGCCAAATAACCGCTGTGTGTTGAGGCACAAGGTCCCAACACAGATCCCAACAGGCTGCTGAGGTTGCTCCCTTCCCTTACAACTTGACCACTAGTTCTGTTTTTCAGACACTTATTTATTTATCCCCGCTAGGACTTTGCTTCTGTCTGTCAGGCCCTTTGGTAGGGTACCCCCTTCACATACTTGGGTTTCTTAAGCATGACACCAGATCCAGTGGCAGGTGGATGCCAGAAAGACCTGGGATTTCCTTGGACTTTGTGAGCCCGGAGCCTGTGAATCGCTTGTGATCTGTAGGGTTCAAAACTCACCTTTCTGCCCTGCAGATAACTCATGTTTTCCATTTGGAAGGTGGAGGCAGGGGGGTTCCACTGTATGGGCTGACAGCATGGTCCTTCTGCCTCCTCAGCCTCTTCTTGACTTGCTCTACCCCATGAGATTGCCTCTGATGGGAACAGCAGGATCTACTCTGTGAGTCTGAAGCTTGAGCCTTGGCCTGCTTTGCTAATTCCAGCTCTGTCTCATTATCACAGGGCCGTGGGCTGATGATGAGGAATGGACAGACAAAGCCAGGAGAGTAATCATGGAGCGCATTGGCCTGGCGACTGCAGGGTAATGTCACAGGCCATGGCGCGTTGGCCCTGGCCCCTTGCCATTTCTCCTTGGGTTATTTCTGCTGTGGTCTTTGTGTGACAAAGTGTGGGAGTGTGGGTGGAGAACGTTGCTTGGGAGGGGTGCAGGTGTGCTGCCTCCTTCCTGCCTTTTGCCTACCATTTGCCTGCCTTTGGAGTGTGCTGCGGAGCTGCCCTCTCTGTGCGATGCAGAGTCCTGGCAAAGGGCCACATAGAATGAGAGTGGCTGGATTAGGTCCCCATTACCTCGAGTCCCTGGGAGACGGAATGGTGCTTCTGGTCCTGAGCTGGGCCTCCTGGATGCTTGGGCATGAGGGTGACCGAGCACTGGCACAGGTTGCCCAGAGAGGTTGTGGAGTCTCCATCCTTGGAGATCTCAAAAGCCATCCAGACACGGTCCTGGGCAATCAGCTCTAGGTGACCCTGCTGGAGCAGGGGCTTGGAGCAGATGACCTCCACGGGTCCCTTCCCACCTCAACCAGCCTGTGACTCTGTGAAGGATGTTTTGCTCTGCTTCTTCAGCCAGTGTGAGGTTAACTTGGTTTTGGGGGAAAAGCCTCCTGTGTGTTGGTGTTAAATTCCAGGGCAGGGGAGGCGCTGCCTGGAAAGAGCCCACAGGAGGCACGTGGGGTACGGCTGGCAGCCTGCTGACCCCCTTTTGCTGGGAGATGGGCTTTCCACCACCAGCTTGCAGCTGATATCTGCTGTCCCCTCCTGCAGGGAGCCGTACCACGACATCCGCTTCAACCTGATGGCGGTGGTGCCTGATCGGAGGATGAAGTACGAGTCCAAACTGCACATCCTGAAGATGAACCGCCAGACCGTGCTGGAGGCCTTGCAGCAGGTAGGACAGCCCAAGCCTGGGGGAGTGTGAGCCTGGGGTGGGAATAGGCTCTGTTTTCAGGGCATCTCCCTGTGCTGTACGGGCCTTGGATTTTGGTGCTTCTTTTGCGTTGGGAAATGTTTTCTGGGAAAAGGAGATTAACCAGCCTCACTGCTTGGCCTTTTGCTGCTCACCTGGGAGGTCATCCATGGCATTGTCAGTTGATTGTACACGTGGGCGTTTGGTGGTTGGCTCACCCTCACGAGTTCTTCTGCAGAGGTCGAATGGGAGGGATGTGGTTTGGTCACTCTAGTCCAGCACTCAGTTTCCCTCTGTCATTTGCCTTCAAGCTTATCCGAGTGACTCAGCCTGAGCTGATCCAGACCCAGAAGTCTCAGGAGGCTCAGCCTCCAGAAGAGGCAAAGCCAGCCAGCAGCAAGACCGTGACTCCAGAGAGCGCCCATCCAGGTAGACCCCTGTACTAGTGGTGTTGCCAGCCAGCCAGCCTGGCCTGCTGTGGAGTGAGCACAGGCTGGTGACACCAGCTGGCTCACCTGGAGCTTGAGGCAGCTTTTTGGTCAGCTTTGCTTTCTTTTCTCCAAGCCCAGCTCCATGCACAGTGTGCTGGGGTGTGGTAGATGCCTCTGTGCCTGGGAGGAGGGACGCAGAGCTTGAAAATGGGAGGGCTTAAGCTTGGGGACACTGCTGACAGCTGGAGGTGGAATGGGAAGTGGGTGTGATGATTTGGTGGAGTGTAAGAGCTCCTCTGCTATCTGGGGTGGGCAAGGGGTGGCAGAAGACATTGAGTGAAATGTGATGGTGCTGGTCATGATGGGCTGTGCTGTGCTTGTATGGCAGATGGCACCGATGAGCCCACCAGCCAGGGCCACCCTGTGGCCACGCAGAGCCCACCCAACAAATCCAAACCAGTGGCAAAGACATCAGCGAGCAGCATCAACGGCGCACCTCCAGCAAACCCCAACCCCATCGTGCAGAGGTTGCCAGCCTTCCTGGACAATCACAACTACGCCAAGTCCCCCATGCAGGTAGGCTGGAGCTCCAGGCCACCAGCACGCCTGACTTGAGTTGAGCTTTTCACTTCCAGTCCCTCACCTCCACGGGGCTCTGTCTGTCAGCCCATCTAAGCCCTTCCCCCACCCCACAGCCTGCCCACCCTTGTGCTGACCTGGGCTGGAAGGTGGGAGGGTGAAGACTGACCTGGCAAAAGCAGTTAACTTAACGTGTGTCAACTGAGCGAGCATCGGGAAGAGTCCCCCATCTCCTCTCGAAAGGGGCAAGCCCTGGTGCTGGGCTGGACCGAGGATGTGTCCGCTGGGTGCTTCCTCCTGCTGCCCCTCTGCAGGCCATCAGCAACGGTGTTTTGCAGGAGGAGGAAGACCTTGCGGCAGGAGTGGGTCGCAGCCGGGTCCCAGTCCGACAGCACCAGCAGTACTCGGACGATGAGGATGACTACGACGATGATGAGGAGGAGGAAGTTCGTAACACCAACTCGGCCATCAGGTGACGGCTTGAAGCGAGGGCTGGGGGAGCTGACGTTTGTAGAACTGCCAGCGGTGGCTCCCGGATCTCTTTCCTGAGCACCGTTAGCTGTGTTAGAGCCTGCATCTCTGTGTGCAGTTAGGGCTGTTCTCCGCTTCGCAAGCTCTTTCACTGCTCACTCGATGGATTCTGTAAAGCTCTTTGGTAGCTCTTCACGATCACCTCTGAGTGTCGTCTGCCCTGAGTACAACCGTGCTGGCAGCGGGCTTTGAGGAACCTCAGTTCCCCAGCGCCGATTGCCAGAGCAGCTCCTGGTGATGGTGTTGGTGTGCTGGGGCTGCTCTGAAGGTCAGAAAGGTGGGGTCACAGCGAGGCTGCTTTTGGGGCTTTGGAAGAAGAGCAGGAGTGCACAGCACCCTGTACCCCCTGGCTATGTAGGGGTGCCTGCAGCTGAGCAGTTTGGTGGAGTGGGGTGCTACCAGTGAAGCTGGTGGCAGTGGGAGTGACCTAGAAATGTCTCAGGCCTTGTTCCATCCCAGCAGACAGCCTGGAGTGCTCAGTGGGAGCTGGCAGTGCCTGTGCTGGGCACCCACCTCCTTCCACCAGCTACTCACCTTCCCTGCTGTGTTCCTGGGCAGGTACAAAAGGAAAGGGCAGGTAAAGCAAGAGCACGTGGCGGGGGCCGCAGATGGCCAGCTCTCCGTCCTCCAGCCCAACACCATCAACGTCCTGGCTGAGAAGCTGAAGGAATCCCAAAAGGATCTTTCCATTCCCCTGTCCATCAAGACGAGTGGCGGGGGCACCGCCGTGGCTGTGGTTACCCACTCCCAGCCCTCTCCCACCCCCAGCAACGAGAGCACGGACACCGCCTCCGAGATCGGCAGCGCCTTCAACTCCCCGCTGCGCTCTCCCATCCGCTCGGCCAACCCCACCCGCCCCTCCAGCCCTGTCACCTCCCACATCTCCAAGGTGCTCTTCGGCGAGGAGGACGGCCTGCTGCGCGTCGACTGCATGCGCTACAACCGGGCTGTCAGGGACCTGGGGCCTGTCATCAGCACCGGCCTGCTGCACCTCACCGAGGATGGCGTGTTCTGCCCGCTGGCTGTTGCAGGTGGGTGCCTGCCAGCTTCTGGGGGGGGTGGCATCTCCCCTGCGGTGACGGGACAGTGTCCTTTGATTTAAGGAGCGGATACCGGTCCTTTGCGATGGCTCTTAACGCTTCCTTCCCCTGTGCGCAGATGGGGGTAAAAGCTCCCCCCCTTCCATCAAACCCGGTGAAGAGGCCCCGGTGGCAATCAAACTGGACGAGAAGGAGGGCAGTGAGGCCAGTGACAGCAAAGAGAAGGTGGGACTTGGCAGGACCAGTGATCACCCTGGGGGGGAAAAGTATTCTCCCAAGGTGAGTTTTGTGCTGCGACAGCCCTGGGAAGGTGGAGCTCCTTGCGCTCACCCAGAGGCAGCAGCGCTGGCAGTGACCGAACCGCATGTGCACGCTGTCCCGCTCGCGTGTCGCCGCAGCCGTGCCTTCAGGCACAGGGCAGTGCAGGTTTTGTGCCTTGCGTCATCTCGGGGACATTTGCCGTGGCAGTGGGCAGAGCCATGGTCTCCTGCAGCTGAGACGCTGGGCATGCCGTGCTCTCCTTTGGGCCAGAGGCTGGTGGGACCTGGATCCCCAAATTCCATCCTCCAGCCAGGGACAGGACCAGGCTTGGGCAGCACAAGCGCATCAAGGGCTCCCTGGAGGAGAGCTGGCTAGAAACTGGTTTTACTCAAAAGGGAAGTCCTCAAATTTTGTTACTGGGAAGAATGAGGCCCTGGGGTGTTTCTTAGGCATGCACACAGCCCTCCCCCCTGTCCCACAGAACCAGGAACATGGGGCTGTGCCAGGCTGAGGCAGAACCAGCTCCCCTGGGGCTGGCCGTGGGGCTGGCTGGCTGATTGATCACCCTCTGACTCAAAAATTCCCTACAATGAACTGATCTTTCCCCCGCCCACCTTTCCCAGTGCAGAGAGGAGCACCCACCAGCTCAGCCCACTGGTTCCTGGGCTGCGGCAGGGGTCCATCTGCTCACGTTTGCTGTGCTTGATCCCGGCAGGAGCTGCTGGCGCTGCTGAAGTGTGTGGAGGCAGAGATTGCGAACTACGAGGCCTGCCTGAAGGAAGAGGTGGAGAAGAGGAAGAAATTCAAGGTGTGTTTTGTTGGTGGCGTGTTTGCATTGCCCATTTAGCTCCCTGAGGGCTTCTGTCTGACACCTGAGGGGTGTCTTTATGTCAAAGTGGAAGGACAGTGGTTCAGCTGAGAAGAGAGATGCATTTGGGGTCCCTTTCCCGTTACCAAACAGCCCTACGGGGCAGAGCTCGTGCCAGGACAGACCGAGGCCCCTGGGCAGCACTAATGAGGTGGAGGAGGATGGTGGAGCGCTGCAGCTGGGCCACAGCTGAACGTCAGCACTGACGGGAGGAATTGGGGAGTCTCTGCCCCAAGGCCTGGCAGGATTCCTGCCCTGCCCACCCTCGCCTCTTCCCAGCTGCCCTTTCTGCACACGTCTGAACTGGGATGGAGACAGTCCCAGTTGTGCACCGGCCTCAGCTGGGCTGGGAGGTGGGTCTTTTCCTGGTGTGGTCTCTTTGGCCTGTGGATTGGGCCAGGCATGCTGGTTCTTTGCCCCTCTGTTAGCCTTGAGCTCTCCTTTCTCCCTGCCACCCGTTTGTGGATTATTTGTGGATTTGCCATCTCTTTGTAGATCGATGACCAGAGGAGAACCCACAACTACGACGAGTTCATCTGTACCTTCATCTCCATGCTGGCGCAGGAAGGTGAGCCCTGGTCCGTTTCTGCCAGACGTAGGGCAGGAGGTAGCTCTCAGTCTGGGCAGCCACACGTCTCTACTGTGTCCTTCTGATTTTATATTCCCAGGAGGAGCCCAGTGGTGGGTGTTGGGTGAGGGAGGGAGGGCTGCCCCCTGGCATGGGCAGTACCAGCACTCCAGCGCGAGGCATGTCTGTCTGTCTGTCCCTGCAGGGATGCTGGCAAGCCTCGTGGAGCAGAACATCTCTGTGCGCAGGCGGCAGGGGGTCAGCATCGGCCGCCTGCACAAGCAGAGGAAGCCGGACCGTCGGAAACGCTCCCGCCCCTATAAAGCCAAGCGCCAGTAGCCGGGGAGTCGAGACTGTGAGAAGCAGCAGCTGGGCTTTGTGGCTTTGGGCGGTGGCATTTGGATCTACATTACCCTTTGCCCAAGGAAGAGGGACCACAGCACCAAACCCTTGGCTGAAGAAGTGGAGCCTGGGGACAAAGAGAAACCAGGTTTTCCTCTGAGCCCGACTTACGAAAGGTGGAAACGTGTTGTCTGGAGGGGAATGCCTGCAGCAGAAGGCACCAGAGTGCCCAGCTGCCCAACGGTGTCACAGCAGCTCCCAGATGCCGTGGGCCTGTGTCTCGGTGCCGTGGCTGAGGACTGAGGCAGGAGGGGAAGAGCCCACTGGCCGGCGGTGGGGCTGGCGTTTGTGGGAATGCTGGCGATGCCCACACGAGGCTGTGCTGGCCACAGCTGGCTGTGGCTTGTGTCCTCCTGCGTCCAGGCCTTCAGCTCTGTGCTTCCCCAGGACATTTGTGTCTGTTTTCTATCCCTCTCCCTCCCTTCCCCAAACTTACTTTTAGTTCTGACCCAGGCTTTGGCCGTTGCTGAGCGCGGCAGCTCCTTCAGAGCCCGTTCTCCTGCATCCAGGCCCCAGAGCTGGCCGATGTGTGGCCAGGGAGTCCTGCCCTGCCCTGCCCTCCCTGCTCTGGGGGTACCAGCACCCCCTGCCAGGCTCCCTGGTGGCCCTTGGCAGCTCTGTTTCTGGGTGAGGATGAGTTGGCTCATCCCTGGAGCTGGGCTTTGTGCCCAGCCCTCCGTGGTGGTGCTGGGGGGCAGCGTGTGGCTCTGCTGCCATGGCTGCTCCCCTGGGGACCAGCTCTGTGACCCTGGCGGTGCCTGTGGGTCACATGGGGTTGCTCCAAACCCAGTCCCCTAGAGAAACCCCTGTGAATTATGAACAGGCCAAGTTCATAGGGTGGCCTTGGTGCTGCTGGGCACGGTGCCGGGGTGGACACTAGACATGGAGTCTCTTGGTGAAGCCTTTCAGCGTGGGGAGAGGTGACAGTTTGCTGTAACGCTCAAGGCAGGACGGGGACTGCAGTGGCGGGTGGAAGCAGTGGAGGGAGCCCAAAGCTGCTCCTCCTGCTCAAGCCGTTCGCTGGCTGCCAACCCAGAGCTTGCCTGCTGCCTCCTGCCAGCCCTGCCACGCTCCGGCACGTGGGCTTCTCCTGCCTGTCCCCAGGAGCTCTGTCCCGAGGTGTCCCGAGGCGCAGCTGGGCCAAGGGGAGCTGCCGCAGGAGAGGACTGGATTTTGCAAATGTGCAAATTTGTACAGATCTTGACTACGGAATGAAAGCGTTCTTTTGGTATTTGTTGAAGGGAAGAAAATCCTTCTGTCTCTTGCTGTGTCTGATATCAAGTTCTGTAAATAATGGATCTGTCTGAAGGAATAAAGCTATCCTGTAACAGCCAGCCAAGGCAGAGGTGTGCGAGGGAGGAAGAGGGGCGCGTGTGCGGCTGGGAGCACCGAGTGCCTGCTCCGGGCCATGTTGTCCCCACTGGCAGCTCTTCTGTGGTGCTAAAAACCTGAGGTAATCCTGAGGATTGCAATAACACCAGGTGAATATGATGCTGGTGGAGTTGAGCTCAATTTATTGACACAGCTCGGGGGGCAGGAGGAAGGGGGGAGCAGCCAGCTGGCTCCTGCTGTCTCCTGTACTGCCTACCTCTGTGCAGGATGGTCTCCTGAGCTGGGTGGGTTTTCTGGCTAGAAGTCCAGGGCGCAGATCAAGGCTGTGCCCCGTTTGATCCAGTGCTTCTGCGGCTTGTCTGTAGGGATCTCCACAGCAACGACGTAGTTGGTGGAGTGGCCCGTGGTTGACAGGGTGCCTGTAACGGGGGAAGTGAGGGGCAAGAGGGGGGGTACTGCAGCCCTGGCTGCTGCATACTGACCAGAGAGTCCCATAGAGGTGACCCCAGGTGAGATCCTGTCCCATTCCTGTGCTATGTGACAGGCAGAGCAGGGCTGGGGCAAACAGGCTTGTGTATTTGGGGGTGTGGGCTTGTGGAGAGCCTGGCCAGAGGCACCACTGCACAGCCAGGGTGCCTGGTGGCTTTGTCTCCACAACCACAGCAGGAGAAATCTTTTTCTCCCTGGCTGCACTCTGCCAACAGCGCCTCACTCCATAACAGTGTGTGGCAGGAGGAACTCCTGCAGCCTCTCCTGCTGCTTCTGCGCTCTCCCTTGCTTCTGGAGATCCTGTCTTTAGGGCACCTACCTGCACGAGTCAGAGTCTTGTAGATTGGGCAGAGGTAGGTGCCGGTGGCTGGGGGCTTGCGGTTGGGGACAGGAAGCAGCCAGATGACGGCCATCTCCGTGTACAGCTCCTTGGGGCGCGACTCCGCCAACTGAAACGCAGCGGGGTCCCAGCGGGCGCCTTCCAGGAACAAGCCGTGGATGTAGCAGCCTTCGTCGGGAGGGTGGGTGAGATCACCCACCGCCTCCTTCATCACCTGCAGAGCAGAGTGGGCCCCAGGCCCCCATTGAGGCCTGTCTCTGGAGGCTGAGGAGCCCAAGGACCCCCCAAAGCTGCTCTTAGCTACGTCAGTGCTGCCAGAGGGGAGCCTCTCCCAGCGCTCAGATGGGCTGGGGTATCATAAGGCTGCGGGGCAGCCTGTGGCAGAGCCTGTGGAGAGGGACGTGAGCAGGTCTGCAGAGGCACAGGGGTCTCTCCTTGCCTTGTGGAGGTGTCTGGCAGGTGGGTGGGTGTATCTAAGCACGAAGGGAATGATGGGGTCCATGGGCAGCTGGTGGCTTTACCTCGTGGGCAGGTCAGGGTGAGAACTGCTGCCCTTGTGGCTGCCTAGCAGCAGATTTTAAAAATATCCAGAGCCTCTTGCTGACTTACTGACCTGGAAGCTAAATGAGATGGTGTCAATGGAGATGACAGACTTTCTGGCGAAGTTCTGCAGTGTCCCAGTGAGGAAGGCCTGGGGGAAGAAGAACCCACTGATCCAGAACACGGAGGGGATCCCGTGGCCGATCCATTTCTGCAGGAATTCAATCCGCTGCACCAAGTCGTTCACCCAGGATGCCAAGGGCTTCAGCGAGGGGTAGGCCTGTGGGACACCCACAGGAGAAGGTGTTGAAGGCACGCAAGGACACACTAGACCTTGTGCCCCAGTTGCTGACAGCTGCCCAGAGCCCAGGGATTCATCCAGCCTGGGACTGGCAACAACTACAAGCTGAACTAGGCAAGAGACATCTCCATGCCAGGGGAGCAAGAGCCAGCTCCATGTGAGACAGCCCAGGTCAGCTGTGGCGGCTGATGACCCGTCCCCCTTGTTGGGGTGAGCTCCTGCGGGCAGCTGGGCTGGCTGGGGCACGTACCTTGGCATTCCACATCTCAGGGACAGTGTTGTTGTACAGGCTGCTGGCCATCAGCTCCAGCTGAGAGGACATCACCACCAGGCCCTTCAGAGCTTTCAGCAAATCCTTTAGCGTCTGAGCAATCACCTCCAGGAGCTTGTTGTACCTACAGAGAAAGCAGAGGGATCAGAGCGACTCGGGGCAATGGTTTATTGTCCACCTCTGCCCAGAGAGGGTCTGGATCTCTGCACAATGAGTGACACTCCTTCATATAACTCCCAGCCCTGCTCCTCTTTACCAGGGGTCTCATAGCTACCCCCCATCCCCGAATTGCTGACAGTAGCAGATGGAGGCACTGATCAGTCCCTGCAGGACAGGGATCAGCTGAAGGCTCCAGTTGGGACAAAACAGTTGTTATTGTGGCTGCAACGAGGTTCCTCAAGGGGCCTATACATCTCAGTTGTGTCCCAAGGGACCAGCCGGTCGCTGGCCCAGAACATGACCACACAGGGACTTTACCTGATCACCTCCTGCACCAGCACCGTGTTCATGGACTCTTCGTAGAGCAGTGGGTATTTGTGGATCACCTCCTGCAGGTTCATGGGGGCAGGCAGCTTTGCCAGGATGGCCTTGGAGGTCTCCTCCACGAGCTGGAAGGAAGACAGCAAGTGGGCCAGCATCCTCCTGGCCATGGCTGCTGAGCTAACACCTGGTTGGCAGTGGCATTGCTGGCACCCAGCAGGTGGGGTGGCACTAGCATTGGTGGCACCTGCTGAGAGCTGGTGTTTGTGCTCGCTGGGCACTGGCTGCCAGCGCACCGGCGGGACTGGGGCACCCACCTCTTCCCTGCTGCGTCCTCCCACCGTGAAGGTCTTGGGCTGCAGCTGCGTAATGGCCCCCAGCAGAGCAAAGGTCTCGTTCTGCGCGAAGGTGATGTCGGCGTTGTCGTGCAAACCAAAGAGCTCTGGGCTATCGTTGAGGGGCAGGCTCTTGATGTACTGGAGGTAGCCCTGGAGAGGAATCCATGCAGGTTGTGAGGCCATGACCACAGGTGCCCCATTGGGCTGCTGTGGGTCTGGCCTGAAAGAAATGACTAAGCCAGGGTTTGCTGGATAAGCTAAATCCAGGAGATCACAGATATTCCTTGTCTTGGTGTTGGAGATTCATTCATCTCACTTTTACACAGCTCCTTGTCTCTTGTCCCAGCCAGGAAACCAAACTGACTTAGGGACAGCTTCTGTGTGGCCTGGGCAATGCTGGCTGACACAGGACTCGGGCTGCTGGGGGGGCTGAGAGGGTGGCAGCTCCTCTGAGCCACGTTTGGTGGCTGAGCAGAGGCCATGGTTCGTGGTCTGGCTGGGGAGTTAAATTGCGTGTGTGTGGAAGCAAACACATGCTACAAGAACGGGCAGCTTGTCAGTGAGCTTCCTGCTGTCTCCTGCAGAGCTCCTTGGGTACTTTAGGTGTGTGATATCAAAATGATTCAGAGGACAAAAGCTTTCAGCTGGGAACCCTGGTGATAGCTGCTACCACCTCCTGTGCACAGGGACAAGATTTTCCTCCTGTTGAGTGAAACAGATGCAGCTTCCTGAAGGCAGCTGAAGATCCCCAGGTTCTTATAAACTTATATCCCCCCGGGGAACTGGAAATGCAGTGGGTTTCAGGGAGAAGCATGTCCCCTTTGTGCTGTGATGATCCCCCTGGACCCCTGAGCTGCAGTTTGTTACTTGAGTACTTACATCAAGGTCAGAAGAGGTACTGATCTGCTTGTAGATCCCCGATTCGGAATAAGCAAACTCAGGAATCAGAACCTCAGGCTTGTAGAAATCTTCCAGAATATTCATGATGCAGCGCCTGTCCCAGTCATCCGTCACACGGCCGCCGTAGTTGATCTCCCCAGCCGTGTACTTCAGAACCTGCGAGGGAGCCCACCACGGATTTCTGACCCTCATGTGCATCACAAGCCTGTTCCCTCCCAGGAGGGCCCAGCTCACGCCCTCACCTTGTACGGGACGTCTGCGTATTCGCTCAAGAACATCTGTAGCTGACTGACACAGATGCGGAGGTCTCCATCCGTGAACTCATAGGGGATGTTGAACCCCAGAGGCCCAAACTTTCTCCTTTCCAGCATGGTCCCGTGGAAGAAGCAAAGTGACAGCAACAAGGATTTAAACTCTGTGACCTGTGGGCAGGGGAAGAAGTGCTCAGTTTGGGAGAAGGCATCCTTGGATTGGGGAAGTTCCTGCTGGGACCTGGCAGAGAAGATGTGCCAATTTCCTGGATGAGGGGTAACGATTTTAAACTGAAAGAGGGTAGATTTAGATTAGTTATTAGGAAAAACTTCTTTACTGTGAGGGTGGTGAGACACTGGAACAGGTTGCCCAGAGAAGCTGTGGATGCCTCACCCCAGAGGTGTTTAAGACCAGGCTGGATGGAGCTTCCAAGCAACCTGGTCTGGTGGTTGGTGTCCCTGCCCACGGCAGTGGGGTTGGAACTAGATGAGCTTTAAGGTTCCTTCCAACCCAACCCATCCTATGATTCTAATTTAGCAATGCCAGCTGGAGAGGTGGAGACCTCAGCCAGGCTGCTGCACTGGGCGAGGCTGGGACCTACTCCCTCGCTTAGAGAGGGCTGCAAGTGCCTTAAGCCAGGCCCCTACAATCCTGTTGCTTCTGTTTCTCAAAGTGAAACTTCTAACTGGCTCATGCCAGAGTAGATGTAGGCTTATGAGAAATACCCCTAGTCCACCTCTAGCACATGAGATCTCTAGTGGGGAGGAAGATCTATGC
>JAOXNO010000003.1:16582598-16609463 GCA_028565335.1 Limnodromus scolopaceus
GTAGATGTAGGCTTATGAGAAATACCCCTAGTCCACCTCTAGCACATGAGATCTCTAGTGGGGAGGAAGATCTATGCTCAGAGAGGATTAACACGCAGCTGGAGAGCACACGTTGGAGCGGATGCAGGCTGGGGACAGCAAACCAAAGCACAACCTGGGTCTTACCTTGGCACAAGAATTCAAGAACTCATCACTGAAATTAACATAGGACTTGAGCAGGTTGGCCTTGACCCCGCGGGGGGGCTCGATGGTCATCTTGGAGCCATTCTGGAGTATGGATACAGGGAAGTGGTTGCTCGGGAGACTGGTGAGCCAGAGGCGAAAGTCCTGATGCACCTGGAAGTCCAGAAGGCAGCAAGTTCTCAGAGGGTGCAGGCACAGCCACTGCAGCTGCTCCTGCACCAACCCTCTGGTTTTATGGGGAACCTGTGGATGGGATGGAACTAGGTCTGGGCTCCTCCCAGGTCTCCAGCCTCCTGCCTGTCATCCTCTGAGCAGGCAGGTGCTCAGTAAAACAGCTCACCTTGTTGGGGTCAATGCCCTCAACCAGTCTCTCCAGCGAAGGCATCCAACTGGGAGCCAGATGGCAGTTCTGGAAGAAGACCCAGTTGCCCTGCTCCATGGCACTGCGCATCATGGCTTCAGCACAGGGGCCCTGAGGAGGCAGATGAGAAGAGCTGAGAGACCCTGGTCCACCATGAGTGGTGCCCTGCTGAATTGCACAGGGAGACAGCTACTGGGGTGAAGCACCCCTTTCCAGAGCTCCAGCCTGGCTTTGTCCCCACGGCTCAGTGAGATCTTCCTTGTCTGATGGCACAGCGAGGGCCCTTTTGCAGCTTTTGCAGGCCTGTGGGTTACGGTGTGAGAGAGTGGAAGGAATGGGATAAGTAGGGATGGATTTGGGAGAGGGTTCTGAGGCGAGAGGGTGTTTTCACTGTGCTGCAAGGGTGTTCAACCTCCTTGGAGCTTGGTGGGATTGCTGGGAGTGCCAAGAGGACAGTGCTGCCCCAGGTCAGCACCGGCAGCTTACCTGGCCTTGGCCCAGAGAAATGGCAGAGAGCTTTTTGGAGAACTTCATTTCTTCAGCAAACTTGTAGAGGTCGACAGCTGGGTCAGTGCCTGGGGACAGAACGAACACCAGGGGGGTGGTGGCAGTGGAGTCCCTGAAGACGACCGAGAGGTCAGTGGTCTGCAACACAGAAAGTTGGTCAGAGCAGAGGGGCCGTCATGGCACCACCTGCGGCACCTCCTCACCCCACCTGGCCTCCAGTTCCTCTCCAAGTGTGCTCTTGGGTGCTGAGGCCAGAAACAGGTTCAGTAAGGGCCTAGTAGAGCTATTCTCTGTGGGACTAGGATCAGGGAAGTGACCACTTTCCCATTCGTCAGTCAAACTCTTCCCTCGTACGCCTGCACTATCTGCTCCCTCCCAGTGTGGTTTAACTGGTGGACAATAGGTAGGATATCCCTCTGTCCTGGTTTGAGCAACACAGGATTAATTTATTTTCTAATGCTTGGGAAAACTGCACTTTTAGAAGATTCTAGTGTCTGAATTTGTGAAAATATTTACTTTATAGGCAGCTCTGGTGTGTGGGTTTCAAAGTCTCAGTGTTTTCAAGCCTTGCCAGGTGCAGGGACGAGGAGGAGACCTGGGCACTTGACCCAAGCTGCCAATGGGATTACTTCATACCATTCAATATAAATTAGAAACTTTTCTGCAAAGTTCTCTCTTCCTTAATGGTTGCGACCCAGAGAACTTCCTGCCAGTGGTGGACCCCTCAGCCCTTCCCTTCCTCCCAAAGCCGCAGCGGTCGCAGTGTCCCACATTTGCTGTCCCCTGCTGGGAACGGAGAGGTTCCTGCTGATAGTATGGGCTGGGTATAGCGCTGGTATATTTCATGTTGGTATTGGGCTCAATATTGGGTCTTTAGTATTATTAACACTAATTATTTAGTCTTATTCTATTAAATCTGTTTATATTTCAACCCTCAGCTTGCTTTATTTTTTCCCCAGTTCCCCTTCCTGGGTGGGGAGGGGTCATCGGGTGAGAGAATAATTGTCTAAATGACAAGAAATTGTTGTGAGTTTCTGAAACCCTTATCTAAGACATTACTATTTCCCCAGCTGCGGAGACACCGTACAGCCCTTCCCTGCAGCTGGAGAGAGGCATGAACACTCTCACTGCAACTGGAAAATGCTGACAGCCCATTTACAGCCCGCTCGAGGGGCTCCTGATCCGCTCCTGGCCCCACCAGCGCTTCCTTTGGGCTGGTTACCTGCGGCTCAATGAAGTGCCGATCCAGCTTCAGCGCCACAAAGTCCTGCATGGCGTTGGTGATCTTATCTCCCCGCAGACACCGAAGTACCAGCAGCTTCTGGAATGCATCAAGCTCAGCCTCCCACTTCCCAGGCAGGGGCTCTCTGCAAAGCAATCGGGTGCATTTTGGGGGGATGTGCCAGAACCTGCAGCTGCCCAAGAAGCCTGCAGGCAGCCACTGGGGTTTCAGAAGGGACAAGGACCTTCCAGTCACTTGGCTGAGGTTGTTGTCCATAGCTTTGAAACTAACAGCAGGCAAACCAGAGCTGCTTCTACCAGGGAAGTGCCAAGTATTGCTGGGCTAAGAGGTTGTGTTGCTCATGCCAACATGCAGGGGCAAGGGCCACCCTTGAGGAGACAAGGTGATGCCTTGTGTGGCACGGCACTGGCTGTGTCGGCTCCTCGTGCCCTCCCAGGGATGCCATTACCTGCCAGGTGTAGCACAGCTAAGCTGACATAGCAGGGGGCACTTGCCTGTGAGGCTTTGGGCTGTCAAAAATGGCCCTGAATGCTTCAAGGTTGGCTACAAAATCATTGGCGAAGCCGGAAAAGTTCTTCAGGTTGCTCAAGGCCAGGATGTCTCCCCACGCTCTCTCATACAGCCAGGCCGGAGCTGGGTTCTCCCACATCTCTGTTATGGTCCCTCCTGACAACAGGTACCGCCACTCATCCTGGAAAAGGACAGGACATGGTGATGGATTATAGTCCACCTCCCTAAGCCTGAGGCACGGGGATTTGCGCCACATCCAAGTAAAATCCTGCGGTAACTTTCTAGCTGCCTCTCCCGCCAGGCGTGCGTGTCAAGGAGTAAGTGAACTGTAGGGTCTGGCGAGTTCAACACCACTGTTCAGCTGCCAGTAGCTTTTCTCTGTCTTCTAGTCCCTGCCTGCTCCCTCTACACTTGCTACCCTTTGCAGCAGCCTGGCAGCAAACTCGCAAAAGCTGCAGGTGACTCAGGCCAGACAGCTCTGCATACAGACACAGGGAAAGGTTTGAGATCTGAATGAAGAGAGAGGACCCGGGTTTGCCTGCAATCCTGCCCCCAGCCCCAGGGAACACGCTCCTCTTCCACCCAGGCACACTGTTCAAGGGGACTGAATGGGCTGGGTTTGAGGATCTCATTGAAGGACCAAGGTGACTTCCTCACCATATCGATCTGCCCATCATTCATCAGAATCCGGACGCAAACCAGGAAGGCAAACATGAGCTTGTGCTTCTCAAAGAGGCTACGGCACACATTGATGTAGAGACTGAAGGTGATGTACTTGTTGATGTTCACGATCCGGTCGTTCACGTTGTCTGGAAAAAAGGCAACAACAAGACAAGGGTGGTGAGTGCTAAGGGGGAGATGTGGAGGGTGCTCTCCGTGTCAGATGGTGGTGCCTGGTCATGGGGGCACACCCACACCCTGCCCAGGAAGAGCAGATGCTGCTCTCAATATAGATGAGGCACAGAAACCCCTGTGAAAGCACAAGGCTGTGGGGCTTGGCACACAGCAGAGAACACTGCCCCAGCACTGGGAGGGAGCCCACTCTGCACCACAGCCACCTACACGGTCCAAGCCACCACCATCCTGGCTAACAGATGCTGCTGGGCGGGGAGAGCTGCCTCAGCCTGGCAGCAGCAGCCAGGACCTGTGCCTAGAGCTGACTCCGTGACAAGCAGAGCCACAGCATTGCCAGGATGGCACATGTACCTTGCCTGTGCCCTGGCACTAATGTCCCTCCCACCTGGTCAGACAGGGCAGCAGAGAAGTGGGGAAGAGAACAGAGGGACAGCTGCAACCAAATCTTCCCTTCCCTTGTGTGGGCACAAGTAGGGGCAGCTCTGGCCCACACTGAGAGCCAATGCAAGCAGGGACGTTTGCCTCGATGTTGCGGGTGTCCCCACTTCTGCTGCCACTAAGCCAGGAACGTGGAATAAGGAAGGGACAGGAGGGGGGTCTCCTGGGCAGATACCTGCTTTCTCAGAGTTACTGATCCCCATTTGGAAGATGTTGAGGAACCACTCAAGTGAGTACTGGTACATGGGGTCCACATTGGACAGGTCTGAGACACAGAAGTAGAGGATCTGCGAGCGGATGGCAACGGGCACATACTGCAGGCGGGTCATATTGATGTCCTTCTCTGTCTGCTCTGCCACCATTACCTTGGCCTGGGGGACAGAGGAGATGTCATGGTTAGTGCAGTGCTGGCAGGGGATGTACAGCTGCAGGGAGAGAGCACCTCCACCTCTTACCTGGATCTCCCCTGCCTTCAGCTTGGACGCCTCCAGCACTTTGATGAGCTCTAAGTCATCTACGGGGTTTCCTTCAGAAGTGCTGAGCCGATACAGGATCTGGTCTTCTATCTTCTTCAGCTCCTGACGCATCTCAGCATTGCTAACAATTAGCTGGTTTCTAGCTTCTTCTAAGTCAGGCCGTTCTGCAGCCACCACTTGTCCCAGCAGTTGGTCTTCTAAGCCACTGCAACAAAAGCCCTGGAAGTCAGGGTGGGGGCAGTAATAGGCCCGAAGGTTGAGGACTGTGATGAATGAGGCTGAGCATCACGGGCAGCTAAGGGGGTAAGCAGGTACCTGGGTGAGAGGGTGAAGTTAATGAGGGTGAGCTTTGTGGAGACCTCAGGGCTGTAGTGAGGGTTGGGCATGTTGGTGGTGATGTACATCTTGAAACTCTCATGGTAGGGGATCACCGCATCCCCCATCTTCAGCACTGTGCTGCCCTGCTGTTTGTAGGTCTGTACCAGAGAGGGACAAACAGAGGAAGACCGGGATGGTTACCTCTTGTGAGGGAAGGCATCCTGTGGTGCCATTCTCTCTGCGGTGAGGAGAGAGCCTGAAGACTCTCTGGAGAGAGGAGTTCAAAGCTGCCTGAAGGCCTGAACCTGAACTCAGCCCCTGCCAGGACAAGACAAAATGCCTGCTGGCAGGAGACCGGGCTGTGCGGGAGGCTGCTGACATGTTGGAGCTCTGGCCAAGACACATGAGTACAGAAGCGGCAGCATCCACGTGAGTGCTGCCTGCCCAGAGAGACCTGCAAACCCACCAAGTCCCATCGCACCCCAGCCAGATACCCCTTTACAGCCTGGCCAGGCACCCACTGCCCTCCTTGCCAAGGTGAGGCACAGAACCTGTTTCAGCAGGACAGGCTCCAGGGCCGGATCCAGCTCTTCGCCGACATTCTCCAACAGGAAGGGTTTCCCGAAGGTAATGGCGTTTTCCAGACTGCTGAGGAAGTCCCGGTCACTCAGTTTGGACACCTCCAGGCCATTCACCCTCTCCTGAAAGGCAGCAGGAAAGGGCAGGGTCCCTGAGGTGTCCTGCCCACCTTCGCATCCAGCTCTGGTGCATGGCACACATCTCACTGATTTAGCTCCCCAGAGCAGCAGAAATAGTATCTTTTCTTGCTCAGCTGGTTTTTGGCTATTTTGGCAAGCTTAGCCCATGTCACCAGGCACTAAAGGCAGCCCAATGAGGCAGCAAGAAGGGAGGGAAGGGGGAGAACCTCCTTCAAAGGGCCATGCCCCTACAGAGCCCCACACCAGTAACTCAGAGCTTCTTTGCTGGCAAAGTAAGAGCAGGTGGGTGGGAAAAGCCTTTGGGGTGCAAAACAGGAGCAGCTGCCTGAGCATCCTGCCTGACCCTTCAAAAGGGCAGTGGGTGGCCCTCTTCTTCTGGGAAAGAAGAGGTGCTGGTCTGTGTCTCCAGTGCTCTAGCAGCTGGGACTGTTCTCACTAGCTAGGTAAGGCTACCCTGATCCCTTCTGGCCTAGGGACACTAAAGGCTGTTATGGGAGATACCAGTGGTTTTAGGGTGTGGCGAAGGATGTAAGGCCCCCAGAATGCTACTGGGGAACCTTAACGTGAATCTAATGCCTCAGTTGCTTATAGTGGCCCTTGCTCCTGCCCTGTGCCCGTTTCACCAAGCAGAGAAGTCCACCTGGGATGAAGATGGATGTGGAGCTTGTCTGGTGCTGGGGATGCTGGACTGGGACAGTGGGGGTGGTCTTGCAGCTCTGGAGCCCACAGCCTGAGGCTGCTCTGAGCAACCCCTAACAGGGAGCTGCTTCCCCTATCCTGGCAGACCTGGCTTTCCTCTTCACAGCTCTTACCAGACTCTTGATCCACTTGTTTGCTTGTCCTTGGGGATCTATGTAGTGAGTCCAGCGCTGGGAGAACTGTGTTATGACCCCATTCTCCACAGACAGGGTGTCATTGGGTAAGCCGGCAATCTAATGGGGGAAAAAAAAAGCTGTTGGGTAGCACAAAACATCTGATCAGAGAGAAGCCCTTGCTGCCCTGGCCCCTGTATGGTCCCAGTGTGGTGGGTGGGGGACGATAGGGAGGGTATCTCTAACAGCAGCTGAGTCCAGAGCTGCAGCTCCGCCTGAAGGGGCTGAGCCATGACACAGAGCTCTGCTGGCAGGGTTAGGCTTGGGCAGGCTACGGCCAGGGCTTTGCTGTAAGCCTGGGGCTTATGGGTTAGGCCTGATGCCCTCAGAACTGCTGCTGCTGTCCTGGATGCTGCCAGGTCCTCTCCTGCTCATTGTGCAAGGAGCCCTGGCATCAACTCCAGCTCTGTAATGTGGAGGCATTTGGTTGTTATTGAGCTGTTTGGTTTGGGGTCTCTCCTTTGGTACAGGTGATCCTAGCGAGCGGTGAGCTGAGCGTTTTAGCCTTTGCCTGTGGCACCTTCAGGCTGAAGCATCGGGTTTTTCCACAACTTGCCTGCCAGGAGCGGATTTCCACAGGGTCTCCAAGGGTGCTGATCAGGTTGGGCTCCTCAGTGTGAGGAATGTTGTTTTCTGACAGCTCTCTCAGCCACTCGTTGCACAGCGCTACACGGTAGTGACCCTGCCACGAGAAGCACCATCAAAGCCTTTGGTTTAGTTGCAGCCAGTCTGCATCTCCCAGATGCTGGGAGCATCTAAACCCTCCTGTTTCCGTTCAAATGGGACCCTGTGCAGCCTCTGGCCCAAACGGAGAGAGATCCAGGAGGGATCCTTTCTCCCAGCAGATATAGCCAGCAACAGCAAGGTGCCAGGAGAGCAGAGCAGGTAACAGACCCCCGTGGGGAGCATTCCACACCTACCGTAAAAGGGCCCAGATAGGCCACAAAGCCAGCTGCAACCAGCACGTCCCCAGTGATGTTGTTGATCTTGTAATCCAGGCTCTCTACAGTGTCCTGCCAGCGCACCTTCTCATCAGCCAGGCTGTTTATGAGCTGTGGGATAAGTTGCACACGTGAGAGATGTTGTGTGGTCTAACCTCGTGTCCTGGACCTGCTGCTCACTGGGTAATGCTGCAGGTGATGGTGACCAGAGGTTGCATCCTGGCACCTCTGCCATATCCTGAATTCTGTCCCCAGCTTTGAGCACTTCATTCTGGGATTACTGGTCTGCTCTCAACTCTACTAGAGACTCATTGATGGCTGAAGAAGCTGTGCACAGGAGAGCAGCAGCTTTTCACACCAGTGCCTGGCTAGCTTAGCTTCCCCAGTCCTGTAGTGCTGCTGAGATCAGGTTGTCCCATGTAAGCAGGCAGAACCCAGCTCTGTCCCTTACCGTATCGGCACGTCCCAGTCTCTGCTGACACTGCTCACACTTCATCTCCAACTCTTCCTTCTTGGCTATGCATGTCTTGTACTTGTCTTGCAGCATGGCGATGCCACCTTCAACCTCTCTTAGGCGTTCCTTGGCTTCCTCAAGGACCTGCTGAGTAGCACGCAGGTCCTCTTCTGCCTCCCGCCAGGCTTTCTGGGGAGACGCACAAGGAAACGGTGAGCATATGGCCAGGTTATTCCCCAAAAAGCCAGAGACCTTGCAGCAAGAGTTGGTTTTCCATAAAAGTACTAGGTGATACTGAGACACTTCCCTGTATGACAAAGGTTAACTTATTTACCAGTGTAACTCCAGGGGGATGTTCTTCAAGGCTAGGAATAAAGGTAGGGGTGAGGAGGACATTTCTGCATAGCTCCAAAAAGCCAAGAGCCTGTGCCAGCTTACACAAGTTCACAATGTGGCCCAGTGGTGAAGACAAAGAAAGGTTCTTCCACTTGCCCCAGAATAATAATAAAGAAATAGCTAGGCCTGGAAAGGATTAAGACTGAAACATTAGTGAGATGTGGGAATGCTTCTGTAAGTCCAGTTTCTGCTGAGCCAGGAACTCAGCACTAAGAACAAAGTATCACTTCTGTCCCAGCATATTCTAGGCTGATTTCTTCCACTTTATTATGATAATGAGTTTTGGGGCTTTGGCTCTGCTAAGGCTTGGTCTGAACATGACATCCTGACCTGCAGAACATGGTGACCCTCAGCATCTCCTGCAGAAGGGGGCTGCTAGTTCTGTGTTCCCTATAACCGAGAGTAACTGAGTCATGCTGCCTCTTACCCGCTTGGGCTCCACGACCTTGGCCACAAAGTGGTACTTGTGCATGGCACGCACCCACTGGCAGATGGAGGTGCAAGCTTTGGAGACCTTGGCGATGGCAGCTGGCTGAAACTCCTCACTGTCAATGTAGGGCTGGATGGCCTTGATCACAGAGTCCGCAATATTGTCCTGCAAGCAATGGCGGGAGAGAAAGGAAATCGGTGATGAGGGTGGTAGAGATCTCACTGAGGAGGGTCTCAAAGGGCTTCCCCCAGTGGCTGCAGCCTGCACCAGGACCCAGCAGGGTGGTTAAGGCATCACACTGGAGCAAGAGGAATCAAATTGAGGCTTAGGAGACATGGCTGTGGGATTGGGAAGTCCCTTCCCATACTGCTTCCATCTAGCTCCTCCACATGGAAAGAGCAGAGGGACAGAAGGTGAAGACCCATGTGTCTGGGTCCCATTGCCCAAGGCAATGAAGTGCTGCCAGCTGACGTGAAGGCTTCTAGACCAAATACGTCCTCGTCCTCTGTGCTGCTGAAAGGTATTGCCCACAAAGAGCTCTAAGCTTCAATACTGTGAGAAGGATCCCTGTGAGGCAATACCCGATCCCAGCCTCCCTCTGCCACCACTTACCTTATCGTACTTAAACAGACTGTCCAGGAACTTTCCTGGGTCCTGGAGAAGGCCTCTGCCTGGCTCCCAGTAGTCATCCACCTTGGAGCCTAGCTTTTCTCCTGGCACCTTTTTGGGCTTGACTCCTTTCATAATGCAGACAGCTTCAATCACCATCTTCACACCAACGGGAGGCCGTTGCATTGCTCGTACCTTCAAAACCCAAACAGAGACAGTGGGTTGGCTTGGCTCTTGGTGAGAGGGGGTGCTCATCCCTCAGCTGGCCCAGGGGAGACTGGGACCAGAGGTAGGACATCTAGAGGATGCAATGCACAGGCAAGAAGGGCAGAGGTATTGGAAGGGAAAGCTAGTTATCAGAAAGGGCATGGAGCAAACTACTGGTAGGCTGAAAAATGCCTGATGCTCTGATAGGTGTATCTTACAGGCTAGAGATATCTTGGCATAGGAGCTAGATCTGTATGGCCCTGGTGAGAAGGCCATATGGAAATGGGGCACGGGCAGGGCTTTCTCCCTTGCTCTGTGAGCTCTCATTCATCTTGTACTCCACCAGAGCAGTGCTGCAGCCCATGAGCTGGTCTGTAGCAGGAAAAGAGGGTGCTGGAAGCAAAGCTGGCAGCTCTTGTGTCCCAGCTCCCTGCCCTGAAGTCCTCCACAGACGTGCTCTACCAGCTGCTGTAGAATAGCTCCAACCAGCTGCAGCTCTCCTCTCTGGTAAGCAAGCACTCCTGCTCCACCAGGCCTTGCTGGGGGGCACAGGGCTGCAAGTCAGAGCCCTCTGTGCCATCTGCCCTGGGTGCTGGGGGAGAGCTTACTGCTTCTCAGCCTGCAGAGGGAGAGGAGGTTGGCCTGCTCCTTGCCTTCTCCCAAAAGCTATCCAGTCAGGCACTGGCGGGCTGAGGGAAAAGGGTGATTCTCACTATAGAGATTGGGGTGCTTTAGCCAAGGTGGCCCAATAAGCCACCTCTGTTGTTTGGACTGGATGCACCTGGAGGCCAGAGCCACATGGGTAGTTTGTTTCCGATGGGCTGAGCTGTTCCATGGGTGGAAGAAAATTCCCCTCTTTGTGCATGTTCACATGTGTCTGGGCTCTGCCCCTCAAGAGATCACCAAGCTGATGCAGCAACTTGACACCATGCAGGACAACCTCCTACAAATGCTGACAGACCTCCTGAGTGACTTGAAGATCAAGCGTAAATCTCTGGAGAGCCCTATCCTGTAGACAGGGCACAACCTTTATGTGTATTTTTACTGTGACGAGGATCGGCTGAGAGAGGTGGTGGAGGAGCTGGAGAAGCAGGTATCGGCTTCCTCCAAGGGACCACTGATGGAGCTGCCCCATGCAAAGGAATAGTTCAAAGGGATGCTCTCATCCTGCCATAGAAGTGGTGCCTTCTTTTGGTTGGGCTGTGTCATTAATCCTGGACTGGGAGAGAACTCCAGTGGTCCTGGCTCCAGTGACAGGTTACGTGGGTCATGGCCCAGCAGCTGGGCTTAGAAGCAGCAGGGAGCTTATTCATTAAATGAAGATTTTACTGAAGATAGTGGGTGGGTTAGATGATATGTAAGAAATTGATGTATCTTGTGAGTTGGCACTGGAAGCCTTGTATAGAGAGGACACTTTTCATACCAGCTCTACAAGAGGAGGAGTGCTGGGGGCAAGTGGACTGACGCTGTCTGTGTCTTTCCCCACCTTCTGGGGGAAGGAGTTTTGCGTGTTTTGTGGGGAATAAAAAGGTCAGTTATTTGCAATTGCAGAGCAATAAGCCTGTTCCTCCCCTCCACAGCTGTCACACTCTGTGCGGTGAATCCTTGTACTTGCTGAGTTTGCTCTCTTGTCTGTGCGCTGTGACGCTTGCCAGGCTCAGAATCACCTTCCTTTCTCTGACTGTCCTATTTCAAGCCAGTATTCCTTGAAGTCAGCCCACCAGCCACTGCCTCTTCCTCTTCTCTGCCTGTGGTGGATGCCCTTTCAAAAGAGCCTGCTGGTTCAGACAGTGTGCTGCTAGATATGTCCCTGTACTCGGCAGTCACTGCCAGAGGTTGCCTGCTACCTACCCCCAAGGACAGGCACCATGGGGTAAGCCCTCCACAACACCCTCTCTGGCACAAGTTGGGAACAACATGTAGGAACAACCCAGGGGTTCACCTCTTCCCTTCAAAACTCTTTGCTTCTGGAGGAGTGAAGCTGAGAAGCTGCATGGACAGCTGCCCAGACTGTGAGCCCAGGGGGATGGCTGGGGATGCTGCAAGCCTATAGAAGGGGAATTGCTACAAAGTGAGAGGACCAGACCCAGCTCTCCCACCCTTTCCCTTAACCCAGTTACCTCTGTAACGTCATTTTTGTTAAGGTTCCTCAGGCTGGCAAGAGCAGCGTCCAGGGCTGGGAGGGCTTCAGCCAAGTCCTTCTGAGCATCATCTGCAATGGCTTGGGCTGTCTGAGCTTTCGCATTGGCCTTCATCTCCTCAGCCTGCACAGCACTTCTTGTCTCTTCAGCCACAGCTGTGTCCACCTGCACCACCAGAGACAGCCTCAGAAGCATGCTGGAGCCAGAGCACCCCTTTGGGATGGCTCAGCACTACTAGGTAAGGATCACAGCTGTCCTGGCAGGTCATGTGTCTCCTTCCAGCAGAGACATGCTGGGGCCTAACTGCCGGAGGGGATCCCCTCCCCGTATCATACCAGCAGGAGGTTTTTGTCAGCCTGTAGAGATCATCCACAAGCTCCAGCTCTGGCTGTCAGTCCTGCAGGAACTAGTTGCTCTACCCACTTTTGCTATCAGCACAGGGAGAGGATGCATGGAGATGCAAATGCGTAGGGAGATGGAGGAATAAGAAGATATACTGAGGGTTTTGTTTCTAAAACTGTCACTTCTGCCTACCCTCAGGGTTAAAACACTAGCAGGAGGTGTAAAGGGAACACGGAATACAGCCAAATCTGTATTTGCTTATGTGGGAACATGGGAGATTACAGACTCTTTCCCCTTTGCATACAGAGCTGTATGATGTTTGTGTCTCTGATCCCTCTGCCTCAGTCTGGCCATCCCCCAGCAGGAGACAGGCAGGGAGGAACATGAAGAGGAGGGAAGGTAGTGACAGCCAACACAGGACAGTTCCCTCTTCTGGAGTGGCATGAAAGACAGTGTGTGATGATCCTTGAGGTCAGGGTTAGTAGGGGCAGGCTGCAGCTGGATTATCTCCCCGGGGCTGGGATGTGGGGGACCGATCCCTTTCAGCAGCAACAGTCTGGGCCACCTGAGGATTGTGTTAGTAGTGTCACTAGTCTGTGCTTGCAAGGGTGTCAGCCAGTGAGGAGAGGGAGCTGGTAACTTGGTTGACTGACCCCTGGATTGTGGTTTCAGACAGGGGCACTGCTTCTGCTGGCAACTGGCTTGAGGTTAGCACCTGGCAAGGTTATGACTGGCCCCTACCAACACCAGAGCAGGGACCCCAGCAGGAGGTCACTCTCACTGGCAGCACTGCTCTGCCTAAATACCTGCTGTGCTACTCTGAGGCCTTTTTATGGTCAGATCAAGCAGGATTTTGTGCAATCCCTGCAAGGCGTCCCCAAGCCCTCTGTCTAGTCTGAGCGGCCAGACTCGGAAAGCGCAGGGCTGTTCAGCAACGGTACCTGCAGTTGCTCCATGGTTGCCACTGTGTCCTTGGCTGCCTGTGCCAGGAGAGGGCGGGCAGACTCCAGCTCCTCCTGCATCCTCGCTACATCCTCTGCTGTTTGCAGGAGCTGTGGGAGCAGAGCAGAGTGAGGCAGCAGCCACAGAAAGCCCTGGGACCCTGGTGGGTGCCCAGTGTCAGGCTGTACAAAGCAGGTCCTGCCTTGGTCTCCACTTAAGCAACAATCTGACGCTGTGTGACAGTGTGGTGTGCTTATACACAGTAGTGCCTGATGGTGACCGCACATGATGGGTGTTACTTAATCACAATCAGTCAGCAGAACAATGTTGCTGTTATAGGGCTTTCAATGAGAAGGGAAAAGGTTAATAAGGAACCTCCTGAGGGATGATGAGCTACAGAGAGGTCTGTGGTCCCCAAATACTAGGGACCATTGTTTTTAGAGCTGTTACAGACTCAGACCTCCAGAAAGACTGACAGAAGACATAGTTCTGATTTGCTTCAGCATGAATTATCTCCTGTGTAACAGGAGATGTGTAGGGCATCTCTGCACCTATAAATACACTGCTCAGAGCAGGTAAGGGGGGACCAAAGCTCTCCTGGGTGTGAGGGACAAACCTTGTCCAGGCCACTTTTCATCCTTTTCTTGGCTGCCGTGAGTTCCTGTTTCTTCTTTCCAATCAGGGAACTGAAGATGCTGAGGAACTCGAGATAGCTCTTGGGAGTGACATAATTGTGCCTGCCCAGCTCTGCCAGGTACATTTGGCACTGCTTTGCCACGCTCTGATGGATTTTTACACACACTTGAATCTATAAGGAGAAAGGAAAGAAACAATCTTATTCAGTACTGAATGTGTAGTAGGCAAGTCTATGAAATGCCCACAGAGAGCACAAGGGGCTTATAAAGATAATGTATTGTCACAGCAAAGCTTATATATGCATAGAGAGAGAGGGTGAGAAATGGACATGGCCATTTCAAGGCAGACAAAAGCCAACCAGTTCTGTATTTGAATCACCATGCCATGAAACATTTCTGCTACAGGGTAGGACTTTTCTGCTGGTGTGTCCCACGTCCATTGTCTATGTCTCTATGTTTATCTGGAGACATGGAGCACACAGGAGCTGTGCGTTGAGTGTGGCACCTACCATCCCATCGACATCTTCAGCACTGGCCCCAAGATGTGGGATCTCATGCAAGAAGAAGGAGGCAACACATTGCAGGGCTTCAGCCGGCCACTTATTAAACCAGTCAATGGTACAGCAGTTCACAAGAGAGGGGAACTGTCTCAGGCGTGCGCGGAAGACTTCTCCAATAGGGCTGAGAGAAAGGCACGCAGAAAAGAGATGTTACAACTAGCTACAGATACAAGGACAAAATAGCTTTCTTCCTTCCCTAGAACCATCCTGAGCCCTTACAGAGTAAGAAGGACAGGAATATACCTAAGGAATAAGGAGGAGGGAGGGAAATAGGGAATGGAAGTTCAGGCAGTGAGCCGCAGATCCTAAGGTGCACGTCACAGCTCACTCCTTGCAAGTCCTGGGTATATTCTGGAAGTCGTAAGATGGTAGAGGAGTGATGTTTTCTGGGTCCCTCCCCAGGGAGAACACTTAAAGGGTAAGAAATAAGTGTGATCTGGAGTCTATTTCAATCAGGTGAGTGCTGGTACTTGCCCTGAGAATGCCCTATACCTTCTGCAAGGTATAGCAAGCTGCTCATGGACTACACACTAGATTCACGACTAAACATGGTGCAACTGAACCCCAAATTCAAGCAAGATATTTTCATAACAAACAGCTCAATGGTGAATGAAGGAGGAGGAAGCTTGTATTTAATCTGGATCACTTACAGTCATATTCTTTAACTTTTCATACTTCATCTTGAAACCAGCAAAGCGTAAAAAAAAAAAAAGTATCCAGTCTTATGGGAAGGTGGCTCCAAGCCAGGGGGCTTGGAAACTAAGGTCCCATGACAAAATGATGTAAGGCAAAGGACAAGGAGGGAATAATTAACATTTACAACATGGAGTCCTACCCCTGAACTGTACCTCATGCACAGGACCATGTGGATATTGCTGCGAACCCGTCCTGTGTACGCAGCCATCAAACTGGCCTTGGTGGGCTGCTGCCCTAGATCTCGAACAACAGGCTTCATAGCTGTCATGATCTGTTCTTGATCATCAGGGTTGTAAATGTTGGGAACATCACCTGAGTTGAGCAGGTTGTTGATATCCTCAAGGAAGGATTCATTTTTAATCTAAGTAGATGATGGGGGAAAAAAAAAAAAAAAGGTAGTTTCCTAAATTACAAGGCAGGCATGACTCCACATGTCATGGAGAACATATCTGCATAAATACAGCCATCAGCCTCTGTTGTAAGAAATTATTTCTGTGATCACTCGGCTCCAGTAAAGCATATTCTGACCCTTGTCCAGCATTTACAATTGAACAGCCATATCCAGCCATTCCAGGGTGGGAGTGTGTCTGAAAACAAGTCTCCTTCTGCCCATTTACTGTCTCCTTACAGAGAAACTGATCTCAGGGCCTTGCTCCCTGCCTTGCAGTGATTCCACAACCAGACCCTAGACAACAAGTTGCTCTGTGTCTTCGTCCCTCCAGCACAGAACACTTCTCTATTAGGATAAAGCTCATCAATGTGGGAGACAGTAATTGCAGGGATGCGTCACGGTCTGTGGGATGACCTCCCTCCAGAGTGACACTCACCTCTCCACCTTTGCTAAATCAGAAACACATAGGATCCATCTACTTGACTAAATGCACTTTCCCAGGCCCCTCTTCTCCCACATGTGCTTCTCACTGCAGGGAAAAGGATGGAAGAACAAGCAGCATTTGACAGATGCTCATCTCACTGCTTAGGGCACTGCCAGAAGGGACTTGGTTCCTATGATAACGAAGGCAGTAAAAAAGTCTATCGGGAACATAACCATGAATTCCAGAAGTTGGCTTAGTCCTTAGCAAATTAACAGTTTACAGTAATAAGCCAACATTATCCTGTGGAACCAGCAGGCATGTGGCCCTAAATCTACTGGTATCTCTGAAAAGAAAGAGAATGATGTTACTTAGGACTTCTAGCATCAGCGGTCAGCCTAGCGCTTAGCTCCAGACAGCTGGATCTAAAACCTTTGATCCCAACAAACATTTGGATGGAGCTGAAAAAGGCTTCAAGCAACAGAACAGTCAGCCCACTCACACACAGCTCTACAGTCCCTCTAGCAACAAATGTACCACCTTCAGTTTTCCTGGGGCTTTTTTATAAGATGATGAAGGTGGCCTACTTAAGAAATACAAGTTGTACCTGGTTTATATCAAGCTCCTCAGTCCTCTTAAGGGGGATTTTTGAGCTTAGACATGTGTTTCTGACTCCTTTTGAGATGGAGTCCACCATACTAATACTCCAGTACCTGTGTGTCTACGAATAGGAACGTCTTGGGTAGACTTTGAAGGCCTGCCTTCATCATGATCTTCCTCACATCATCTCGCCATTCGGTCATGCCATAATTTTTGGTCAGTTCGATCTGGAAACACTCATAATCTGCCCTAAAGGAAAGAGAAGCCTGTGGAGTTATATCAAATTAAAATCCCCTTTTTTGTCAATCTTGAGTATGTGTTGTGGTCTCAGGAGGAGAGGGCTTAAGCAAGTTGTTTTTCTGCAATGAGTTCTGAGCACATGTCTGTCCTTGTGCATGTTCAGCCACCAACCCAAGAGCATGTTTTACTCAAAGCAGAGATACTCGAACTAGCTAGAAACCGGGAGAAGTACAGCTCCATGAGCTAACAGTCACACTGCTTCTTGGGCCCAGCACCTCAGAGTGCAGAGGGAGCAACTCAATGTGGATTTTTTTGTGATGCTGCCCTCAGAGGCTGGTGCACTTGGGAACAGTGGATGCATTTCTCTAGCATCACACCCCGTAGTCAGAGCTGTAAGAATTGTCTTCCTCACCCTAGTTCCCTGGCTCTTCAATTTTCCCTCTTGAGGCCTCCTGGCTCCCAAGACTCACCAGTCCTACCTGCCAGGCTGTCAGTGGCACTTGATCACTTGTCACTAGTAGCTCCTGTCTTTGTCTTCCAGGTGCCCAGCTCCCGGGAAGAAGCCCCTATCTCTCCCCCTTCCATGCTGAGCATTGCACAGGCCAGTGAGCTGCCATGGACCATGCTGCATTTGCTTATTCGCTGCATGCCTGCAGCAGTAACCCAAGCTACAAGCAGGCAAGAGAGTCCAATTTTCTTACTGTAGATGTGCATTTTGACTGAACTTTAGCTCTTGAGTGTTAAATCTGAAGTCAGGAACCAGAGAAATGTGTAACCATTAGCAGGAAGGGCAGGAAAAGAGATTCTCTGGAGGCATCCCCGGTGGAGCTGCTCCACATTATGTGCACAGAAGTGCATTACTTACATGTGAGATGCCAGTCTGGTGAGAGACTGTCTCCCACTTCCCCCAACACCCAGGAGAAGAGCGTTCCCTGGAGCCTGCCGCAGGATCCGGCTGATTCGGCAGATATGCTGTATCGCATCCATGAAAAGCACAAGCTTCAGCTCTGGGGTGTTGGTTTGATTGTATTCCTCCAGGTAATCCTCAATCACAACCTTCAGCTGTGGGCAAAACACCCAGATGTCACTACCAGATAAAAGCAAACGTGAGGGTGTGGGTGGTTGTCTGAAGCACAGCCAGGCTCTCGGGAGGGCAGAGGCCGGTGCTCAGCAGGGGCTGGGAGCAGCTGTCTCTCTCAGTGCTTGCTGGGAGTCGCTTGTGGGGAGGTGATGGTTCTCTTTACTCCATACTCCTATAGGAACTGCCGTTGGACTGGGCTGAATTTAGCCAGTGGTGGCGGCAGCAGCTGCTTAATGGTGACCTTAAACTGATTCGGGCAAGTGACTAAGGTCTGCTGTTCCCAACGGTGCTGTTTTGCTGAAGAAACAGCAGTTCAAAATAAAATAGCTTATGGCTGCTTGACCCATACTGCTCTAGGCCCTCCCTCCGGGAGAGCTGCCTCACTCTACAGCTGACCGTTGCCTGCTGCTGCTGCATCCCATGGTTAGGATCCTGGCTGGAAAGGGCAGGTGGTGGAAAAAACCCCCGCTGGCCGTAGAGGAGTAGAGAAATGCACTCCTCTGCTGGTCCAGCCATCGCAGTGAGTAGCTGCAGGAGCAGTCTGTCTTGCCCTTTCCAGAGCTCTCTTCAACAGCACCCTCAGGCCAGAGCAGAAGATGAAGCATGAAGACATCTGGGATTTGGTCCCACCGTCTCAACAATCTCACTGTGAACCTGGGCAAGTAAAATCAGCTGGAATTCATACAGAATAGAGATCCCTGCCTAGATGCTCAAGTTCTGTGCGCATCAGTGGGCTGTGCAGCAGCTTGGTAAGTCTGGCTGTCTCAGCTGTGCTCACCTCGGTGGGGGACAGGCCTACCTACTTTGCAAAAGAGATTGGAAAGCTCAGTTAATTACCAGTCCTCGCCACACAGCTATCACAAGAGGAGAGACAACAGGATAATCACCTGTTTCTGATAATGAGCGCAAAAAGTACTGCTCATTGCCTTTGCTTAATTATCACTACCAAAGTACTTGCAGTATCTTCTCCAACAGAGAATCTGGCACTAGCGTTAATTACTTGTAAAGGTCAATTGTGAAGTCTTTAATGGCAAACGTATTATTGTTTGGGAGTAATGTGCTATTTCTTTCCAGCAAATTTCACTTTCCAGTCCCAAGTGCAGCCCATTTGGGAGATTTGGCATAGCAGGCTGCCCCCAGGATGGGGGAGGCAGAGGCAACTTGTTACACCTCAACATCCCATCACACCAGAGGCAGCCACTATCCACATCTGGGGTAGGATTTCCCATGAGAGCCTTGGGAGGGTTTGTGATTCCAGATACCTTCAATTCAAGCAGTCCCATGGTTACTACTAAACGTTTTCTTTTGTTTGCAGAAGACTTGGAAGATATGAACATAGTTCACATGATCATGATTCCCAGGGTTCTTACCCTTTCCTGGCTGTCGATTGCTTGGTACAGTTTGATATTGGCACCTGGCTCCATGAAGTCCCCAAACAGAACTGGCTGGGAGGGGATGACCTCTTCAAAAGTGGTGCCTAACTCCTCCATCATACGCTTCATCAGGTTGTCAAACCAGGTCCGGTCCTCCTTGCTGACCAGGCGATCACAGAAGACTCGGCAGCTCTCATGGTACCACAGTTTCAGCAGGTCCAGTTTGTCCTGGTAGGAAATCGCAGCAAAACACCCCCATGAGAGGAGCATTAAGAGCCTTGCTGTCAGGAAAGCTGGTTCCTGCCCAGCCTGTGGCCAGCCCCACTTCTGCTAGAAGGCAGCTGGAGTGGAGAAAGAACTGGGTGGAGGAAGCTGCATTCCCTTCTCCTCTCAAAAACAACCCTTGTCAAAACAGCTGCTTTGCAGAGAGCTTATTACAGCTTCAGCTAATCCCCCCTTTATTTGTCCATATGTCTGGCTTTCTTTGAGAGATTTTAATTTCATGTTGTTTGTCCTTATCTTTACCCCAGTTCAATTTAGTTTTTACTGTTTTCAGAAGTTTTTTTGCAAAGATCCTTTTATTCAGGTGTAGCATGGAACCAGGGTCCCAAGTACTTGCTGTGATAAGTCAATCTCTACTGGCTAGGCTGGACCCAGAGCAAGGTCCTCAGGAGAGCTGAAGGGGCAGAAGCCTCCATTGCTACAAGCCAGTAACAGGACAACACCTCTGCCCCTGCATGGTCCCCTGTGTGACTCCATTCAGCCCTGAATGGCTGGGCTGTGGCCACTCACTTGCTTCCGCACCAAGGAAGGGCTGGGATGGTGGTGGGGCTCTGTTTACTACTGGTACTAGGCAATACAGCCAAAGGGAAGGTCACCACACCTTCATTGAACAGTACCAAAATGCAGCTTCAATAAGAAACCGAGGCCTGTTTGCAGGCCTGTCAATGAGACCTTAACCGGAACATTTCTGGTCTTCCCCTGGGTTGTGTTGCTGTGCTGATGGAAGGACTCACCTCCACCTTGCTGGGCTCAGCCATGAGCATGCCCTGGAACACCTTGGAGAGGTCCCTCAGGTTGAAGGTGTAATGTGACTTTGCTGGTGTGGGCAGCAGCTCGGATGTGATGGTCGAATAGACGCAAATAGTGGCATCAACCAAGGGCTCATTCAAGTCTTTGACTGCAAGTGCTCCAGCTGTAGAGACAGAGGAAGGTGGAGAGGGATGGTGAGGTGGCGACTCTGGGTTGCTCCAGGAATACCTGCAGGTCCTGGCAGTGCAGAGAGGTGGCACTGAGTGGCAGAGGTGTTGTTAGGATGACCTGGTTCTGGTGGGAATAGGGTTAATTTTTGCAAGAAGCTGGGATGGGACACAGCAAGGTCAGCCATGCTCAGCATACATATGGGGGAGCTGGCTGGGGTGTGGGACAGGAATAGCCACTTGGGAGCGGGCTGGGGCTTTTCAGGGTTCTGGTTGGTGAGTGGTGGTACATTAACCGTGCTTTGTATATTCCTCTATCAGTATTATTGTTGTTGTATTCCTCTTTCCCTTGCTGTTCTGTTAAACTGCCTCTGTTTTGCCTCTTTCTTCCAGTTTGCCAATGAGCTTCCCAACCAAAGGGAATCGGATCTGGGGAGGGAAGGATGCATGGCAACAGTTCTGTGGTGTTAAGAGTTCATGCACCCCAGTGAGAGAGGAGACACTGCCAGACAGGTAATTGGTGGCTACCTGAAATTCTCTCACCCAGGTTTTCCTTCTTCCTTCTTGTACGCCCCCAGTGGAGTCTCAGCTACTTTTAACTAGAAGGTGTGAGCTCTTCGCTAAACCGCCTTTGCAATTCATTGAGCTCAGCAAATGCAAAGCCACTGAGGAATAATTTCTTATGCAATAGTCTGGCAAGATTTAAACACAGCTGCTAGTTTTAGAGCAAAAAATACTTTTTTTTTTTTTCCAGTCCCAACCAAGTTCATTACAAACACTCCTGGGGAAGTAGAGCCCTGTGACACCCAAGCATTTTGCACTTTTTTTTTTCATTATTTCCAAAACTCTTCAATTTCTTTTTAAATCACAGCTAGATGCTTCAGTGTGCCCCTGGGCTCATAGTCAGGTACTGACGCTTGTGAACATTGCAAGTACTCAGAAGAAAGCTCTGCTTTGCTTTTCTCATAGCCCACTATTCTCACTCCTTCCTACTTGCAGATTTACAGATGAGGGCACATTTGCAAAGATGATCCTAAATTCCCACCCTGTCAAATATAAGAAGACTCATTTAACTCCAAATGAACCCTTTTTTCTGGGTGGCTGTAGCACCACGCTTAGATCCTCCCTGCTCAGCTGTCCACAGGCTGCAGCAGATGGAGAGCAACAGAAGGCTCTGCTTCCACAGAAGGCTGTTGTCTGGGCAAGTGTCTGTCTGCTGAAAGCACAGGTAAGCTGTGCCATGCTGTGCCCATCAGCTTGTTCTGTTCACAGTCTCTCTCTGTCTCTCATCTTTCTGCTCTTACTTACGCACTGGATCTCTGTAACTTTTTTCTCCGAGAAGTCCAGCTAGAAAAAGACAGAAAATCTGAGTCATGACTTTACTTGCTGAGGTGAAGGGTAACTGCTAGTCTATCAAAAACAAAATCCTCTTTGAAAGGCCCAGGCTATAGGATACCTTAAGAAACTGAGAGAGCCAAAGTTGAAGTTTGCTGATTTACACCAGCAGAGTTTGGCTCCAAGACTAAACAGTGTATGACCTCTCTGTCTGCTACGATTTAAACAACACTTTCCCAAAAGCATCTCCAAGCAACTAACGCAAGTTCCAGCTTCCAATGCTTTGATCAGGTGTTCCTCCCCTTTCTACCTCCATTATCACCAAGTTGACTGGCAACATGAGGAGAAGGTGGCAGCTGTCTGCAGAACTTACCCATCCAGCTGCCAAGGATGGTGGAGAAGATGGCCTTCTTGCTGCTCTCCTCCACCTCTGTGAAGGAGAGGTAGTTGAAATGGCGGGTGAGGCGTGGAGTGACAACGTTCCTTCCCCCTCCAGGAGGTCCCATGGCACAGACAAAATTAATATCTACCAGCTTCTTAAAAGTACCTTGAAGAGTGAAAAATCATGAATGAATGCTAAGTTGTAGCTAAAAACCCTCACCACAAATCTCCACCGCAGCTATATCTATCAACAGGCCAACTTTTGCCAGGAGTATTGGACAAAGGACCTGGGTCGTACCGATCTGCTTCCTGTCGTACCAGCCCTGGTGGTCCATCCACTGCCGCAGCAGCTCAATGGGTGGCTGAGCACCATATGTCTCCAGCATGGGCATGTTCAAATCATCAATAAAAAATATGAAGTACCGCCCAACCGGAGGCCCGAACACACCCTTCCGCCTGTAAGGACAGAAGCCGTGTAAGGACGCAGGACAACTCCTATTGCAAAGGTTCTCCTAACTTGATCCAAAAGCAGTTTTTTCCCCAGAGGTTTCCTGGATCAGCAGTTTCAGCTATCCTTACGCTTACACTCCATATAAATATATGGGCCTTTGCAGAGAAAAGATCTGGAGTGATGTTTGAGGCCCAGGCTTCATTTCAAACACAAGTGGAATTTTGTCTACTCATGCACAATATCAATGAATAAATGGGTGCAAATAAAAGCAAAGCTTTAGCCCATGAAGTTGAAAACTTCAAACCAGTGGCTGACCAGGGAGGCAAAAGGGAAGCTGTTAACCATGGGGAGAGTGGGATGGGGGGTCAGCAGCCATGTTTTCTCCCCTCATCAGTTTCTAGGAAGATCCCACACCCGGGTTTGCTGTGAAATGTATTATTTCTGGAATAACTAGAACTGGAGCAACTTTCACAGACCCTCACCAATCCTAATCCTGCTGTTGTATCAAGTTATTAGTGGCTCTCACAATCCCAGCTCGAATTTGCTGTCTGTCTTATTTGTTATCCGCAGCTGTATGTGCCTGGGGCCTGTTCAGGTCTTGGGATGAAACTAGGTGGCCAAGCTGATAGAAACACTGAGCTCAGGGATGCTGCCTTTGTAAACACAGAAACGAAACTTGCCTCTTATCCAGTTTGCTGTCAATGAGGTCCTGGGTTTGGTTAGCAGAGGTGCGTGCCGAAAACATCAGGAAGTGGGTGACGTATTTGAGAGGCAAGTTCTTCAAAAGCTTGTCTGTAATGGTGAGAGTCTTCCCGGTGCCAGTGGGACCAATGCAGAGAACCTAGAAGCACAATGGGCAATACAGTGTAACCGTAGGTATGCAGTCTGTGCTTCACAGCTCTCTGACACTGGCTGGAGGAAAGGCAGGTTCCTGCTCACTTGGGCGTTCAAAGGCTGGGAGAGGGCAGAAGGCTCACTTCCTCAGTAAGGACAGCTGTTCAACGGATCTCTTGGTGTGCAAGGAATGCAACCAGAGGAGTATGAAAAAGAACCGTAGGAAACAGGTAAAGCGGGATGGTGATGGGCTACCTAGCAATTGCTGCGTTTTGATTGAACAATTGAGGGTTGATATCCCTTTGGGGCACTAGCATGGTCCCTGGGGACTGAATGGAGAACTCTTGTTGAGCAGAGAAATGCAAATCCACGACAGTGGGAAATAAACTCTAAGTACCAGGTAGCTGTTTGGTTCTGACTGCACTGGGAGAGGAAAAGGGGCCCCTCTTGATGAGAACAAGGTTGAATCAAAGAATCAAAGACAAGGCTGGGCACGTACTGGCTTACGGTTGGTGAGCAACAGCTCCAGCAGATGGGCCATTCGGACTGTGTTCATCGTGGGCACAATAATGTCACAGAAGTTGGTATCAGGAACCATGGTGAACTTTGCTGTGGAGTCCAGCCACTTCTCCCAGCACACCTGAAAGGTATGGCCGTGTTTAGAGGGGGCAGTTGCATCTATGCCCTACAGGAATAGGAAAACTATTTTGGCTGCGTTTTCCCCATCACAGCACCTTGTGTGGCCTTCCCACAGAAACAAAGCTGGCAGCTTCTGCTGAGCATCCGATGCTCATGAAGGGCTCTTTACTTTGCTCTGATTTCAGGAAAGGGAAGCATTTTTCCTCTTGTTTTTTTCTTTTTTCTCCAGCCTAGGGGCTGGTGACTGTCAGTCAGATGGGCCTTCTATGCCCTACTGTCTCCCGTGAAAAACATGGTGTATTTGTCTGCCTTCCTGCTCCCTCCAGACTATGCTGCACACAGCTCTTCTGCTGTTGTGCACTGCTTTCTAACACAGACAGACCTTTCCAACTGAGCTTCTCCCTGCCCTCCTCCAGCAGCCACGCTTGTAAAGCCCCCTCACTTTCCTGAGCACTGGCAGAGGCATTCAGGTCTGAATTGACCAGTCCTTGGCTCAGATTCAAAAGATCCACTTCATAACCCTGAGGGCAAGAAACTGCCTTCTTCCTTTAATGACAAGCTTCATTTCACTTTAAACATTCTAACCTGGTTCCTATAGGCTCTTCTTATTTGCCCTTGATGAGAAAAGCCTACCAAATCTGGCAGGACTGCATTGCTTCCTGGTCCCTCCCTGCAAATTGCCCAGCTTGGAATAGAAAGAGAAATATTTTACCTCCCTAATGATGTCCTCATCCAGATCATCTTCAGCACTGCTAAGTCCTGCATCATTCAGTTTATAGTCATAAACCAGCCCTTCTTCTGGGAAAAGTAACTGGATCTGTGGGAATAAAGCTGGGGTAAATCTGGCTGCCACTCAGCTGAATTCACGGGAGGATCTGCACTATTGCAAGGAAAACTTTACTAATGGGATGTTGCCCAGGCCAGGGAGGTCAGTTCTCTCTCCCAGATTTTCCAGCTCCAGGGGTCCCTTGAAGTTTGAGGCAGATATGGTATACCAGATCCCATGATGAAGCTCATCCAAAGTCTCCAAGGCTTTCAAGAAGCTCTGACCCCCATTCCTCATTACCCACTCCTCTACAATGAGAGAGGATTTGCATTTCCTTTACTCACCTTTTCCTTTGACATCTTCTCCCTCAGCCACGAGCTGAAGGCCACGCGACCTTGGGCATCTCCAGTAGCGCCCACACTCCAGATCAAGGCAAATATAAACCAGGGTTCAATCAGCTCCCTGATACGAGCTGCCTTCTCCTGGGGAATCTTCTTAATTCCCTGAGAACCAGAGAACAGCAGAAGTAAAATTCTCAGGCATGGTTAAGGTACATAACTCCCAACTCTTCCTAATGTCCTCATAATTCTACTCAGCTTCTATGTTGCTTTTTCTAGCTAGTTTTTCAGGGGCCTTGTCAATGTATTCTGGGGATTAAAACTTCCTGTTTCACTGCTGTACTTGAGAGACTCCCCTTGCTGAACTAATGTCACTCAACAGGAGCTGGGAGAAGAATTTAGTCTTTGGTTTTTAATTTGAAAATTGTCCAGCTTTCTTCAATACTAATTCTCAAAGGACCTGCAATCTGAAGTGCTTCACTGCTCAGCTCTGATCTCTGCTTTCCACTCATTCTCCAATTCCCTCTGCTATAGATAAAAGTGAACCTCTTCCCTCCATGCCCAGAAGGCATGGAGTTTATCTTTCAGTGGGCAAAGCGTAATCCTTCCAGGTTTACCTGTGCTTTGCAGGATGTTATATCACCTTCTGCCACGTAGATGAGATACAGCATGACCTTTCTGCACCAACACTTTGTTTTCCGGTGACTCACCCTCTGCATGACTTAGCACCCTTAAGAGTTACAGATGCACACAAATGATAGCAGCAAAATCATACCTCAATGGGAATGAAAGGCTGAAACAAACATTCCAAGAGCATGAGGAGGCTCCTTGTGAGGTTACTGTCCATTGAGGGAATAATCTCCTTCACAAAACTCCGGACAAAACTGATGGCCTCCTGAAAGGAGAGGCAGGAACAGCTCAGTGTCATCACCCAACACACTTGACTTTGCTTTTACCTTCTAGGGTTCTGGTTCCTCCTTGCCTCCCTGCAGGTTACATTTAGCGGGGAGGGTATGACTGAGAACGCTGCCTTTTCCCGCTGCGTCCTGAGTACCACCGTTTTGACTGGAGAAAAGTAAATCAAACTGCTTGCTTCAGTCTTAGCCACAAGAAACCTCTGGGCCTGCCTTCTATTTCTGTGCAACAGTGATGTGCATCTTATGCCATCACTGCCCTTAAATAGTTTGCTCCCTTCAGACCTTTCCTTTGCAGCTCTGGGTTATTCATTAAAATAGAGGCTCAGGAGAAGATCAGAAACAACAAGACTTGTTCTTACAACTTTCCCCCTAGAGTAAATCCACTGTAAGCAGTGGATGATTTTGTCCAGAAGATAATTTTAAAAGGAAATAAACCAAACAATAATCACCAATAAGACCAAGAAACATCTGTAGGGATCGGTGAATAACCTCTATTAAACCCAGGATATTCACAGAGCAGTTTGTACACCGTTAGTCTGAAGTGTTCCCACAGTAGCATTTAAATCCAGGCCTTCACAAGTCTGGGCTGGTTGATATCTGAGCTGATATGCTCCAAGTCATGGAAGGGCTGAAACAACATGGTAGGTCACCTTGAGGAATCTCTTGAAGAGAGATGCTAGCTGCTGTGAGAAGGGCTGCACGATGCCTGGGATTTTTTGCAGCCAGCACTCGATGAAGGGCTCCAGCCCCAAGATGCTCGGTTCCAGGTAAACCATGCCACAGCGGGAGACTGTGGCAGGGGAAGCGACAGCCAGATCCTGGACTTCAAACATCATGGTCATGCTCTGGAAATCACAAAAGGAGAGAAAGAAGGGTAAGGACTTGATCACTTCTCATATGTCTTTCAGAATAACTTGGTGAAGAAGAAATATTTCCCTTTGCTGCAGGAGCCCTCTTCTTGTGGTGTTTGTGCAGCACAGCAGAGGTCTGGCCAACACAGGGTTGCTATTCAGACACCAACTTCCATACAAGTCCACGACAGACATCAAGTCCACGACAGACAT
>JAOXNO010000003.1:16609563-16650711 GCA_028565335.1 Limnodromus scolopaceus
CTGGCCAACACAGGGTTGCTATTCAGACACCAACTTCCATACAAGTCCACGACAGACATCAAGTCCACGACAGACATTTTTACGAAGTAAAAAGGCAAGTCTGTTCCAAGAGGGAGGAAGGAAAACAGACAACAGGCAGCAAAGCAAAAGGGATGAGTTACCTCTGTCAGCTTGATGATTTCCCCTGAGCTGAGACACAGCTTCTTATTGTCATCTAGCACTGTGTTCATGTTCTCAATCCACAAAGCATCAACTGGCCCATCAAACATATACCACTTCTTGCTGGTGTCAGTGGCCGCAGCTCCACGACGGATGAGTGAGGAAAGGATCCCATCTGTCCTGAAAAGTGGGAGGAAGGCAGGGCTTTGACCATTCTGCTTTTGCTGAAATAAATGGCAACGTTTCCACCATATAAGGCAATAGATTTTACCCTGGTTCATGTGCCCAAGGATACCTGCGCCTCACTTCTTGATGAGGACTGAGACATACCTCTCAGCCGGAGCAGCACCATGAAACAATTTCTTTGGGCATTAGGACCTGGACTTCATGATATCTAAATATAAAATGTCAAGCTTCCTTTCAACCTGTCTGTCCTCAGTGAAAAACAAAGAGGCCCTGCTCCCTGCTAGCATCCAGTTCAAGTCATAGGTGGGTTATCTGCTCTGGAGACGCCTCTTTGTCTCTGCCAAGTGCAAAGGGAGATTCAGGGCTGCTACTCTGCTGATTCAGAAGATTCATTTGGGTAACTATAGGTTAGGAGGATGAATCCAGGCTAAAAAGCATGACTCTACCATCTTTATAACTGAAGTTCCCCCTCCTCAGCTGCCTGTGAATGCCAGTGATGCTGGAGCTGGTGAACAGGAGAACAGATACACAAGGAATGTTGGCTGTTGACAGCAAGAACTTAATCTGTACATGGAAACCTGGACTTCAATTTCTGTTCAGGCCCTGGACTCTACTCCCGTTACTAAATAATTATTTGTTATTTTTATAGTGCTAGTGAATTCCAGGGTATTGTTACTGAGATCAAGGGAAAACAGTCTGTTCTAAAGCTCAGCTGATTAAAACAGATGGGTTTGTCTGTAAATACATTTTACACGGCTGCTGTATTTTTCTTTTTGTCATGTTGACGTGTCTGTGTGCTGCCCTTGGGTAGGGTCACATCATAAATAAACTGTCAAGCTTAACTGGAATATCCTATAAAATGTCCTTCAGTAAAGATGCACCAGAGCCCAGGCTGGGAATTTCTGGGTCTTAGCATCATTAATGTTTACTTGCTTGCACTTTTCCTAGGGGCAATTAGTTTCACATTTATTTAGTTTCCCTGGTTTTATAGAATACAGTCTTTAGCTCTGCCCCTAAGCAAGCTGTGGGTGACAGGGCCAAAGGGAGATTCACACTGCTTCTCACACCTTAGCTTCCGAATAAAGCGAGCTGCAAAGTCAACCTCAGGTCACATATGGAAACATAAGCAGTAGGACCTGGCTGCCAAGAGGGCAAATGGGCTATTGGTTCTCACTTCCAAACCATGTAAGCAAGCAGGAGCCCTGGTAACGGGAAAGAAATGCCCCTTTATGGCCAAAAGTTATCCTTCATCATTCAAGGCCACCAGTGGATTTATACAGAACAATTCAAGAGCACAGCGCAGAGATCACTTTTCTTTAGAAGCAAACCAAATGTTTTTAAGCTGCTGTATCTTAGAGCAGGGGCATGTGCTCCAAAGCAATTGAATTATTCCTTGTTACGCAGTTAATGCTGCCAGCTGAGCTGCAGTCACTGTCTGGGCATGTGCTGGCAGCCGGGCCAAGCGCACAATAAAAGATGTCAGTTTAAATCGCCGTGACTGGCTATTGTAGTTTGGTGAGGATAAGGACTTGATCGCTTCTGGTTTTATGCCACTACCCTAAACAGTTCTCAGCCTTGAAGAGAAGACGCTCAAGACCAGAAGAAAAACGTTTCCCATCTGGAAGGAAGGAAAGCAGGTTTTGTACTTTACCACTCATGCGTTAGCAAGTTGAACTCTCCATAAAGCTGGCCCATTGTGATGGATTTGGGATTCAGAACAAAGTAGCTGACTGCTTCGTAATTCCCACCACTGGCTGCAGGCTGACCTTTCAGTGACGTCATTGCAGCTGCCAGGACTTCGTAACTCTGCAAAAGCAGGAGAGCAAGAGAGTTAACTGCCACGGCTCCATAATGACAAAGCCACTTGCTCTCTCAGCAACTGCATTCAAAAGGCAGTGAGAAAGGAGATGGAGCGAAGGATAATATCATAGTAAGGAGATGCCTGTCGGTGTTCACAGAAATAAAGTATTTCAGATGCAGGTGGAGGAAGTTAGGTCGCCTGTGCAAGAGGCCTGAAGCATCTTGAGATGTCAAAGTATGTCTCAGCCTTAGAAACTGGCAGCAGAGATAATAAACTTCGGTCTAACCTCTCAACTAGAAAGAGCAAGCTACTAATATACTTCCCCATGGCTATAAATCAATACTAAAAGACAGCATCTCGGTCCCCTCACTTCTACGTGAGAGAAGTTGAAACTGCCGGAGTGAGAGTCTTCTGTGAGGCTTAACCCTCTGCATCACTAGGTGGGTGACAGTTTGCTGGGTCTAGCACAGCATCTCAACCATACCTTTGTCTTCCCAGAGCCTGTTGGCCCCACTAGCATAAGGCCATGACGAACCACAGTGGTTTCATAGAGCTGGATGCATTTTGCCACAAAACCTGTAGAGGAAGATGATGCAGAGGAAATCTGGGATCAGCTCTCTCTCTCCTAGGGCAGAGCACTGGACTAAAAGCCCAGGCCCAGAGGGAGCTTGTGGAGAGTCTTTCCCCTCACCATGAACATCCTTCAGATTTGCTTTGATGCAGGATTTGCGAATGGCTTCTTCCAGGATGCCATAATCAACAGGCTCTTCTCTGATCTTGGGAAATAAATCTGAGACAATACCACTGAAGAGCTTGAGGTCATCCTGCAGGAATTTGGGTACGTTGGCATCCCTGATAGCCCGCAGGCAGATCAGCTCCTGCACAGATTTAAGAAATGAGAATTTCAAAGATTCTGACTCTTATATGGCTGCAGAAAAGGCCACGCAAGTCTATGACAGTGTGAAGTATAAGCACATTTACCTCATTCATAGTAGGATTCTCTCTTTTGAGGTTGCCAGCTGTTGAGATGACTGTCTTCACAGCTCTCATCCCAAAGTCATAGTGGTCCTGGAAAAGGCATAGAGGAAACAACGTCATCAGATACAGGAACATCACCTAAAAAAGAGTGAACTTATGCAGGCAGGTAAGGAAAAAAAAAAAAAAGGAAAAAAAGAAAGAGAGAGTAATGCCTTCAGAACAACTGCTCCTTCATTCAAGTCTGCTCTCAGGATCCTTCAAACAACTAACTACTCCTCAGCTGTACAGACTATGGGTGAGGAAGACGAGAATAATTGGATGATGAAAAATCATTGGTGGGGGCAGAAGTAGGTAGAGCTGCTTGGCTCAACTCTCCTGCCACTATAATCCTAACTAGGACTGAAGGTGAATGCACGTTCAGCCACAAGAGGAGAAATGAGAATTAGAAAGGAGGGGGATAGCTGACAAAAGGGTATTGGTACCTGTTCATGATGTGCTACCACAAAGAACCAACAGAACCATCCAGGTACTTTGGGGAAAGGCTGAGAAAGCCTCACATTTAAAAAAGTCATGAACACTCAGGCATCTACCTGGCTGCTGAGCTGCTCTGACAATAATTTGAATGTTGTGGTAATCTTCTTTGCAAGAACTTTGGCTTCATTAAACCCAAAGGAGTAGAGGGAGATCTCAGCAATCATGGAGTAATCCGGGACCATCATAGCCACAGGACGAAAGAGAGCCTGAAACATACAGTTCCAACACAAGATCAAACCACTGTTGTTTCTTGCTTTTTCCAGCAAACTGAAAAGGCTGAGTATGTTTCCCAGACTGTTTAGAGGACACAGCATGAGTGTGCCTGGCACCTGTCAGGGTAGCATCCCTGCAGACTGCAATCTGAGGAGTGCCATTTGCTTACAGATGTGATTCAGATCTCAAAACGATCCTAGAAACTTTCCAAAAGCATCACATCCTAGTCCTTGTCACGGACACACTGGTGGTCTGGGTACATCCAGCACCTGTACCGCCCCTCTTCTTTCCGTCTATGCAGCCTGCCCTCCTCACCTTCAGGTTATCGGGCAGTTCAGTACGCCCAGCATACCCTGGGTTCATTGTGATGAAGACCGCACAGGATGGGACCAGGGGGATCTCTGTGCCTTCAAACATGAAGCGATCCACCTAGAAGATTAAAAATACGATCATCCTCAAAGAACAGAGCCTGATCTGCAAATTTAATAATGTAGCAGAATCTTTCAAGAGGAAAGCAATGGCTTTCAGTAGTTAAATTATCAAGCATGGACACACACAGCTGCCCCCAACTGTAATGATTCAATCTGGTCCCATTGCAGGAATCCAGTATTACCAGCATTATTTTTCCTTGTTTAAGAAACTGGGCTCATGGTAGATTTACTGATAGGATACAATTTATTTTTTTGGCTCTTGAACAGATTTATATCCCTCCAGCTGTAAACAAACATCTTTCCATTTCTTCTGCAGTAGAGTTTGGACCTGAATTAATTCGTGGCATAGAGGGCAAAGAGAAACTTAAATCCTTTTTAAAGCTGTGTAGGTAGTAATTTCAGATGGGGGATAAAGTAATGCAGAAGAATTTAGAGAGTGCAAGTTTCTAATTCCAAGCCAAAGTCAAGGAGATTCAGGTCTTAACCCCTCTGAGTCTAGAGAAGACAAAGCAGAGGCCGGCTGCTAGACTGGCTGACAGCTGAGTCTCCATGTAAAGCCAACAATGCACTTTACGTTGCAACTCCGTGTGTGCATGAGTATGCATTTTTCTGCACTTACTGGGTTTTGTGAACCCACTAAAGCTTGGATAACACATTTAGACAAACGCAGTGCTGAACAACTCATGGCAGAACACTGGATGCCGTTATCACACTTCAAATTTGTACCAGCTCAGTAGATCTGTACTGGAGTGTCTCTCACACCAAAGCCTGCTGGCACTGCAGCTCAGGCTGAGAAGTACTTCAGCCTGTGAGAGTGTGGGCAACTGTGGCAGCACAGGCTAGGGTGAGGTTACAAAACGGAGCCAGGATCCTGACTATGTAATGGCCTGATATGATGGGCCACAGCCAGGGCATTACTCATGCCTCTCCAAGCTCAAGTATATTTGTCTGAGTTGCCCCCGAGCAGTGAAGTGGGTCCTCTGTGAAGATGCGTGCAAAGACAAGGACTTGCCTAGACCAGCTCACGTGAAGATTTTTTGCTGCCTTTGCATCCACATGTTAATTACGTACCCTCTGCTGCTGTGCTTTCTGAATGGTTGTGATCTGCTGAGCCACCACAGACAGCACCTCAATATCAATGCGGTTGAACTCATCAAAGCAAGCCCATGCGCCAGCACTGAGAAAGGAAGGAGAAATGGGGAGAAGCAGGAACATCACACAGGAGCAAACTTGCAGTCATAAATTCAGCTAGATCTAGAAATTATCAATCCAAATCCCGGGGAGGCAGCATAGAGACAAGCAGTGAATCTAAAAGGCACTTAACGTCCCGCAGGAGGTAGTGACGCAGCCCCAGTGTACCTGTATAGTGGAAGATGCTGTAGCCCCTCACTCCAACCATGCACCCCAGGTCATGTGATAAGAGAGAAGGTGCATGGTCCCTGCAAGACCATGGCAATGTCTGACCCTACAGCCTGGGACAAATTCTGCATGTTAAAGATTTGGACTTGAAAGAGGTGTCAAGTGGAATTCCTGTTTTGTACCTGAGCTCTAAGTATAGCAGATAAAATTCAGACATCTCTTAAGTCCATTTTTCAGCGCTTGAAAGACTACGTATAAAGCTGGAAGCATGTATATGAGGAAGGTGATCTTCCCACAAGGCATGGTTTAAGAAAGAAGTGGAATTACTTACAAAGAAAACATCTGAGAAGAGTATCAGCTTTTGTTGGAGTAACTAATTCAGATTCACCAGCACGCAACAGACTAATTGGACCAGCTCTGTTTGAAATGTAGAGAGAACTGTCTCTTAGAGGATCCCTCAGGGCTTAGAGCAGTCTCTCTTGGCTGCTCAATTTTGGATACACTCAGCAGATTCTCTCCTTCTTAAGATTAAGCAGCTTGTGGGCTGAATCTCAGTTCAGTGTGTATGATATTAAAACAAAGGCCAGAGCTGCAAACATTTACAGGTTTCTAATAGTGGATTGGTGCAAAGCATTTTAATTTTGCCTTAAATGAACAGGATCTCTTTTTATCCTTTTTTTTTTTTTTTTTTAATTGGCTCAACTGTTGCTCCCTTCTGGCAGGAATTTTATAACTTTGCTCATTCTGGAACACAGTAACCCACTTACTAGGGTTTTGCTTGCTCCTCTGGGCTGCTATGATAACTACTCACCAATTCCCAGTGGCCAGCATCCCTGTATCCTACCCACTCATTTAAAATGACACACAGCATTTCACTGTACCTGGCTAGTCCCTTGAAAAACTTTCCCATTGCCATAAAGTCAAGCTGGTCAGAGCAGTTGAACACTACAGTTTGGATGGCGAGTGCTTTCCCCAGGTCTTTGGTTGTTTCTGTTTTTCCTGTTCCTGCTGGCCCTGCGGGTGCTCCTCCAAATTTCAGGTGCAGAGCCCCTGTAAGCGTCAGATAACACCTACAACAAAGAAGAGACCAGATGATGAAAAGCATTTCTATTACTGATTTCAGCACGGGAGACGTGTGATCTTTCCAGCTGGAGACAAGTAGGAATCCATCATTTATTATTCTACGGAACTGCTTAGATATGCAGCAGACTGTGCAAAGGAGTTAGCTATGTGGCCTTGATTAGTATTCATGGGGGCCTGCATGGATAAATCCTTCTGCCACTGGCTACAAATTCGCTCTCCAGAAAAAGGACACTTACAAAAGGGTATAACTATTATTGCTGCTACATACTCTGGAGTATTAGATGGCCCTATCTAGTGGTTTGTAGAAGAGCTCCTTTGCTATCAGGTGGGCATTTTATACGAGTGAGAGCACTACATTAAGAATCAGGAGAGTGAAAGCAATCAGTCTGAGTACTGATCACTAGCAATAGAGTAGAACTGATGCCAGAGTGCTCCTATGCCCTTGTCTCAGGTACTCCTTTACTGTACAAATGATTTCTATTTACATACATTAAGCAGCGAGACCAGCATGGTCAAATCTTCAGTTTAAACCCCTGAGGCTTGTTCATCTGGAAAAAAAACCCCACCACTTATTACCCAGAAAACAATCTCCTTACCTGTCAGTGAGGGGCGTGATAACCAGACGGCCGCTGTTCCCTAGATATTCATAGCCATAGATAAATTCAGCATTGACAGCTCTGATGTACAGGTCTCCCCTCGTCCAGTAGTATCTAATGATGAATGGACGTGACATCAGAAAGATAAACTGCATGGCAGCCAATACAGCAGCTCATAAGACTACAGCCTGCAGGTTTGGAGACCTGCATGTCACGGGATTTCCCTCTTGAGAGAATAAAGGATAAGGTAACACAATAGGGTGGACAGGAGTTCTCACAGGACCTGGAATTAGGCGTTATATCAAGCATCGCACTCCTTCTTGGGCAGGAGACGTACCCTCTGACTCTAAGGCTGTCAAACACCATGGTATGGCTTAGTCTGTATTGCCAAAGTAGATGCCATCAAAGCTGGGTCTGCCTCAGATCCCTTAGAATTGGCCTCCTTAGCAGACTTCAATCCCACTCTTCATAGGGATGTTAGAGGTGACTCAGGAATAGTGCTTACAGACTATGCAAACTCTGGTTTCTGTTTGTCACAGACACGGCTGATGGGTAAGGAGAATGAAGACTGGCCAGGTGGGCCAGGTGAGGTTCAACAGCTATGTTCTCTACCTGAGCTGGGAGATCCACTCGAAATCATTCATGCTTGTCACATTCTCCTCAATCAGCTTTGCTGCAACATCCTTGGCGTGGACCTCAATCACAATAAGAGCTGACAACACTGCTCGCTGCATCTTAGACAATTTTCCACGGACCAGGGCAACCAAATCGCCCAGCTGGGTAAGGAACAGAAAGTACTCTGAAGCAATCCACATCCTGAAGAGCCAGGCTATACTACCACAATGCAGTCAAACTTATGGCACGCAGATCACAGTCTGTGTCCAGGCAACTTCTGCCTCTTCTCTTGTCAGAGATAAAAATGACTGCTCAGAAAGCAAATACTACTCAGGGCTGGCTCAGAGCTAACTTTTGCCTACACCATTACCATGTTCAGGTGAAAATAAAGAGTTAGAGCCACCATGAGGCCCAGAGCTGAGGCCACCATATCTCCCAGGTATTAGGTGTGATTAGATGCATGGAACAGACATGAAGGATGCGATTTAACTTTGATTTCTACTGTCCATCACTTCAGTTCTCCCCCACCTTTGACTTCTTGGGTGACCCTGGATAAGTTATCTTTCACCTTCTTTCTGTCTTCAGGTAATGACCATATTATCATTTTTTGATAATTTACATTATTTGAGGTTTATGACGACAAATATCCTAATGATTAAGATGATAAGAACCTCTTTTTCTACCTGTGCTATGCGGGACTCTGTCTCTGTTTCTTCTACAGTATTATCCTGGCTGTATTTATAAGTTATCTAAGGTCTGATGATTGAAAAGTCTCCATCTGGTACAATCTCACCTTACGTTAATTTTCATACCTGAGTACACAGCTGTGGGAAAAGCCTGCTGGACAAATCTCCAGCTTCCAGAGCTTCAGACACTTCCTTTGTCCAGAAAATCTGGCAGCCAGCAATGACCACTTGGCCAGGCCATTCCAAGACCCATGTAGTACGTGGAGTCTTAGAAAAGAAAAAAAAAAAGTAAGAGACAATTATGTATTTATTTATTTATTTCTATGTCTCCCTGCTCTGAAATGCACAATTAACAAATAAGAACTGAGTTCTTGTTTAAGAGACTTTCCTTTTTTTCCCTCTAGTTGCTGTGAAGAAATCTTCTTCAGGCACAGGCTCTCTGGACATTGGGTACAGCAGGTACTTTCTCTCCACCATCACCTGCAGGTTGCTAACCTATTACAAGCGGCCAGCAGCAGGTGAAGAACAGGAATCTGAGAGACCCAAAATAATGTTTCCCCTCCTCTGGTCTGTTCTAACCTTCCTAGTTTCAAATTTTCAGACTGAGTAGAAAACAGTAACAGAAATATCTGAGGCCTTTCCTTTTGCAACCTTTCTCCCTCCCTAGACCCAAAACAAATAAAAATTTAAATTTTCTACTAGCATAGCTTTTACACAGAAACCAGAGCCAAGAAAGATGCATCCCCCGATGCACTGACTGAAACCAATAGTTCACAGTGCCTTGGTTGCCTTTGCCAGCATACTGTGAGAGACGTGAGAGCTGAAGACGACAAAAGAGGGTAGATCCTTACAAAGAGGAAGTTGCCTGGAGAGAGGAATAGAAATGGATTCACACAGGGTTTTTCTATGATACTGGGAACTGTTCTGTGGCTGTTAAGTGAGCGTGCAGCATTTGCATTCTCCTAGACCATTAGCTACTTGCTCAACTGCATATTCTACACTTGACACACATACACAGTTGGATTAAAGGTTGTACTTTAAAACTAGTAGAATATCACAAATCCTTCAGCCCCATCACTGGTGACCTCTATGGCACCAAGACATCAGAGACCTGTGAGTCTGTGATACAATTCTTACCTCTGGATAAACACCAATTGATCTTTCTATGTTGTCCCTTACAGTGGCCTTCATGGATTTCTCCACTTCCAGCAGCCAGTACTCCACATTTTCAGTGGGATAGATGGGAAGAAACAGCTTCACCTCTTCTCCTTCAGCAGAGTACATGTGTGTGATCTGTAGGTCCTCCTGGAACAGCAGCTAATGGAAGAAGTGCAATAGGAGATGTGAATGGAGGATTTCCTTTCTATCCCTGTCTTCCTGCCACTATGGGAGAGCCAGGCTGCAGTGGTGTATGCTCATTATAAATCTGGCCAAACTTGGTTGTCAATAGTAATAAAGTGTGTGATAGATGTGTAAAATGACCCCTCCAAAAAATGGAGGATGATTGTATGAGAACAAGAGATCCACATCACTGGTTTAACTTGAGTGAAGCAAATCACGTTATAGGTAGAATGAACATTTCTCATTGCCTGTCTAGGATTCAAACCCTTGATTCCTGTTCAATTCTGTAGATTCAAATCATTTCCCTTGAGGTCAGAGTGTCTGGTTTTAAGAATAAAATTTTAACAGCTTCTCCAGTGCCCCGCCATATCACTGAAAGTCCCCTTATTTATTCCAATGCCTTTGCACCAGGTTTCCAGTTCAATTTCCTTTCTATTTTCCCAAGCTAATGACTAGGAGATTGGTTTTAGTGTCTGAGTATTGTGGTGGTGCAAGCTGTGACTAGCCATGGAGTCTGAAGTCTATTAGGAATAATAAAGAGGAAAAATAGCCAGGTTAACCCCAGCTCCTAAGTAGGGATGAAGGCAGAAACTTAATCAGTTCAGGCTTGTTCACTCCTTGTGCCTCCTGAGGCTGTCAGCAAGAGTGGGATTCCATCCTAACCGAGTGCCAGTGAGTAGACAGCTAAATCTGAGTTATTTCTCTTGGCCTCCATGGTGGGATGGACAGACATCTCCAGAGGGAATGCCCTTTCCTCCTAAGATGGGTATCTAAGTCAATTTCTTTAAGTTGCCCTTTGCAGATGCCTATTTTCCCTTCATTGTCTATAAAGCAATTAAGGGTACCCAGTTCCTAGGCAAACATGTAGCTTTGAAACATCTGAAGTGAGGTTCCTTGAATCTCACTCCAGGGCAGGCAGCACCTTGCCATGCCTAGGTGCAGTTACAGGTTCCCATGAGATACATTTTCACACAGCTGAATGCGAATGCTCCTCCAGATCTCAGCATGCCTCTGAGTTCCACATGACACCAGCTTCCCAAAGGTGGGCCAAGCCAGTAGGGTGCTCGCTTTGCCTACCTGTGCAATGTTCTCAAAGCACTTGCGGAGGTGAGGTTGCACAGCAGTGGGGTCTTTTGTCTGAGACAGTATTTCCAGCAGCTCATCGTCTGAAAGGAAGTAGAACCTAGAAACACGGAACAAGGCATGAGGGGAGGCTTCTCCACTGTAGCACCAGTGGATAAGTCCTGGCAAGATGAGGAACAAGCCTATTCCTAGAGACACTGTTTCTGACTGCTCACTTTGTGCAGAAAAGTAGCAGCCACACTCCAGCCATCCACCTTTCTGTGGAGAAAGACTTCTCCATCTGCAGAAGTCAGTTATTCTCATATGAAGTGGGAATCAAAGAATAGAATTATTTGTTCAGGAATAGGGATAGAGTTAACTGAAGGTTTTCATTTTACCCCACCCTTTCTAGACAAATCATGAGGCACACATACGCAACGATGCTATCAGACTGGCTTAATTCACAACATTTGTGTCTGCCTGTTTTCTCCCCATCAGAGGGCAGCATTGAAAGGCGCAGCCTTGCTTATGTTTGCAGTCTCATGACAATATCCTAAGCTTAGATTGTTTTGCTCTTTCTTGGCAGAGTGAACTGGAGTGAGCCTCTTCTTTCCTATTTTCTGAACCAGGGAGTGTGATCCAGCCCACTGAAATGCGGGGTTACCTGGGAAAAGCGCCTCTTTTCGTTTCCAGATATTCACTCAGCCCTTTCTGCACAAGTTCGAGTAGTTTGTTACATTCTCGCAGGTTCTCTAGTAGCGTAGGATCAGGGCACAAAGAAATCACCTATAAAGAGAATGGAGAACATCAGTATTCTGAGCACGTGGGAGATAAGGCAGTGGAGATAATTGGGTTGCCCAGTGATGTTACTGATAGGATTTAAATGACTCATTCACAGGAGTATTTTCACAGGAATCTGGAGAGGTGTGAGCTTTGTGGGTAAGGAGGAGAAACAGCGCTTACGGATGTGACAAACACATTTCTGGGTCCCCCTAAATACCAACATTTGTAATATGGAATACAATTGGTGATGGAGTCCTGGGAAGTGCAGACTGGAGAACAGAAGCGTGCAGAGCACTGCTACCAGGACACAGAAACAGGCAAAAACAATGGCTCTAAACAATTTTAAAAGTCAGTCTTGAGAAGGAATCAAAGGAGTTATTTTATGGATTAGAATTATAGCAGGGCTGGTTACAAGAGTTGTAGGGGGTAGGGAGTCTGTGTGCTGAAAAGAAGGTATCTGGTGGGGTGGACAGCTTGGTGCAAGGCATCACAGGAATGACTGAATACCAGAACGAAAGGCCAGGTTCCAACAGAAGAGACCTAGCACACCGCCCTGGGCAAGGTTGTATGGTTTATACAGCACTGCTCATGCCCACACTGTTACACAAACAACTCAAAGGTGATCCTTGTGTGAGCACAGCTTCAAAGAGTTTGGGGTACCTACACTGGCTTTCATCAAAGCACACACCTCAGGGTTTTTGTTAGCATTCTTCATGATGTTCCTCCAGTCCTTATCCATGGCCTGGTAGCGCTGGCTTTCCAATGGGAGCTGTCTTTTGATGTCCTCTGAGCTAAAGATGGGCTCCAAGTAGAGCCAAGAGCGCTGGCAGTTCAGCCATTCATCTAGGACATCCTAGCGGGAAGCAAGAAGAACATATAAGGACATCATGCTATGAACCTGTTCAACTAAACCATTCAAACTGTGCACCAGAATGGGTTTAAAGAAAAGAGGGGAAATAAATAAACAAACAAACAAACAAACAAGAGGTGATGCTGCTGTTAAACCTTCCACAATTCTAAAATCTACCTGAAGCATCAGGAGCTGGAATTTCCTTCCCAAATAATTAACAATTTCCTAGCAATCCCCTTTACTAACTGTTGTCAGGCATCAGAATCAACACCCACTAGTTTAATGGGGGTAGTTTAGAAATATATCTAAGTCAATACTAAAGCTCGAAGGGACTTTGTGGTACTATGTCAAATTTCTGTGGCTAGTGTTTCTGTATTTTAGAGAAGATAGCACAATGTCAGCACACGGTAAGGTGGGGGTTTTATTTTGTGAAAAAAGCTTTTCTGGGGAAGAAGAATGACAAATAAAATACGCCAGACACTGCAATTCTGTCATTTCCTCTCTCCTGCTTGATGTACCTCAGCCCCAGCCTTGCCTGAATAATCCATGGAAAGATTTTCAAACAGCACTCCGAATTAAGAGAATGAATGAAAAGCTAAACATTTAAGTTAGACACCAGACAGGAAAATGTGTTTGTCAGACATTCAAAGGAGCAAGAGAATTAGGTTGGAAGAACATCCTCCTTTTCCTTTTTCAGGCATGGGAGACTGGAAGGTATGAGGAACTGGCCCAACATTGCAGAGCAGATCAAGCATTTGACTCCCTTTCAGACTGCCTCAGTTACATGGTGCTATCTACCGTTCCCTGAGCACAGGCAGCCACTCAAACTGGCAAGAGGTGGGGTTTCCAGTAATACAGACAACGGTGTTTGCCACACTCCATCAGCTAACTCCGATAAGCCACTTCCCAGAAGTGGATTTGTGGGCCTTTAGTGACAGGAATGAATGCAATCAAAAGAAGAGGTAGGAAAGACAGGGTGAAAACATGGGGCAACATCACAGCCAAAACCACACAGTAAATAACTGCATTTCCCCTTGTCACCTACTGCCTTAGGGCTTAGAGTAGCATTTCTGTACCCTCAGGAGACAAGGCTGGCACTCTGGCAGCCCATGGCCCAGGCATGCCCAGATATTAAACACCAACAAACAGAATAGGGCAGTTACTAATAAGAGGTAACAATGCCGCCATGCATCAAACACCAGCATTTACACGGAGTTCTCCAGCTAGATACTTGTATTGGAATTTTTCTCCTGCAGCAAAATGCTATTCTGCTGGCTGAGTCCTGCTGGGTGCTGAGCATTCAGGCTGGTCTGACGAAGAAGTGCTGGCACAGTCTGCCAGGTCCTGCTTTAAACAGCAGTCTTCCACGTGCTTTCCTACACCAAGATGTGAATGATTAGCATGGATTTCACACGGCTGTAAGAATCTGTGAAGTTCACTTAGAGACACCAGTAGGGCTATTCCCAGCAATGGGAGAGTCCTGGTCCCACCAAGAAGCGTTGCAACAGGCAGTAAAAGAGCTGGAATTTCATCATTGCTATTTGCAGAATAAGGCTTTGAGCTTATCCACTCTTTTACCAGAGTCAGAGGCTTTGACAGGCCCTCTTCCTTCCTAAAGACTGATATTCTCTTGATAGTTGCGCTCCCAGTTCCCTAGCAGCAAGTGCACAGTGTCCATGTTCAAGCATGGCAGTTCAGCCCAGCCCAGCGGCCTGACTTCACCACGTGTGTGTGGGTAAGAAACCAATACCTGTGTCATCTTCAGCTTATTTTCCCATGTGTTCATCCTTTCCTCAAAGGGTTTCTTAAACGGTGAGAAGGACATGCTCTGAACCATGACAATGTGATCATCTAGGAGCTGAGAAGCTTCATCGGTGTTTTTCAGAATAAAGGTACCTGTGTCTTTGTAAAGTGTCACAGTAAATAAAACGGAGTTCCATTCACTCTCCATCTTGTTGAGTGCCTGGAACAGAGGGACAAGCAATTTAATTTTCAGATACAACCTGTGCAATGGTTATCCCAGCTTCCACAACTCTCTTAATGCTCCTCTCTAGCAAGTGACAGATTTTTTCTCTTGGATTTCACTGGAAACTGCAGCTGTGTATTTAATGCCTGAGACACTCAGCAACAGCACATTTCCTCTGCATTGCCCAGGGACTCAACACCTCAATGCTCTCCTGGAAGGAAGACATTGAAGGGGGGAAAAAAGGGCAATTTCATCTCCAGGCCCATTTATGCCACAGAGGCTGCCAGCAAAGTGCCTATTAATGACTATGGTTAACGATGGCTTTGTGAAAGGCACAGCTATCCATTGGCAACTCCTGAGATTTCAGAGAACAAAAGCTCCCAGAAGGTAATGACTTACAGTGAAGACCACCTTAGGTCACACCCAAACTGGTGAACTGAAGCTGAAAGACTATCTAACCTATGAATCTCCACAGCCAGCAACTCTTCCCTGCGCGTTTACTGTGGTAAAGGATTTGCCACCTCCACTTCCAGCCACAGCTAATCTACTTGACATGCTGTTTGAATGGCAGAATGCAGCCAATCTATTTATTTTAACTTAAACAGTTACTAATCCCACAGCGAGGTGTGAGACCCAAGCAATGGATCTGCATAACTACCAGACAGCACTGTTATTCTTACAAGTGTAAATTCTATGCAAGGTGAAATGAGTTCTTCTAGTATGCGAACTCAGTGGTGTGGCCCTTGCTCCCCTCTCTAAGGCCAGCAGCCTTTTTACTTGTGTTGCAGAATGTGTCTAATGCTCTAGGACAACAGGAACATCACCCAAGGCAACAACTGCCTGCTCAACAGAAACATTTGAGAAGCAACCAAAGGCATAGCAAGTCTCTCTCTCCTCACACTCTCAATGGCGTATTCCTTGCCAGCTATCTCAGCTACTTTAGTAATGCTCTCGATATGGTCCAGCAGGTTCATTTCCAAGCAGCGACCAACTGTCAGATTGGGTTCTAGGTTGATATTGATGTTAATATCTTCCGACAGCATCTCCCAGTGCCGGCTTCTCATACCGGGATTGTGCAGCCCTTGAATTAAGGGGACGTATAGTTTGAAGTCTTCAATCTTGCCTCGAAACTCCATTGCCACACCCTGGCAGGCTTTCAGGGAGAGAAACAGAACATCAGCAACAACAGTGTGTGAGGAAGTTGCCTTAAGGAATTTCCTAGAAGTCATCTAAAGCCTGATGTGCTTGTAGACACATGGTATGGGGTAGGTAAGCAGCAGGAGAGAGTACTGGAAAATGCAGGTTGAAGTAATGAGGGCACAAAAACTTTCTCTATAATGCTACTAAGCAAGGATTCAAGCCCACTCTCAGAAGCAGACCTGCCCATTAGCCGAAAGTCTGTTACAGGCAAGTCTACGCTAAGCGGAAGTCTGCCTTAGCCTACAGCTCACTGGAAGACAAGAGGCAAACAAATTTAATTCTTTAATATGGGCTCAAGCATGACAAAGTTGCGAGTAAAGGAATGGACAGGCAAAGAATGGGGGACTTGCTTTCTTTCCAAAGTCTGGCTACACCACGTGTCTCCTTTTATTGCACCTGGTGTGGTCTCACTCACAGCAAGGATGTGACCACCTCACACTCCCTGCTGGGTGGTGTTCAAAGACAAGGCAGACTCAAGGACAAAGCATATATTTTACCAGGTGCCAGGGAATATTGAAATGAATATGAGCAGGTATTCTTAGTATTTCTGTTTATCATAATGATTCATAGTTACTCACGCATCCACTCATCACCTCCTCCATTGGGGCTGATTCATGGCATTGTTTAAGAGCGAGTTCAAGCTAAAAAGGATGAATCAAAAATCTCCCACTGCAAAATATATTTCAATCTAAGCCATCTGGCAGGAGATTTTAGAACTAGCTTTAAAGAATGACCAATACGTCTCTGAAAATCATGGAATGGGAAGTTAAGCTACGACTGAAGTCTCAATTTTATCTTTCCTAGGAGGCACGATGAAAAGACCTTCACGTGAATTGCAAGGGCTGGATGCGATCATCTAAACTTCATTCACATTCAGGCAGGAAGGAAAACAGTTACTTCATTCCACAGAAAGCATCCAGATTTTGCAATTTCATTTTTTTTCACAACAAAATGAAGATCTCTTCTGGCTTTCCAGTAAATTCATTGGCCAACAGAGCAAAGAAGATTGGCCAAGAAAACAGCACCTGGAAAACCCAGATTCAAGTTTCTTTACCGCCCGACTTGCGTAAGGGCTTAAACCCACTTGTCTAGCCACTGGGCTCCATAGTAATTCTCTATGACTAGACTGGATTATTTTACTTTATATAAATGAGTAAATATTAACTGCAATATAAGAGGGTGGCTTTTATCTTAGTACTGTCTTGGGAATTAGCTATAAAAGGGATTTGCAGCCTGGGTGTTTCAATACCAAACTGGTACTTCAAGCAGCTCACTAGCGTCTAGATGTGAATCATCATAGTTCCAGAAAAAAGGTGGAAAATAACTTTGCTAGCATTTTCTCAGCTTGCTCTAATACACACAACACATCCATGTGACATCCTGACACCCCCTGTTCAGAGCACTCTGTGACATGCGTCACATCAAAATTCTGATGTGCACCAACTTCCTTTCCCCGGATTGCTTATCTACCTGGTGAGTCCTTGAACTGTTTCACGCATCTCTGCATTGTCTTAAAAGAGTCACTGACATTCTTTTCTAGCTGGTCAGCCTGAATTTTCATGAGAGGATCATTCATCCAGCTCTCATACCACTGCATCCAGTCTGACACTGTAGTCCAGAGATCATAGTACGGCTGGAAGTCCTTAACCATCCTGGATACTTTGCTGTACTTTGGAAAAAGAGAAAAAGCAAGCATAAGCAACAAGTGTATTCTCCTCTAGACAACTGCTTCCGTGTCAAAAGGCCAAAGAAAGGGACAATTCTTTTTTGAATCACAATCAATCAATGAGAAAACATGTACTTCAAGAGGATGCATCAGACGACTTCTGGGACCACAACAGAGATTCCCAGGGAGAGCAACTGGCAGAGCTGGGCTTCACACATTCAGGCCAAAACGCATCCAGTGGAGCTGTGCCCGCACTGTGTGTCGGGCACGGAAAGCACTCCCTCCACTTGCCTCTACAGCTGCTCTGGCTGCAGAACGAGGAGATTTTTCTGGGCAGTCCACACGCAATGAGTGAAAGCACACACTGCACACCGTATTGAAACCTAGCTCCTCAGAGTGAAGGAGAACCACAGACTGAGGGACAGGAAGGAATCACGTGAACTCATACTCTGCAGCCAGACTAGGCTGGACGTGGATGACAATGATTCATTGGCAGCTGAACAGCTACAGGCAAAATGAATGTTTGCAACTATATATACAGTTGCTTTAGGAGAACACGCTACGCTCCCAGCCCCACCAGCTGCCCACACACCACTACGCAACCGCTCTCATTCACGCCTATGTGACCGCAGTAACAGCCTTACAGATATTGACGTGTCCGAACTGCTGCTTCCAGAGACCTTCTCCATCAAATTCCTCCTCATTAACATCACTGAGATCTGAGTGTGAGCCCCAAAAGTCTCTCACAGAAGTGGCAATATCAGGCCCACAAACAGCCTGCCACATTCACCTGGGATCAGCTCTTCTGCAGCACAGAGGAGGGACGGAGCAGTGTGGGTACTCTACAGGCTGCAGAGCAGTTCATCAGATAAACCAAAAGAGCATGAAGGATTCTTTCCCGAGGAACAGTGTCTCGTTATTTGCTCTACCTACAGCCTAGAAGGACCAACAAAGACTAGGGTCCTGTAGGTGCAGGACCTGACACTTACATTAGTAACTTTCATCCCAAAGATTCTCTCCCTATTGTTGTAGAGAATTGCCAAATTCTGAAGCTCCTTCAGCTGATTCCTGACCTCCCTTGCTTTGTTAGCCAACCCGTGAGCTTGGTTAACATCCACCTGGATGGAAAATCCGCCGACAGTCAGCTGGAAGAGAAAAGGCAGGCATGAGGTGTGGCTCTAAAACCGAGCGCTTCCTCTGGAGATCTCAGCTTCCTGGTGTGCTCTTTGTTGCATTCAAAGGCAAGATTTTTATATTCACAATTTCACATCCACCCTCCCACCCCCAAATCCAATTCCACTTCCGTTTAGACCGCGATGAAAGCGGTGAGGAGAAGGAACTGGTCAGGTGGTTGAAAGCACAAATGTGATGACCACCTGCTTTCCGTCTTTGTGACAACAGTTAATCCCCAAGGAGTAGGAGCAGTGAGTCTGTGCCCAATTTTTTTGCTACTGAATTTATGTTGTCATTAGTTACAGAATCAGTGAAATTAAAGATCTACTAGGTCATTCAGTTTGTTTCCAAGAATTGTTTAACAACACATGTTTAGAGCTTCTTCAATGACTTTCCTGGTTCCTTTCGGTGGTTCTGTTTTGTTTATTTGTTTGGGTTTTTTTTGTTCATTTTTTTAAATCTAATATTAGGGAATTACCATTTTGGGAAGCTATTTCCAAGATAATCTAGGTCACTGATTACAGCCTTTCCAAGATGGCATTTCTTTCCTGCATTTAGAAGTTTCTGGCGAAAAATAAAATTCAAACTATTTCAGCAGAAACCAGAGATATCTTAGCTCCAAAATTCTGCTATTGTTTCAGGGTCATTCAGGTGAGATGAGCTCCATGACTGAATGCTGCATTTTCCCTCTTAATGGCAGCAATCACAGGAGACGCTGTGCAGGGAACTGAGCACACAAGAAAGAAAAAGGAGGTGCATGTGTTGCCTGAGCACCAAGAATCAGAATACTGTGCCTTGCTGAACACCTTCCCAGTGAAAAATCAGTATTTCTGCAGAGTATTGTCTTTCACACAAAAAATGAAACTCTTAATCAAAAGCCCAGCTTCCAATAAAAAAAAAAAATTAGGGGGGAGGTTGCTGATAATTTTAGGTCCAATAATACATTGACCTAAAAACTCATCTGACTAAAATCTCATCTGAAATTTTTTGCCCTGGCTGACCACAAGAGCTTCAAGGGCCCCTTCTCTGCACAGTTTATTGTTAGTGGCTTAATACCTCCATGTCTTCCAGTTTGTCTTGAAAGCCATTCTGATCCATGACCTGGATTTTGCGAAATTTGTCTTCATCCTCCAGGTGCTGGAGCCGAATGGCCTCAGTTTGCATAGTTATTTTCAGTGGCCAGTAATTTGCAGCCCACCTGCACTCACATGATATAACAACCAAAACAAAAAAAAAAAAAAAAAAAAAAAAAAAAAAAGAGAAAAGAAGAGGAGAGAGAGAGTTAAGCTTTTTGAGCATATGTTTGAAATGCTGAAAATAACAGAATGAGAAAGCCAACTCCCACCAAACAAGGAAGCTTTACAACAACAGAAACACATGTGGTTTCAACAAAACATTTTTTTCAGCTTTCCTTGTTGATATGCAGGCCTTGTGACTAGGCTATTCAAATGGAGAGGGCTGGGGAGAAGTGGAGGGCCTTTTTAAAAGGAACAAATCCAGCATGTTGCTGAAAAGCTAGGAGACAGCAAAATAGCAGTTGGCATCCAGAGGGAATGTCTGTCTTTCAATGTATTCACAAGGAACTGAAAAAAATGGGGTCAGAGTTTTGGCTTGTGGCTTTTCAGGGCTACTGAAAAAGCCAGTCTCCCGTTAAGCAGGGCAGCGAGGGGCCGGGGTAACCCAGATACAGGAAGCCCTGGATAGCGAGGCTTCTGCAGAGCACCCTGGGGAGCGCGATGCAGATACAGGAGTCTCTCTGCAGAGACTCACTCAGGTTGCAGACACGCTGGACCAAGTCCATGTCATATTAGAGGTGCTTCCAGGGCTGAGCTGCCTTTGGAAGCTGTGTAGCTGTTTGTGAGCTGACTCTGCTACCGGGACATAGTCAGACCCCAGTCTGAATATCGTAGCCAAGGATCAAATTAAGAGGAGGCTGCATAGAAAAGAAATGCAGTAACAATAATACAGGGTTCACGTTCCTTCCTAGTCCTAAGCAAACCCTAAGTATGCCTACCTTGGAAGTGTTCATTCAGTTTCAGATACAGACTAAACTGGGCACTTTGAGACCTTGCAAATGTCTCCGAAAAACCAAGAGAAAAGAGCTTTAATACATTAAACAGGTTAACAGCTACCAGTTTACTTTGCCCCAGGCCAGAAGGCAGCATGAACCCACGCTTCTTCTCTACAAGCTTCATTTCAAGACTTCAGTGCTCATATAGCCTGAGAGGCTCTTAAAAGTTCTGCTGGAACCCCTGACAGACACATAGCCCCTGAAGCACCTAGGGTGGTAATTGCTGCAAAGTGTCCCACTTTGGCGGTGGGAGAAATGCCTTGTGCTCACATGTCATTGAAATCATCTTCGGTCAGATTGTAAAGGAATTCGTCCATGACCTTGTAATCTTCCGTGACTTCACGAATCAGTTCCTGCACGGGGCGAGAGAAAGAGACAAAAAAATAGACACCTTTAGACCATACTGATTCCAACTCTCTGGTGTATATCTCATTTTCATGAGGTGCCTTTGAAGGGTGTTAGTCACACAAGCTTAATGCGATGTAGGCTGCTTCTCTGCTGTGTGAACAGTGGGAATGGATTTACAACCCCTTGCTCTGCGAACGATCACGCCATCATCACCCTCTGTTCTATCTGAATGAAAAGAAGTGTGACCTAGTGGATAAAGTGCCGGACAGAAATTGAGTGTTTGGGGTTATCCTCCAGGTTCCTTCCTTGGCACGGACAAGTCAGTTTACAGCTTGATGCCTTTGTTCCCCATTTGTTCACCGGGAAAAGACGTACACTTCAAATAACTTTGAAATAACTCGGCACTAGAATCTACTATTAGAAGAAATGTGTTAACAGCAATATAAGCATTTGATAGCAGAAATATTTTCTTGAAAAAAGCAGTCATTTTTAGGAGACAGGTATTCGGTATACAAATGCAGAACGGATGATGAAGATAGCAAAAAGTATACATAAGTCTTTTAGGTAAGATTTGTAACTGCTCTTTTGTTTTGCATAGATATTTAAATTCATGATATGAGTATTTAAAAATGCAAATCTTAAGAATTATAAAAATAGAACACCAGGAATCTTATGGCGTTGCATACATAGACATCCAAGCAAAAAAATTGAAGTTCTGCTTCTGAGACACCACACATTGCATTGACACATTTCTTCCTCACTTCCCCTGGTGTTCCCTGTCTGTAAGGGGAGCATGTCCTACCTCCTGCACAGCCAGCTGCTCGGGGACTCCCTTCATCCACTCCCGCAGCTCAGCCAGCTCCTCAATAGTGTTTGGTTTCTCATGCATTTTGCGACTGACAGATTCATATGCACCACAGATCTGCAGGAATTCACAGCAGAGGAAATTCTATCAAAAAAGTCACTAATTGCTAACGGGCAGACTGGAAAACCTGCCATGATCCACCCACTTCCCATTCTGAAGGTGGTCTAAAGTGATGAGCACATGGTCCTGTTCCATCTTTTTCTTTCCACAGTCTTTCTCCATCCACCTCATTTGAGCTCAAATGGAATGAGACTGGTAAAAAAAAGGAAGAGGAACTACAGGTATGTGGTTGAAATGATGACAGTAACAGATTCAGACAACCCTCTGAAAGATGCAGTTGTCTATATTCATTATCCTCAGAGGAAGCAGAAGGACCTTCCAGTTGTCTAGCAGGCAGATCTTTTCTATCCACCAACAGATTTTTATAAGATGGTAAGGTCTTGAAGACTTTCATCTCAAGAGATACAGCTTTCAGGCACATAATTTTTTACGTATATTTAATTCTTGATTTGGTTCAGTCTGTGTATCTCCCTTCTAGTTGTTTTTTTTTAACTAATCACTCCAATGCAATCTTTAAAATGTCCCTACTAATGTGGCCTCAGTTGTTGTCTTTTGGCCATTTCACCAACACAGCAACCTCAAAAGCAGAAGGACTACACAAGACACTGACAGATAATCTGTTGAATCAGGTAACTTACATCCTCCACCTGCAAATGGAGGTTTTCAGCCAGTATGTCCAACGTGGAAGTGGCAAGTGCTTTGTATTTTTCGGACAGATTTTGCTTAACACCTTCTATGCTGACATGGAAGGGACCAATGACAATAGAACTAGGTACAGTGTTGTCCAGGTTCTCCTTTTCAGCCAAGTGCATGTTTACTATATTCATCACCTCCTGGGCAGGTGGACATTGCTCTTTGTACTCTCTGCAAATAAAAACACCAACAAAAAAGGTAACGTAGACTTCAAGATCATTTGAACAACCAGGCTGTTTGCAGGATGTCCAGATGCGTCCCCCCAAAGAATCAAGACGTGAAATTAATAATGAGTATGTTTACTGTTATTAAAACAGGCATTGATTTCAATGCATACAACTTTCTGCAAGCATAGACTGAAAGGGTACCAACACCTTCTAGACTTTATAACCAAAGATATGCCCACATAGGAAGTGAGGAGTGTTTGCACCACAGTCAAGTACATGTGCGCTAGCTTTAACTGAGCATGGGAAGCTATGGCAGCAAAGACATCCCATCTAAAGTCCATCTATTTGGGTGACCAGCCTGCACTGAAAGCTCTGCTTAAGTGTCTTCACTGCTATGGTTATCAACGCCAACCAGAGAAAACCAGGCTGCCTATACCTGCCCACGCTGCAGTTCCACCCACAAAGCGGTGTAGACAGGCCCCCAAGTTTCAGAAGACACGTGTAGAAGAAGCAAGGGAACTGGTATGTAGCTGAGGAGCATTATTGGGGAGCAACGGAAGGGACAGACTCAAACCTATGATGGGTTTTAGAGCACAATAGGTGTGGAGTGGAATAAGAGCACATAATATTTTAGCTGCAGAAAAGGAGCAGAAGAAAGAGATGAAAGAGGTAATAAGGCAAGAGGAGAAGGAGAGACAAAGTGAAAGCACTGGTGTAAAAAGTGCAAGACCCGAAGGCACCTTAGGAGAGGGCAAGCACTTCAGTGTGTTCTGGGAAGAGACAGGAATTTGTCAGATGGGATTTGTAAATTGATTAAGCTGGAATAACAAAAGAGAAGAGGGGCTGCACTGTTTGGAGAAAATGTGAGACCTAAAAAGAAGAGCATTAAAACAACAAAGGCTAAAGGACAGCATAGGTGCAAGGAGTTCTGGCAGTGAAAACAATGCGGCTGAAACAAAAGAAAACATTACTTTCTACAGAATGTTATCAGCCTGAACAGATGCTATTTGAAAGAGGTCAGAGTCAAGTATGCTAACTGGATTTTCAAACAGGATGAGTCATTTTTAGGGCCATTAATATCTCCAATTACACTTGCAAACATGACAGGAATGTGACTGCTGTCAGAGGCAGGAAGAAATTCTCACTGCCACCACCAATGTCCTCTAAAGCATGGACCATTGCCCGGGGCTGAAGGCTGCCTCTGATGGATGCCTGATCTCACACCTGAGGCATTTGCAGATTTGTGGTCTCAGAACAGATCCCACACTCACGCAAATCCACACAACAGCTTCTGAAAAGGCTGAAAGTTTGGGTTAGAGATGGCTTAGTCAGAAGCCACTTACCTTAGGAAGAACTCGAGGTCATTGTTATTTAGCTCCAAGAACTTCTCATATCTCTTGCCATAGGCTTGGAGAGGGATCAGTGCCTTTTGAATGGCAGATCGCATAGCCTCACGTAGTTCTTCCACTTCTGGTTCATGCAAGCCCACGGAGTCCAGCAAGGGCGTGTCTGTGATAAGCATGTTCTCCAACACATACTGGAAGAGGAAGGAGAGGGGTCTTTCAGGACTAGCAGACCTAACCATGCCTCCTCAGGAGAGGGGCGAGACAATCACTAGTGGCACCTTTGGGAAGTCCATCCTTCTACCTTGTGTGAGGAACTGTTTTATAAGTTTTACGCTGCACCCCCAAAGGAGGAGGATCTAGGGAGACAGGTCTTTGACAGCAACGGGCAGAAGGATGCATACGCAGAACAGATCTGCACCAGACTGACAGCACTGGAAAAAGTGCCATTTCCTTTATGAGTGTGCTTTTACCAGCTGCCATGAACTTTGGGCAACCAGGCTGCTTAGGACATGTCTCCACAGAAGGTGCAGCACCAAAGTCTGCTTTGATAGAAAGCACATAAAATAGCTACAGTGCCGGGGAGCTTAAAGAAATCCCATCAGAATAGAACTGCATTAGCACAGTACTGTCCCTAAATTAATTTAACTGGATTCCCAACTACCTGCTTCTGCAACTCTCCCCCTCAGCACAAGCTCAGGGGCGTCTATGCCAAGCTGCAATGCACTGAGGAGACTTTCACAGCTTTATCACTGTTGATAAACACTGTTGAGTTCACCTTCTCCAGCTGTGGGACAGTATGAGTCACCAGGATTCCCTTATCGAACAGAGAAATGAGGGACTTCTCAAAGCTCTCCACAGGGGGGCTGAAGTGAACACCGCTGCTGTCTAGCACAAGGTCCGTTAGAAAGAGTGGATTCCTTTGAGGCCTGCAGTGGGAAGAGATAAGGAACAGGGACGCTTTTTGAGACAATGGCACACAACTATATTGCTCTGGTGCCTATACTAAAATGCCTACTGGACAGGGAAGGAAAGCAGAGGAGAGGAGGACTGTCCCATACAGTTGAAGGTATGAAACACCGTGTTCTGAATTTACCACTAATGACATAAAGACATTGAGAACTCTTGTCTATCAAAGGCGAAGGAAATCTCAATCGTGACACACCAGGATCCCCAAAAGCCATAACCTGATGTTGAGAACTGGAGTTGCTTTACAGAAAAATTCTAGATGCTCTTCAAACCAGGCATTCAGCATCTCCAATATACTCTTAAAATGCACCTTCCAGAAGCTATATGCAGTATCTCCCAATCTTGTATGTTACCAGCATGGCTCAGGATCAGCTGAAATCAGTGTCAAGAGTTCTGCTGATTTCAAGCCAAAAGGCTTCACATGAGTGGCAGGGTTTTTTCATTCTCTTCCTGTTTTCAATTTCCAAACCTTCCTTTTTTAATACCACGAAGGACAGAAATCCTTACATCAATACTCAATGGAAGAAAATTCTAGGCACTGTGACAACCTGAATTTTTTATTCTTTACAGATCCCAAGACAGATCCTACTCCTGAGGTTTAATCCAAGAACAGAATTAACCAGCCATGCCTCCTGGTATTCTTCTTCCTGGCCTCCAGAAAAAATAGCACATAGTAATTATTTGCTCCCCTGAGAATGCTGGAAGTGGCTAATCTTTAGAACAGCATGTCAAAGTAGCAGACCTTGGTTCTGATGGGCTGCCTCACAGCACTAACAGCAACTTGAAATCTGTGCCAGCAGAGCAGCCAGCTCTCTGTCATTCTTCCATACTCAAGCAAAGGTCTCAGGTGGAGGACTGAGGAAACAGCCCGGCCTAAAGCTGCAGTGCAAAGCTTGCTTCTAAAAACGGTAATTAGAAAGACAATGACACTACACTTTTCTGCTCTTTCCACCCTTTTTTCCTCTCCCTTCCTTACCTGTAGGGACTATTGATGAGGTCATCTCCCCATTCCATGTCCTGTGAGCAATTCAGGATACCATGGCAAGCATCCAGCAAAAGCTGGGTGAAGCTGATCAGCGAGTTCTGGACCAGATACCGCACAGAATCCTGAAGCATGAATTTGATGCGTGTCATCAGCTTACGCAGTTTGGACATCTGGTAGACTTCCCAGTGGCTCTGCTCCAGGTTGTACCAGTCCTTGCCTGCATGTCTCAGGTTGCTCTTTACTGCAGTCGTTAGAGTATTGATCCAAGCATCCTTGAGAAACATTTGAACCTAAGGCAAAGAAAAAAGGCAAACTGTGGAGCCCTCCAAGGGCTGATGGGAAAGCAGTATGGCAAGGTCAGCCGCTAGCTGGGACTGCTGGGCCCTTCTCTGCTGTGAAAGGCAACTCTTCTCTCAGCTGTGGCAGCTAAACAGTAGCTCTCAAACCCGTGCACACACACGCGGCATCTGAACCTGGCCAAACATCTTCACTGAGAAAACACCTACAAAAAGAAAGCCTGATATTAAAAAAGCAGGAGCGCTCTATTCTTTCTTTTTATACACAGTCTTTCCTTTTTGTTCTCTTTTCTATAGCGCCGTATCACCGAAGCTGCTGGTGCCAGGGTCCCTATAAAAGTTGTGTAGACGGTATGGTGAGCAAGTAAAGGACAGAATGTTATCTTCTCTTGACAAGTGAGGAGAAAGAGGGGAAGAAGACAAGTGCAGTAGCAGTCTGCAGTGTTTTAATTTACTAAAATACCACCAAGTGTCACTTTTGCTCCACAGGCAGCTGCTGTTTGTGCACAATAAAACAGCCTCGGTCCCTGAGTGGATGACAGCACTGCCCAGCTGAAACAGCATGGGACTGGGAAGGCCCAGCACATGTCTCTGCCACTGATTTACTGTGCAACCCTCTGCAAGCTACTCCCTGTGGCCACATCTAGGGTGCAATGTGCTCCCCTCATTTAGAGGGCATGAAGATCTTCTGGCAAGAGTTACCACAGAGTTGCAAATTTTTGTCCTAGTCTGTCTGCTGGTGTTGCAAGCACAGTAATTTAATTAAGTACATAAAGAACATAGAGTGTAGAAAAGCATTTTCCCCATGAGTGCTTCAGGAAGAATCAAAGCTCTTGTGCCTTGCAGCTGGAGGGATGACGAAATAAAAACAAAAAAAATGGCAACTTTTGAGTGCCAACCAGGACTGTTATCTGCATGAAGACCAGGAGGAGGAAAGAGGGACAGTAGCCCTGTGTGGCCACTTGTTCAACACATGACTAAGAGCACAGTCAACATTGGCTGATGTTAACTAGGGGGCTACAGCTCTTTCAGCTCATTCTCCCCACATCCCAATAAATTTGACATGCACATGCAAATTCCTCCCTGCCCCACCAACAACATCTCCTTTGAAAGCTCATCCGTTTCCTGGGAATCTATCTGCAGCTGCTGCATCTGTCTAATACACCCTGAGAGCCCTGCCAGCTGCTCCATGTGTTCACCCCCATGCTTCCTCCACTCACCTGCGTGAAGGTCTGGGTCTGGATCTGTTCAAACTCTTCCAGGCAGACGTGGCTGGCTAAAGCTGAGTTAAACAGAGACATGGTGGCTGCCTTGTTGCACTCATCTTGCACCTGTGTAAGGAGAAGGATGACTTCTGGCCTGGTCAGGAGTGAGAAAGAGTTGAAATATGCTTGTTGTTCATCAAATGGATAGTCTGGGATACAGATGAGCCCTGGCACCAAAAAAAAAGAACACGTTACTGCCTGCAACAGTCATCGCAACCTCTGTTTTAGGGGAAAAGTACAGATCACTTTGGGACAGTGTTTGTGAAAAGGACTCTCCTCTGAAGCACAGGGCATACCACGTAGCAGCTTCAGTAGATGACTAGATGAAAGAGAGAGCCTCTGCTCTGCAACAGACTTTCTGCAGCCTCCCATTATGGGCTGATGGACTGTCTTGGTGCCTGACCTTTCTTAGGCTCATCAAATTCCCATGAGAAAGAAGATGGGACTTGTGGAATCTTCCCACTGAGGCTTCAAGGCACAGCTGAGTCATCTCATCTTTGAGAGGCCACTTGTGAACCACCTCAAGGCATTCCAACATTTGGAAGATCAAAGTCCACAGAACACACACACATCCCCACCCCTCCACCCCCTTTTACTGTGGTCATTTTCCTCCAGTTCATAACTGTAAAAGAGCCTGAGCCCTGTTTCACACCTGAGGTATGCCACAGCTGAGCACAGCAAAGGGAAGGCAGCCAGCCCCAGCACAGTGCCGAACGGGAGGCAGTTAAACTAATTACACTGCCATGCACTTGGTGCCACTAAGGGTACATTTGCACAGTTACTGCCACTTAGCTGATGGATGGTAATGCATTATACTGAGGTAACACGAACATGCAAATACACCCTAAAAAACAGCAGACATACTCAAAAGTCTCATATGATCTCCTGCTGCTGCCCCTTATGAGCCTTAAGCATTAACACGAACCTGAGAGTTTCTACAACAGAGCACCAGTCCTATCAAAGACAAGTGGTCCTATATCCATGCCAAGTTCATAACTGCTTCACCGTGTCCTGTACCTTTCTCTGGTACTGCCTCCTCCTCTTTGTCTGGCAGGGTGACATAAGAAAATGTCTCAGGTTTGGAACTGACGACTCTGTCAAAGCTGAGCCTGTTCATGGTGCGTTCATAGTCTAATCCCACTTCTTTCTCCAGGCAGCACATACAGTCTAATACCCTGTTATAAGACACGGAAACAATGATCATCCACAGTGTTCAAGCAGAATTCTGTCTGTAGCTTTACTGCAAAACCCACCCTTCAGTCCTTGCCTCCTGGATTTGCTAGCCCAGAAGCTCAGCTACCACTGAACACATTAAGAGAGCTGTGCAGACAATGAAGCAGCCAGCAAAGCTCTCAACTGGAGATTTAATGACAAAGGCAAGTGGGGACCTAGGACTAGGACTGCAGCCTTCTCAAGTGCCTTTTCAGATCAAAGCAAAATCTCTAGTGCAGGGGGAGAACCATTACAGAGGGGAAGGAAAAAAAAAAAGCACCCAAGAACTGAGGAAGATAGATGGCATTTCTGCAAAAGTTGGGCTATTGGAGCTGTCCTCCCAACTACCTCCTGAACACCTCTTGAAATCGGTCTCCTCAGCCAAAACTTCCGTGTATAAGTGCTGAAACCCTGCTCTATTTGCCCTGGGAAATCATCATCTTTCACCTCAAGCAGGCAGAGCACTTTTCTTTACTATTTCTGCTCACAAACAGAGACTAATTACTCTGCTACTCTAGTCTGGCTGGCAGACCATGCAGCCCTTCACACCTTCCTGTCTCTGAGCAGGGCAATCAGTCATGGCTGATTCCCAGTGACACCACCAATGGCTCATGATTCATCAGCCCAGGGACTCTTAAAAGGCCTTCCTGATATGAACTGCATCTCAAAGAGACGCTCAGTTATATCGAGGTGGAGATCTCCTGTTCTGTTTGCTTCACCCTGTGTAGATCTTCTTTTGATTTGTTTTAGCAGCTGCTAATAGGTAGAAGAGTCACCAGCAGACAACATCCACTTCTGGAGACAGCTGGTGGTTTGCAGATCAATTCAGCAATGACTAATCTATTCCCTGAAAGCACAGGGAGACAGCAAGGTCAACCATGCCATTTCTGTCTAACCTTCCTGCTGTTGAAGGCCATTTAACTGCAGGTGTAAGCATGGCTCAGAGGACCTGCATATGAAGTACATCTCGGGAACACTGACAGATCACCCATCCTGTACATGTGTCCCTGGGGCTCTTGTCCTACCTACTTCTGATGACACTCTGGGCAAGAGGGTGGTATGCATACACAAAGGCTGGAAGGCAGATGAGATCCACAATCTAGTTGGATTGAGTTGGATTGAGTCGGATGCTTAAGATCTGCCTCCATTGCCGCTTGTTTTGCAGCTCTATGAAGTCCTACAATGTTAATGGACTGAATGAAGGCTGAGACTCCAGACATGTACTTGACACTTTACCTCTCCTCCATGTGCAGTTTGGAAGCATGCATAGCCAACAGCTTCATTTTCTGCAGGCTCTTCTTATTGATGCTATTTAGCCCATCCGTGGGCATGCAGTCCACATACAGGTGATACAGTAGCAGCGCCTGTGTCTTCTTACGCAAGCTGTTGGCAGAAACTACCCGCTGTGCAAACACCCGGGGATCTTCAGCCAGAAACAGCAAGAAAATTCGTGGCACCCAGTACTGGCATGACAACAATGGGGCTCTTCCTGGGAAATGAAAGTAAAGCTTACAAGAGTTTACAGGGAAAACAAATCTCAGAATAGCTTGCGATGCTGACAGCAGCTTTTTGATGGACAATATAATTGGGCTGTCTTACTGGAGATTAAAATGAGGGACAAAAGCCGAGGACAGCAAGAGACAAGGAGCACGGAATTAGCAGCATCTCCGAACTCTTTCAAGAGGGGAGTACTTCATCTTAACCTGTCCACATTCCCCCTCAAATTGGCATTGTCCCAGAAAGACCATCATTTAACTTTTCTTGAAGGCGAGAAAGATGGGAGACATCTTTCTCTCCCAAAGAGAGAAAAAAGAAAGGTATCTCCAAATGGAAGGCCTCAAATATGTTGTCAAATCAAGGTTTGGAGTTCTCTCTGCTGGAGGTTTTTCCAGACAGGTTAAACAGACGTGTCAAGAGTCATAACAGGGAGAGGAATTAAATGACTTCTTGATGTCCTTCCCATTTCTACCTAGGACCAGCGTGGGTAATGGACTGGCTCTCAGAGTATATGCCAGGTCCCAAAAGGCCTGACTCGAAACACACCTTCTGGAGTTATTCCTCCATTGAGGATGGGTCTCCCCTCTTCATCCCGCACCAGCCCATTCTCATCTGTTTTATGGACCAAGTAGAGCTCTGTTTCCTTGTCATAATCCAGAACACCAACATCAATCCACTTGTAGATTAACTTCTGGCTTTTGGGGTCCTCTGAGAGAATCAAGGATTAAAACAGGGTTAGTCCATTTTCCTGAAGGCTACAGCAAATGGACTTTCCTGATCAGAGCGGTGATGCCACAGTTAAATCCATTTACTAGTTTGAATTGAGGTCAATCTCACGTAATTTCTGCTGTGATCAACTAAATAATGAGCTCAAGTCTTACAGTTTAGTATTTCCAACTGTTTGCACAGACCAGAGCACTCCATTTTTTTTTCCTCTTTACCTCTGTGAGTTCCCTGTTGGGCAATCCTCCCATCTCCTGCTTCAGGCACTCCCCCTCACTTTTTGCAGCCATAGTCTTATATTTGGGTCCCATATGCCCCTACATCCTTTTTCAGCCTATACCTGCGGACGCCTCTGCCTCCCAATTCCTTCACCCCTGGATCCAGGACCCCTCATTACCCACATGGGTTCTGTGGGGATCTCATTCTCCTTTTCCATGTGCAGCTCCAGCCCTGTGTCGCCCTCCACAGGAGTCCTCATTCTTCTAACTGGGAGTGGGTGTAAAACCCTGTGCCTTCTGCCCCCATTTATTATTTCTCTGGGTCATTCCCAGGGCATCTACCTCTGAAATGTTTGGAGGCTACTTCTAAAAAAGTGGAAACAGTCAGTCCAGGGCAGCACTGACAGCTGTTGAGATCCCTGGTCTCTCGCTCTGTCTGCCTGAGCCTGGGGAGAATGAGTTGCTTTTCTGCTATTCAGGGCTGCATTCATCAGAATCTATGTGTTCCCTTCTGCTGAACGGGCCCGTAATTGTTACCATTGCCTCATTCACTCAAGCTTTACCGTGTCCTAGTACATCATCTGTAGGTAAAAGTGCTTTTCCAGGCACTGGCTTTCTATCATGAGATCCTGGCTCTAGTCCTAGTGAGATCCACTCTTCTGGAGTTCGACAGTCATAGTCTTCATCATCAAATATCTAGAAAGCCAGGAGATGAGTCAAATGAAGTTTTATTTCAGAGAGAAGAAAATACCTGATACAAAATTTCATGAGAGGAAAATTAATATGCAGTTCCTAAGTGGGGTGTAAAAAGGGAAAACACTCCAAGTGCAAACACTTTGCTCAACAATCTTCTCCCAAACAGCAATATTTCTACCTCCAGCTCTCTCCTAGGGAGCTAAGATCACCACCTGGAGAGGTCTCACACAATGATACTGCTGACTTCTGCGTCCAGAAGGAAATATGAGACAAACACTTTTTCTATGGACATACAAATGACACTGAGGACTATCCATTCTGTTGAAAGTTGTGGGCATCCTGCAGAAGATGCTCAGCATCTTGTAGAGATCCTTCAGGGCCCAAACCTGCTCTGAAGCACTTCCTTGTTTTATCACTTCTTGTATCAATGATGGCTAAGTGTCCTGCAATTCTCAGAAACGTCCTGTGGTATAAGCAATGAGATAGGTCACAAGTGGCAAACGCTCTTACCTTTAATGGGAGGTAGACGGGAAAGACGGGATCTTTCTTCTCCTCAATAGTTGGCATATTGTCGAGATTGTGGTGCCTTGGCATCAGCTGATTGGAGTCTATCCCCTTGTTGGCTAAGAGCTGAGCAATATCAAAGGTGAGATATAGCCGTCTTCTCCTGTTTGGAATCAGATGGGAAAATAACTACTTAATGCACCTTTCTAGATGCATGGGCTCCCATGCCTACTACTCCACTTTTTGATCATGCACCCTTACCAGTAAAAAAGTTTTTAAGCACACACCACATACATGTATATTTCTTCATGTATAGAATAGAATAGTTCTGTTGAAAGGGACCTGCAATGATCATTCTAGTCCAATTTATAAATTATACACATGTACTATTGTACTAATATATTATGCACGTTATAGAGCATAAACAAAAATAGAAATTTAAAAAGGATGAGAAAAAGATGAAATAAATACTCTTCACAAAAATACTTTCTTCCTGCATCCCAGTGGATTGTCCTGTGCATTCCCTTGTGATGCGCACACTCCACTTTGGAGTGGAGTGTGCCCTACAGTATAGTATTTTCCTACAGATTTTTGACATGTCATCTCTTGAAAGCAAAAATCAACACCCTAATCTGCTGTGTCCATTCCATAATGATGTCTAGGCACTTTCTGGTTACTTACTTCTCTACCTCCATGTTCCGAGAGCATTGCCCTGGAAGCCGTTGGAAGGCAATTTGCACTTTGGGCTTAAATGATTGTACTGGGAAATCTGACTTGATGAGGTTCTCGGTGGTCGGTCCAATCACTTGCTTATCCAGGACACTTCCAAAGTCCTCAGGTATCTTGAAGGTTGTGACTAAATGACAAAGAGAAACACAGGTCTGAAACCACCAGACGTCACACTGCTTTGCATGCACACACACAGGACTGTGCTGTCTCCTGGGTTGTCTGCAGAAGTCACTTCACTAGATTTGTGAAAGAAATCAAGCAGACATTGAATGGGAAACAGAAAGGAATACCAGAATTACTGTCATGCACCTTATTAAGAGGTAGGGCACTGACCTGGCTCTAAGGAGCTCTGTTCTGTTGTAGCTTTGCTACAGACTCCCTAGATGATCATGGGCAAGTTCCTGTCTCTAGCGCACAGCTTCCCTCACTCTCAGAGAAGGGTGGGATTCCCCTGCCTTCCTGGGGTGCCCCGTGACCAGGAGTCAGTCATAGCTGGGAGAAACTCGGTCAAGATGGTGATAAAGAGCTTATGAATATTGCAGGAGAGAACAAGCTGCTCAGGTCATCTTTAAGTGGTGAAGTCCCCATTCACACCCTACTTGGGGCAAACCTCTCCTCAGTTTTTTCTCAAGCAAACCTCCCACTCACATTAGCAATGGTGTGAGGAAAAAAAAAAAAAAAAAAGAGTTAAACAGCTAACAATCTCACAATTTGGCCAAATGTTTTCAACAGAAATTTGGACTAAGCAAAAAGTATACATTTCCAAGAATTGGCTGAAATTAAACCATGTCATTTACCCCATAAATAAACCAAACTGTTTATATTGCTAAACAAGCTGCAAATAATAGAACAGCAGCAAACTGGGAATTTGAAGCTTAACCTAAATTAAGTAATTGCATGCAAGCTTTAAAAAGCACTATTCCCTAGATAGAGCTAAGCATTGAGATAAAAATAGATTTTGGTGGAACAAGAGCTTTTCATTTGATGAACTTTCACACTTCACTGAGGAGAAACTTAAGGTTCTGGCTCATAAGTGGGTATTTTGGAAGTCAATCCAATTTTGGACCAATCCTTCACCTTGCTCCATGTGCTTCTGCTTGCACCATGGACATGACCCCTTGATTTCAAAGCAATTGTGTAGAGCAGCCAATAATGCTGAAGCCAGGCACGTTTCTGGATGATCAGGTACCGAAAGGGTCCTCTCAGAGGTCATTCCCTTGCTCTTCTTAAATGGTCCCTGACACAACCTTTGTAGCTGTACATTGTTTGCTTAGGGACTGAAGGAAATAGCCACTGAATTGGCTCCTCTCTCTTAGGAAAGGCACCTGGAATAAATATTACCCTAAACATTTGCATTGTCCACACCAACATGCATAGTTACAGTAATTTCAAGGAATCCCTAAAATGCAGAGGGTTTACTAGAGCTCCTTTAGTCTCCTGCATATCTCTTGCTTGGGGTCCTTACAGAATGGCCCTGATTTATATTTGTTGTCAGGGAGCACAGCTGTTCCAATTTTGTCACTTCATTGTTGCAAAATCCATGGCACCATCCATTATGGCACTTTGTGCACTATCAACTATTTATGTCAATACTTAGTGTTTCATTTGCATTTACATTTCCAGCTTGATAGCTTCTTCCCCCTTGAAGAAGCAGCAGATCATAAATAGAGATCTGTCTCCACTTGTTAGGGATGAGTCTAGCTTGTCAAGATTCACTTGAGGATGCAGTCATTTGTCCTCACTCATGAAAATAAATGTCACTTCTAAGCACAGGAAGGTGGTATATATAGTTACCATCTTTCTCTAAGACTAAAATCCTCTCACATGCACACTTTCACCCACTGCCAGCCTGAGATCCATATCCCCAAGAGTGCTCTGGGGCCAGGAGAGGGCTGGCAAACCTTTAAACCATGCCCTGTTCCTGTATTTGAGCATCCATGATAATACAACAAGCTCTTGTAGCAGGTGGGACCAGCAGCTCTGTATACCCAGAGGCCCCTTGCATCTAGGGAGAACAAGCCGCTCTGGGGCGCAGCTGGATGCAGAATGATTAAATGAGAGAGAACCACAATTTTGGCTATAGGTATCTAGATCCTGAGTACAGCTCTCACGGGCAGGTCCCATTTTCACAGGAAAGGGGCATTGCTGGCTCCATATGCAATGATGCTCTCCTGGCATATGGCCCGTGGGCCCAAACTCCCATAGGCAGCAATGCAGTGCACTCTGACCCCTGGGGGCAGTAGAAATCCAGGAGAAAAGGGAGCATGGTTTTACCACCCAGTCAGACCACTTTGCTCCACTTCTAAACTCACTTTTCACGGGACATTCGAGTAGCTCAGCACCATTCCTGGCACCGACAGCAGAATGAAAGCAGAGCACTAACCTGGAGTCATCAGCCTAGTTCCCAGCGCACTCACTATAAGCAATCGTAAAAGTTATGGCCCCTTTTCCTGCCACGTCACGTTTCCTCTCAGTATATTTACCTTTTGGAGTGTGCTGCTCGAGGTCCGCCTGCTTTAGCAAAGCATGGTACATTTGGGGGCCAGGACAAACATCCTGAAATGCAGCAAGGGAAGTATCAGAGATAACAAAGCACAGTTGTAGCACAGCGGAAGGGTCGGTTACAGAGGTCCAGAGATCAAGTGAGACTGTAAGACCAATTTTACCAGAGCTTTAGGAACAATTCAGACTGTGAGTAATGGTCAGAAAAGGCTCAAAGAGGCACAAATACCTGGAAACTTCAGTCCAATGCACAGAGAAGCAGGGGATTTGTCAGCTCAAGATGTGGGTTGGGGGCTGATTAGGCAGGCAGGCATGAGGATTTTACTTCCAAATATCATTTGCAGTCAAACCACATGCCTGCCCCACCATGCTGGCACCCTAAATCCGGGTGATAGCCCAACAGTGATAGCCCTGGCCACTGAGGAAGGCAGCACAATTACGATCAAGAAGAGCCTTATGGCTTCATTTTGTGAGGGTCAAGGTCTTCCACAAAGGCCTCTGATCAAAATTAATTGCTAGGACCTGGGTGAAAGGCCATATTTCTCCATACCAGGTGTACTATAGGTCTTTCCATTTTAGAAGGACAGTGGTAGAAAAAGAATTGCTTTTTGCACTTACCCTTGAGACGTTGGAGGCTCCTGGAGTGAGGACATCATAAAATGTCTTTTGTCTAAAGGATGAGTATTTTTTTGGCCCCTGGTTGCAGCTATCAGGAAGCAACAAACTTGTTCCTGGAGTGCAGTCCCAGCCTGAAGCTTCATTGCTGGTATCAGGAGGGTTGGGGCTCATACCCAGAGAATTCATCAAATCCTTCTTTGCTTTATCCATCTTGGGAGAACAAATGCTGTGATCCAACCCTGGCTTTGCTGGAGTGGAAAGACATTGAGCCTGTTAAACACTTTATCTTTGGCACTCCTCCACACCCTCCCACCGCGCTGGATAGCGTTGACTTGCTAAGATGAGTGGGTAACAAGGTAGGTTCGATCTCCTGCTTCGATACCAAGTGCTGTCTTCGTGACCTGGGAGCCATTGGTCTCACACGGGTGACTCAATGGCTCACTAACCCTGGGGAAAGAGAGCGCTTTATTGCTCCAGATGGATTTTGGAGGGGGAAAACCAGCAGCGTGCACATGAAAAGCTGCTTTCCTGAAGCAGCGGGGGCTTCCCGGATCTGTGGCAGCAATCAAAAGGCTGCCAGGAGAATTTGAGTAAACTGGGACTACAAGAGAAGTGCTACTTTTGCTCTACCCAGATTCCTCAAAAACCCTGTCACACTTGACTCCAGGGGGAGTAGGCTACAGCCTAGATACCAACACAGCTACTCCCAGGTGCAGTCTGACTCTTTCATTTAAATAATTCAGGAGAGATGTTTAAGCATCGCCTAACGAATATTAAAATATAGCCAGAAGCTCCCCTCTCTCTCCTCCTGCAGGGGATATTTTTGCTGGTGATCTCAGCTCACAAATAATTTCTACTCTTCCACCTTGGGAGACGCGAGTCCAGGCAAATATCACAGCTGTACGGCTTCAATTTATAAAAACCTTCACGCACTGAGATACTAATTAAGAGCAGCCCTTGGACTTCCGGCACGATGATAATGCAACCCTTGATTTTAGGCTTGTCTAAACACAGAGATGACTACTGTAACTAATTAGTACAGCTTAAGTGACACAAGCCCCTCCAGCCTGCACACACATGCGCCGATGTAATGATGTACACATACCCGCACAGCTTATTCCTATAAATTATGAGTCAAAGCTCTCCGCGGTGTCTCTCAAGGCTACTCCGAGTGCAATACGGCTTATTCATCAATTCCCGCTCAGGACTAGACCCAGACTCCTCATCCAGCCCTACCTGACTAAGGGTTTGTGTCCCCCACCCCTGCTGGGACCCACACATCTGCCTTGCTTATTTCTGGAGGCCCAAGCCTCTGCAACAGGCTGCCACAGGGGAGTCTAAGCATTAGAAAGACCTTGGCAGGTCTTGAAGGCCACAGCTGGCACAGGACCCGTCTGGAGTCTCATCCTGACAGGGATACGACAACACAGCATCCTTTCCTGCCATGCCCTCTCTGCTCTGCCCTTGAACGGAGTGAAAACTCTGCCCATCCTATACTCTTGAAAAGAAAGGGCAATTTTTTTTTTCTAAATTTCACCTTGCTGCCTGTCTGCAAGAATGAATCAGGTACACACAGCAGAGAAAGCATTACATGCATGCCGGAGATAAGAGGGAATAGCTGTGCTGGTTTATTACTGCAGGTTCAAGCCAGTGCACAATTTTGAGAGGTTGAATCAAAAAGAAATCAGATAATAAATCAAGGTTACCATGATGCGAATCCTTTAAGTGAAACTGGGTAAACGAACAGATTGGAGAGACCTGGGAGACTAGATCAATAATACCCCCTCCCCTCCTTCAAGCTAGAAAATCTCAAATCTTTTCCTTCTCAGCTTCTCTTTGGCACAGCAACTGGAACCTCATACCCTGAAGAATGAATTTTCCATGGAGGATTTTGTTTTTATTAGCTATTTTATGCTCTGGCCATATCTATTTTAGCAGCCCAGCAGGATTGATTGGTATCAGCCAAGATCCAAGGATTCCTGATGAATCACTGCTGGGCTCTTTTGTGCCTGCTGCACCAGCACAGAGAACAGCAGCAAGGCAGAACGACCCTGCTGTGGCTCTCCTGATGTGTCACCTGAGCACCCTCTTCCTGGGAGCAGGGGCAGAGGTGGCTACATGACCTGCTGTACTTTTACCTCTTAGGACCAGAATCCTAAAGCCACCCAATTGAAAAAAGCTAACCCCAGGATGCGAGGTTCATCTGAACCTTTAGCAGGCTGAGCAACTGAGCCCAATTGAGCAGGCTGAGCCCAATTTAGTAGGGCTGGCAATCTCTGCTTAGAACCAAAATAATGTGGTTGCTGCTGCTGACAGCCGAGTTCCCGTGATGGGGGAAGCGTGTACCAAGCCTGCCCACAGCAAGCCTAATTCTTCCCTGCTTTGCTCCCTCTGTACTCACTCACACCTCCATAAAGTTCTTCCTGAGCACTTCTCAAAACAAAACAAACCCCTACTCAGTGTCCAGCTCAAAAACATCCATCTGTCACGCTCTCCCAGCTGCACAGAGGGAGGGTCTGGTGTTTTTAACTGCAAAAAAAACCTGACGCACCACCCAAAATAAAGAACAAAACCAGGCTTCCAAAGCTTCCCCAGCAATTCCCCAGACAAATGAGTAGAACAGCTTGTCAGAGCACACTAAAGCTGATATAGAGACGGGAGAACTGTCAAGCACAAAGGGAACCCTCCTCTCCTGCCACCCCAGCTGGTGGGATGTGGCCAGCATTTCCAGCAAGGAGATTTCCCAGAGCATGGTGGGCAACTCGCTCTGGTGCCAACCTCCAGCTTGCAGGTGGTTTGGGTGCTCCCATCCAGCTGTCAGGAACGGTCTCGAGGTTGGTTCAAAAGACAAGAAGAGAGACAGTCTCTCTTTTATTCAGCCCAGCTGCTGAGCCAAAGGGTTTACTGCAGAGCAGTTCACTCTTCCCCAGCCTCCAACTCTGCCAACAGCACCTTCCACCCTCCTGCTCCCCCTAGAACGATGAGCATGATGCAGACTGTAGGGCTGTCCTCCCCACCCTCCCTCTGAGGGTGACCCCAAACCCTCACCCCTGGGCAGCACAGCTTGGCGTGGATTGCCAAGGCTGTCACTGCTCGGGGAAGGGAACACCTTCCACCTTGCATCAAGCACACAACAACAGCCCGAGCTTTCAGGCAGCTCTGGTAGAGCAACTGCCGACGGTGTGAAATAGCTCACGCTCGAGGATTTCTCAGTTGCCTGAGGAATCCTGAAGAAAAGCAGTGAAACTGCCCTGAGCCCCGTTAGTGTCACACTCTGGCTGCTGGGGCTGCGGGCAAAGAAGCCGTCTGCCCGCCACATTCGCAGCCTTCATTCCTTTCCCACTCTGAGCACTTTCCGCAGGGTTGGAGCTCCCCTTTGACAAGGTGAGGGGAAAAAGGAGTTCAGCTCATTGTAAGCAGATAAGATGTCTTCCTGAAAGCAGATCCTCTGCCCACCTGTATAACCCTTCACTCTCTGCTGCCTCTCTGCCTCCAGGAACATCTCCCCGCTCGTCAATGGCAAACATCTGCCTGGCACCCAGCCATCCCAGCTTTAGCTATAATAAGCTTTGAAAAAAAAATCTTTTCATGACTGCTGAAACGCCCATCTCTCCAGCAGTTCAGTCATGCTCTCTCACACCTGAAAAGCACGTTTCCTAGATATACCAGGTACATTGTACTATGCTAAATTGAACTATTCAAAATCAGAGCATATTTTAATGGCACTGCTGACACAATATTAGCTACAGCGTCTGTGTGTCATCGAGGCAAAACTGTAATTACAATTTCCTTGGTAAATCCAGGCTTTACATATCCAAGAAGCCAAACTCCCACGTGTCTTGCTCAATGTCTGGTACAAGCTTTTTGATCCGTTTCCTCTACTTCTATTCTTTGATCCAAAGCTTTGACAAAATGGACTAAGAAAGCCTCTTTTCTTTCAAATAAGGTTCTAAACAGCTAAGAATTGCAACAGGAAAAGAGAAAAGTACTTTAAAAAATAATCTAACCACTAAGCAAAACTGCAGATTGAAAATCTAGTAGTCATTTATCTGAAATCTGTGGACAGCCAGAACCCCAACTACTGCACCATCCAGACACCAACATGTGAAAATTCCTTCTTCCTATAATTTAAGCCATATATACAGGCTCAGACAAGGCGATGTGCTTCCAACAAACTGCTTTAAAGATTATCCTCTACTTCAAATCTCTTCTACTTTAAAAAGGGAGTTGAAAGTAATTTCCAGTTTTGTATCAGCCCATTCCCTCTGCCAATTTGCATGGTTTTAAAACTGATTTTCCCCCGGGTTTTTTAAATGCATTCCTTTCTCCATGGGCCAACGCCGCGCAGCCACTGGGAGAACCCCAGGATTTGCAGGGGGGAACCGAAGAATGGATGTTACAGAGAGCACCGTTAACGACCCGGTGACACCACCGGCTTCCAGGTGGTGGCTACCACAAGGACACCACACGAAGTATTTAGGCCATGACTCCAACCACTGGTTTGTTTCACTTAGAAGGCGCAACAGCCTCCGGATGCGACCCCAGGGCTGTAACTAATTGAGCTAATTACGGGGAGGACACCCCGCTTCTGACCGTCTGAGGAAGACAAATCCTGCCCGACATTTCCGCTGCCTTGAAACACAGAAGGGGGACACCCTCATCACCCACACCTGCGTGATCTCAATTTTGTTTCTGAAGGCTGCAT
>JAOXNO010000003.1:16661155-16678000 GCA_028565335.1 Limnodromus scolopaceus
AGGGAAGGGAAGGGAAGGGAAGGGACGGGAAGGGAAGGGAAGGGAAGGGAAGGGAAGGGAAGGGAAGGGAAGGGAAGAGGAAGGAAAAGGAGGTGAAAGGAAAGGAAGGGCCCAACACCCTTCTGTCTTCTGCACCCAAGAAGCAGAGCCTTGGCATGCTGTTACCAACCCTTGTTTCTGCCGTAACCTTATCCAACGCTGCGTGGGTCCGCTGAGGCTGTGTTGTGCTACTGTTGCATTCATGAATAATGGATCCCCCTCCACCTTCCCTCTCCTCTTCCCTGTTAGATCCCATTTCATGTTGGGTATGTCTGGTATGTTTGCTGTGGGGTTGATTGAGCACTCTGATTCCCAGCTCCAGTTATCCCCCTTCCCAAGATCCAAGTGATGCACAGGAGGGCACAAGGAAAAATTCAAGTGGTTATGAGCAGAGGCAGGAGCAGGATCTACCTATTGGATTTTGTAGGGGTTTAAGGTATTTCTATAGCTTCTAGTGAGGCTGTGAAGCTCATATTGCCAGGGCCCTGAGGGCACTAATAGGCTTTAGTGGCCCTGACCAGCCTCACTTAGGGCATCCCCTCTCCCCATTCTGCTCCAGGACCACTCTTTAAGCTCAGACTTGGACCCGCGGTTCTTGCCTGAGCTACATTATAGGTGTATCCATCTCCAGTCCTGTCTCTGGCCCTACCTCCTGGATGGACTTTAAATCCATCCAGCCTTGTCTCCAGTCCTGTCTCTGACCCTTGTCCTCTTCGCAGGACTCCGTGGATGAACCCTGGAGCTGGTTGATCATTTTACCTTGTCTGGGGCTGTCTGTGGACCTTGTTACCAGCACTTGGATCTGCCTGCCCGGTTCAGATGCTGTGGGACTGTACCCTGACTGGTGAGGGCAATGGCTGTACTGGGATCACCTTAGGCTCCTGACTTGCCTTCCATTAGGAAACAGTTGATCCTTGCTGTTCCTGGAAACCTTTAAGCTCTCCTTCTTTTCTGGAATTTCACATTTTAAAGATAAAAAGTACAGTTCCAGGAAAAAAAAATGTCCATCCTCCTTTTTAAAAGTCAAGTCTCTATGGCTAAAAGAAGCATATCTACATTTCTATGTGGTTTTGGACCAGAGAACATTGGGGACCACTTTTACAATGTAGTCTGAAGAATTTAATTTCCCTTGTTTCTGGAAATACCCAGCTTTATCCAGCTTTATCTAGTATAGAGTGGTATTTAGCTTTATTCCTCTTCAGAAGTCGGAGGCTCAGCAGTGAGATAGCTCTGATTTTAGCAAGGAATATACTGTGGCATTTAGCAGCATCATGGGTGTCTCTTTCCGTAGGTTCTGTTGCAGTAGCACCATAACCCGAGATGAGGACTCAATTGAGTTCAGCCAAATCTCTTTTGAGTGGCTTTGTAGGGTTTGTAGGTATGAAGGCCTGTCAAAGATGCGTGTTGATCCCAGTTCATTATCTTTCATCTTTAGTCTAATCACTCCAGGCTGTGAGAAGCACCAAGCTTTCATGCCCTTCTGTGAGGCTATACCCTACTGCTGTGTCTTCTTCTGCCAACCTCACCAACTCAGTTCTTTAATCTCTGCCATCCTCACTTTGTGTTGCTGCCCCTGCAGATCTACCCGCTTCAGGGGTTTCCGTAAGAAGAGTCCGTGTTGGCCAATATTTCAAAGATATGTGAGGATCTGAAACCAGGAGAGTGGAGTCTGAGTAATTTGGGTGAAAGCGTAAGGCTTCCAATGGGAAGGGAAGAAAACAGGGTCCTCAGTGAGAAACCCCATTGCCAGAGGTCCTTGGAAAGCCGCAAAATCAGTTACTTGGAAACTAATAATGCCCCTTGTTATTGTCAGCAACAGGAAAAAGCCACAAGTGCCATAATTCAGGCCACCACTACTGTCTTTTTCTCTTGACTGAATGGAAGAAGCAAAAAGAAGGGGCTTTTCTTGTTCTGTGGGTAGTAGGGTGTCACCTTGCCCTCAGCTCACAGGGGATGGCAGGCTCAGTGCCGTTGTATCTGGATGGTCAGTTCCCATGGCAAACCTCATGTCCCAAAGCTTAGAGGCCAAACCATCTTCTCCCAGCCAGCTGACATCCTAAACTGCAGGTTGTCAGGAGCCTGAGGGAAGGGTCACACGCTGTCTCTCCTTCAAGATCTCACCCATGGCTGCCGGCAGGAACAGTACGAGGGAAAGCGAGTCTTCAGTCTGATCTGACATGATGAATAAACCCAATTAAAATATTCTGAAAAAGGGTTGGAAAAAATAGTTTCTTCACATCCCCTGTCAAAATTCAAGCTTCTGTTGCTGTACCTATCTTATTATAGCAGATGGCAGCTCCAAACACCTAAAGTAGCCTTAGAATTTGCAGAAGATAATTAAAGCAGGAGAGACAACCCCATTGTCAGCAGGGTCAGAAGTATCAGTTAGGGCTGCTCAACATTTCCCACTATAAGGCCAATTTTTCAGTTGCTTAGAATTTTGCCAAACTTAATTGTTTTCACTGAGTTTTCTCTATATGGCAACTACCTCTTAAGTTTTGGGGAAGTATATGTATATGTTTACTATGACACCTTCTACAGCTGCTTAAAAATCATAGAATGGTTGAGGTCGGCAGGAACCTCTGGAGACCATGTAGTCCGACTGCCTGGCTCAAAGCAGAGTCAGCTCGAGCAGGTTGATCGGGACTGACTGCATCTCATCGAGTTTTGAATATCTCCAAGGATGGAGACCCCACAGCCTCTCTGGGCAGCCAGTGCAAATGTTCAGTCACCCTTACAATAAAGTTTTTTGTTTAATGTTTAAAGAGAAGTTCCTGGTTTTCCCAACTCTTGCCGTCCCCGTGAAATATATCCAACTTTGGCCAAAATAAAGAACCCTTTGGCAAAAAGGACTGTACAGGTGACTATTACAGAATGAAAAATACATGCATATGTACATGTGAATTGCCCGAGACCAATCTGGTTGCAGCATGAGAAATGCTACATCAAAGTCATCTACAAGAGCCTTAATATTTTTTTTTTATTGCACAGAATCTTTAATTTTAACTTTAATTACACAGTTGAGCTATTTTCCAGAGGACTCCGGTTCATCCCTCACACAGGACAAACATTGCAGGGTTTGTAAAAAGTCTCACAATACTTCTCACAATTTCCACCGTGTTGTCCAGTGCGTGAAGCCTTAGGCAGGGTTTATTCAGTCTCTGCTAGGGAGGTAAGATTATTAGTCTCTTAAAAAGCTTTTCAATCGAGTTCACTAAAATAGCTGAATGTTTTGAAACTGTTAATGATTTTAGCTTTGCAGCTCCCCTGCAGAGGATGGGTCTGTGCTCCGGCTGTTTTACAGAGGACAAAACTTGAACCCAGAAGGGCTAAAGGGCTGGGATTTCTGGGGTGCTGCACGGACACACCTCAGGTGGGACATTGCAGAGCACTTTAGAAAGGTGCAGCAGCTTCCCTTCAGGACAGGAGTCTTCCTGAAAGCCAGCTGCCCCACGGCAGGCACCTGGAAAATGAAGCAGACACCGGGTGTGGAAGGAGTTGCTTAACCAAGCTGCTGCTGGAAGAGCAGCTCTGTGCCCGGCTGGCAGCAGCGGGGGCTGTGCTAGCACCGTACCCGGGCGTCGCACCGCCTAGCCGTGCTCCCTTGGTGCCAAAGAACCAGAACAAGTATTGCTTATTTCAAATGAAGAGAGCCTGAGACTGTCCGAACCTGGGTCTAGACACGTCTGACTCATCCCAGCCCAGGCACTTTGCATTTGCGGGGGTGAGCTGAAAATAAACACCTCGAGGGTTGAGCTTGGGCAGACAGGTAGCACAAAGTGTCTGCCCCCGGGACTGGAGCCAGGTAGCCTTCATCACACAGGCGGTGGCTAATCCTTGCTGTCCACAGCTGTTTCTGTAATCCATGGCGGCACTAACCTGCTTGTCTGTAGTCCAAGGAGCCTTTTGTCATCAGACCAGAGACCACTGCGGGGACCCCTTTTCCTGATTGCCCCTAGGAGAGGGATTTGGCTTTTGTTTGGTCAACTGCTTTCCTGATTCAGCATGGGAGCGGGGGAACACAGGACACGTTTTTAGGAATTAAATCTGTTGCAGGAACTGAAAAGATCCTAGTCCCCAAAATGCTGATCCACAGTCTAAAGCCAGGGGTGGAGGGGGAAGGAAGAAAGGTGGACAAAAAAGAGTTTGCAAGGAGCAAACCAAAGGCAGGTCTGAATTTCACCAGCTGTGGAGGAGAGCGGAGCCTTCCCTCCATCCCTCTCTCCCTCCCTCTCCCAGCCCTTCCCTCTTCTTAACACAAGCTGCAAGTCCCTGGGAGGCCCCTAATCTGCTTTGCTGTACAAAAGGCCCAGTCTATTGGCTTTCCTTTTCTTTTTCCCCTCTTTAAAGTTGAAGTGGGGATTGGTTTCCAGACACGAAGACAGGGAGGGGGAAGGAGGAGGGCGCAAGTGATCGCTCTGCAAAAGAGATCCTGTGGGAGGCGAGAGCGCGGGTGGCTCCAGGTGGGCTGGAGATACAGGGTCACAGGGCCTTTGGGGTTGTCAAGATCCTTCTTTTCTAACTAATGCGTTTTTCTGGTGGGCTTGGATCTCACCCATTCTTGTACCAACATCACCTGTTATTTTATACAGCTTTTATTCCTCCCATGTGAGCTTCCCACCACCCTGGCTAGTGAACCAAGGGAGAAGATAACTCCTTCCAGCCTTTGTTTTACTTGTGAAATAGGATCTCCAGTCTCTTGATCATACTCGGAGAATTTTTCTGCACTGCTTCTGGCGTGAATTCAGCCTACCTGCCCAGGACTCCTACCCGATGCTAGATGAGTTCTTGTCAGTACTTTGCAAATGCTATTAATAATTTCCTGCTTCTACTGGAAATATCCCAAGCCCCCCGGGCCTCGTTCGCCTTTTTGTGCCTTTAGCTCATTGGTGGTTCATAATCGCCCATGACTGCTACAACTAAGTTCACCTCCTCCTCAGTCATGTCCAACTGACACACTCCCTGTCTAGCGCAAAAAAACCCACCCCTGTGATTAGTCTTGCATTTCGTGCTGTTGAATTTCAACTCGTTCCCGTGTCTCCGCGCTCAAGGTTGTCTGCTGCTTTCTGTTTGATCTCCTGTCTCCTCTGCATTCACAATGCCTCCCTCTCCTGCGTCATCAGCTGGCTTAACCTAAGCGCTTCCACTTCTTATGGCAACATCATTCATGGAGAGAATAAACAAGATCGATCCCAGGATCGATTCCAGAGAAGCTCCGGTGGTGAACTCTGTCTAGCCTGCTACTGCCTCTGTCCAGAGGTACAGCCTCTGTACCCGACTTCTATTTCTTCCACTAATCCCATCATCTTCAGTTTAATTAGTAATTTCCCTGTTACTCCATTGAGCACAGCTTGCTGCATTTATCTAGAAATTTGTCTAGATAAATTGAGATGAGCAGGCTGTCTCGGCCGAATGCTTTCCGTGGTGTGCCGAGCTGGTTTTCCTCCAGCCGTTTAACCGTGCTGGTCTGCAAGTTTTGTTCCGGGTCTTTGCGTGCTACTGACCCATCCCACAAACTCCCCAAGCCCCACAGTAAAAAAAATAAAACAAAGGAAGAACGGATATTATGTTCACAATCTTCAGTGTGGTGCTTTCTCTTCCGTGAGACGTTCTGCCTCTGGAAACCTTGCCCCCAAACCTGCAGTTTGGCAATTAGTTAGTTTGAAAACCACAATTACCCACTTGCCCTGGCTGCAGTGCATCAGTGTATCTGAATTTTGTCTCTTATTTTGTTACACCATTCAATCTTTATACCTTCATTCTCTATCTTGCATGTTGGCCTTTCACCCAGCACTATCATCCCTTCAGGCTGGTTGGAGGCCACATCACAAACAACTTTGCCACCCACTAGACCTACTGTGTTGAACTGATGCCTGAATGGTGTTTTCCCCTGTGTCATGACACCTTTTGTAAGATTTATTTCAGCTCAACTTGCCATGTTATCCTTACTGTTCCCAGGTCTCTAGAGTACTGTCTTGTCACCAAAACTGGTAGGGGAGGACATCATTGATCCAGCTGGAACTGGCGTTCCCATAGTTAAACTCTTCCTTGTCAACGTGAGGCCAACACATCCCAGATCCAGTCCTCAGTTTGGGGCTCGGGGAGCTTTAAGGTCTTACATTAGCTTTGCTAAATGCCATACCAGGGGACTTGGTCGGGCTGCTTCTTCTGACCCTCAGGCATTGGGTCCCAGTTGTTCCCCCTGCAATCCGTGCCTGCCAGAGGCAACTTTGATGCTCTCAGGGGATGGACCAGATCCTCTCTAGTGGGCACAATGCTAGACCTGGGAGTCACCAGCCTTCATCTGGAAGGAAAATAACAGTGTGTCCTGATTAAATTGTAAAACCCTTTCTGTCAAGCCACTGAAAAACATCTTTTCCCAATTTAATCCAACCTGTCAGGGCACTGGGACCCCCGAGCAGAGAGACAGAGGTAGATCCATCCTCAGTGAGCAGAGATGAATGGACTCGGTGAACAGAGACCCCACGTGTTGTGAAGAGCCCACGTCCTGTAGCGGGCAGGTGGCACGGAGGCCCCGGAGGGTCACCACCCTGTGTTACCCTTTGCAGGAGATGCCCTGAGCATCGCCTTGCTCCCCGCCTCACCCGGGATGCCGCTGGCTGTCTGGGTACCCGGCTTCCCTGGAGACCGTGCTGGTTGCTCCCACCTCACCTGCCCCGCTGCGAACACCAAAAGCAAGGCCGGACCCTCCCCGCGCCTGCCCTCTAAAGCCTCTGTCTTGCGGTGGAAATAAATTGCCTCAGATTCCTGTAACTCAGGCAGAAAACCCAGGCCCCTTGCTGATAAAACCAGGCGGCCTGGACAGCGTTGCCCTGGCAACCTGCACTTTCTTCCCCATCCTTTTGTTCGGCCTCGGACCCAGACTTTTGTACCCAGCCATAATGGGGCCAGACTCTCGGGATGTTTACGGGGTGAGGTGAGAGGAATTTCATTCAGCCGCGTCTTGCTTGGCCCGTCTCCTTCCGCAGGGCGAGGGAGGAATGTTATTGACCGAGGCCCCATGCAGCGACCGAGGCACTAAAGAAAGGCACTTTAGACTTTTGGGCAAAGAAAAGAAATTCCTGCCCTCCCCCATGCAAACATAACACCCCCCCCTCCCCCCCCCCTGCCCCAAAGCGCCTTTTGTTTCCTTATTTCTCTTTTTTGTAACTTCCCTGCTCACCCGCTCCTGCCTCCAGCTGCTCTCGCCGGGCACAAACAAAACCCTTTAGCCTGGGTCTGCCAGCTCCAAGCAGCAAGAGACGTTCAGCCCTCCGGGATCCCTATCCGCTGAGGCACCTTGCCGATAAAAGGAACCCATAGGTGCACTGAGTTTGCAGGAGCAGGAGTTCTGTGCAGGGGAGGCCGGGACACAGAGCAGCCGAGCAGGGCAGAGAGGAGGAGCGGGACCCCCAGCCTGCTCTGAGACCCTGCCACGCTCCATCCCTCGCCCTCTGGTTCAGGCTGGAAAGGGTTAAGCCCATCAGGTCCAGCCGCCTGCTGAGAAGACAAAAGGCTGCCTTGACATCCAATATTGAAGCTCCCAGGGACACCAGTGAGGAATTCCCATTAGCTGGTGTTTGTGGAAAGCCTTATATCAAATGCCAGGACGGCCAGTTTGCTCTCCTCGTGCCAGTCGCTGGGAGAGCAGCAGCACCTTCCCAGCACTGCGTTGCTGGCGCAGCCGGAGTTGTGCCTTTGCAGAAGAAAGGCAGACAAGTCTTTCATCTTGTCCCCCTGTGCTGCCGAGCAGCTCCAGCAGCAGCCAAAACCCCCAGGAGAATCTCTTACCTGGCTTGACCCCATCTGTGCCTGGGTTCGGGTAGCTCATTTCAGAGGTGGACCCCATAACATCACTCTCTTCCTTGCCTTCTGACCTCATAGTGTCTTAGGAGAAAGCAAATAAGTCCAGGGTTTGGGCAGAAGACTTTGAGGACCTGTTAATGGCAAGGCGGTGCTGTTTCTGCTGGACCCTGCCCCCACGCTGTTCTGTTTTCAGGGCAACTGTGCAAAGCAAAAGGCAAGGGCAGAGATGGGATGCCGGGCAGGATGGGTGCTGGGTTTTCTTCAGTTCTTCTGGGGTCATAAACAGAAAATAAAGCCCAAGTCAGTGTTGTTTCACTGGGCAAGGACCCATCAAGAAGCGAGTGGCTCCTGCTGTGAGCAGTGTCCCACAGCTGTCCTCTTTCCTCCAGTGCTCAGCCATGCTGGGGAACTCTGCCCCAGCTGATCTGGTGGCAGAGAAGAGCCCGCAACTCTTGGCAGAGACACTGAGTGTCTTATGGACAGCGAGAGGCACTGGTGGAAGCTTTTCTTTAGCCCTGAATGGGTTTATATGCTACTGCTCTCTCCCAGCTGGATTATCCGGTGTCTAATTAAAGGTGAGATCATACATCGTAGCCTTTCCCTTCAGTTGGCGCTCCAAGAAGATGGAGGAAAAAGACCTGGACACCTGTTTTCATAACAATCGTCTTTAAGACTCCTACTCTTCCATCATGTCTACTTGACAAAAATCAGCTAGTACATTTAAGAAGTGAGGTGGGCAGGGGAGAGGAGAGGCAACACAGACAATGGAGGACCACAGACACCTTCTCCTGGGACTGTCGCCAACGAAAACCAAAGCCCACTTGGCTCTTGGCAAAGGACGATCGCTCTGGCACCATTTGAGTGCTGCTTGCCTCGAAGGCACGAAAGCCCAGCTATAAAGTAGGCTGGGAACCAAGTGGAAGCAAAATGCCCACCAGCCGTGAATAATGGGGCAAACGTGTCAATGCAAACAGAAACACACGGCAGCCCTTCCGTCCCTTCCCCCCGTCTGGGCAAGGTCTTTCCAAGAGCTGCTGCGGTGGTGAGCCCTCCTGGGTCAAACAGAGTATCTCCACAGGGGTAATCCCCGAGCTGGGCTTGATAGTTGTGTTTTGGGGGTTAATGATTCAGCTTCGGTGAGGGATCAGGCGCCCAGAGGCATCCTCCCGCATCTCCCCCATCACCTGCGCCTCCCTCACACCAGCCCGCCCGCCCCTCATTTTTGGGCAGATTGCCTGAACATTGCTTCTTTTTCAAAAGGTGCAGAGCTGCAAATTTCATTGTGTGATTCGAAGTGTTTGAAAATTGCTCCTGAGCAACCCCTGAAATGTGAAGCCACACGAAAAAAGGTCCCTTTTCTTTCATTTGTCTTGCGTGTTTCTTAGGTTTCCTCCTCCTGGCACTTGAGCAGGGCTCAGGACAGGGAGGAGGAAGCAGCTCAGATGGACTCACAAACAGATCTCTAGTGGAAAGTGCAGCAGAAGATAGATACCCTCTTCTGGGTGAGGAGAAGGAACGAGGACTGAAGTTCTCACTGCTGATGGGAACAGGGCTCTTTGAAGGCTGAGAGAAGGCAAGATCAGCTCAGGAGGAAGAGCAAAGGCTGAGACAGGGCTCCTTGAGGCACAGGAGGGAGGGGAAAGGGCAGTTCTGGTAGGGATGGTTTTGAGATAGGGAAAACTGGCAGAGTGTGCAATCTGGTTAGCGGCCCTGGAGCTTCCCTCTGACTGTTCACCCAGTAATAGCTCAGGGGCCGGGACAATGACAGAGAGAAAGATGTCAACCTCCACCTGCCCTTTTTCTCTCCACGCACCACACGCCCCAGCAGAAAGGTTCCCCAGTAATCATCTAGAGACACCCAGAGAGAGGATTTCCTCTTCGGAGACGTGGGCTACTGGGTCCACTGGAGGTCTCGGTGAGGGGGATGTGGTCCAGCAGCTTCAAACGCTGCCGTCAGCAGCGGCAAATCTCCGGACATCTGCATTGCAGGAGTGGGAATCGTGGCAGGCTGGCACCAGAGAAGTTCTGCCACTAATGTCTCATCAGGCCGACGAGAGCTTAACCTGTCACGGAAAACAAGCAGCGGTCGAGACAGAGTACCAGCTAATAGGCTTTAGGACATACAAAGCAGCAGGAAACCCATTTTTCTCCAACCACCCACGTCCCATACTGATGTAGCCTTGGGTTTTTTTTTTTTTTCAGCTTTGTGTTGGTGGAAACAAAAGCAAGTCCCTTCTGCAACCCATTTGAGCAAGAAAAATGAGATAAAGTAGAGGCTCCTGGGGAGATGCTGGTGTCCAGGGCGTAGAAAAGAGACCCATGAGGTATGAATGTTGCACTAAATTTTGGGCTGTCGGGAATGTCTCCGATGGGACAGGGACGTTCTTGCATTCCCTCTTGCTTCGGTCCAGGTGGGTTTGTGCCGTCAGTGCCACAGAGGATTGACAGGGTGTCAGCTGTAATGCTGACACACACACACACACCCCCCTTTAGAGGGAAAATTAGGGCCAGTTTGTCACATCAGCAGCCTTTCTGCATCCAGCCATGCCCAGGGGTCCCCAGGAGAGGTTTGGGTGCAGAGGTACAGGACGGTTCTTCTCCATGGGGTGTGTGGCAGACATTCAATGCAGCCGTAGCAAAACCTTTTGTAAATCTGATGAAGTCAAATGGGGTTTGTCTCCCGTTTCAAATATTAGATACTTTGATGTGCATAAAATACCTTGGATGATCTGTAAGTCAGAGAATTTTGCATGGAAATATTTCCTTGAGATCACTTCTAGACGAGAGAGGGAGATTTTATCTGATGTCGCCTTTTAAAAAAAAAAATCCGTATCCTCAGTTTTCAGATCAATGCAAAAAAAAAAAAAAATCTATCAAATTATTTTCTTCCTGCTTTCTTCTGACACCACTTTTCTCAGCGCTCTCCTCCTCCCAGCCTGTTAGCTGGAGGAGCATCACAGGGTGCTCTGAGGTGACAGGGGACAATTCGATTACAGCAGCGCTGAGCTCCGAGCCTTAAGCTGCTGTTTGTGGGGAGCACGGCAGCTGTGTCCCCCCCTGCAAAGCTGGGCATCCATTGCTTCAGTGGGTGGCAGGAGGTGGAGGTGCTTCTGACTTAAAAGGCGACTTGTCGGTATCGTTATTGATGAACTTGAGTTGTGTCACTGCAGCAACAGAAAAAAATAGGGAAGGAAAGAGAAAGCGGCTAAAGAAATTCGTAGGTTTGCATTTTCTGCCTGAAGAATGGCGATAAAAATATAAAGGAGATCAAACAAATGGAAAACGCATCAAGACAAAGCAGAAACAGTGTCAACTTTCCAGCAAATTACACACTCGGCGTTTAGAGACCACAACTTTGATTTCCAGTCCTCCGGGATATTCCAGCGCATCATCTTCAAGCTGGCTTTCTCATTCAGCCGCGGCTGGGTCCTGACGGCTGGTGTGGGTTTTAAAATCATGAAAAATTAGTGTTAATAAAGGCAAAAATCCACCCCCCCCTCCCCCCCCCCCCCCCTTGCTTTATTTTAAGAATGGCCTTGCGCTGGAGATGGCACATTGTTTCCCCTCTACAACCATCCATCAAGGACGGTTCATCTCAGCCTCCGATAAATCCTATTATTTCAGCTGCACAATTCTGCTGCCTCCAAATCAGCAGCTGATGATACGCAGAGTGTTGCAATAAATGTTTATGGCTCTGCCTCTCCTCAGCCTTTAATTTCAATGGTTTGATGTTGATCAGCGTGTTGAACGGCAGCCTGTTCGCATCATTACTGGTGTGTGCAAACAGCTTGCGCTGGGGACCGGCGCCAGCTCAGCACCCGCGCTGATCTTGGCTTGTTAGAGGTGTCTCCAGATATGATCTTATAACTCATGAAAACGAATGGTTTCCTCCAGCCTTGAGCCGGCATCCTCTGCTGCACATAGACCATACGCTATAGGTGTATTTATGCGCGGATGAATGCCCAGGATGTATACATAGCTTGGGATTTTATTACAACATATACTCACCTCGGTGCCTCTGGGCAAATTCACAGCTGAAACACACCAGCAGTTTAGGAGCTCCAGGCTGGCTGAGAAAGCCAGAAATTAAACATTTCCCCAAATTAGCAAGCGGCCATTTCCCTGTGTGGTGGGTTGACCCTGGCTGGACACCGGGTGCCCACCAAAGCTGCTCCATCACTCCCCTCCTCAGCTGGAGAGGGGAGAGGAAACATAACAAAAGGCTCGTGGGTTGAGGTAAGGACAGGGAGGTCACTCAGCATCCACCATCACAGGCAAAACAGACTCGATGTGGGGAAAATTAATTTAATTTATTACCAATGAAATCAGGGGAGGAAAATAAGAAATAAAACCTAAATCTTAAAACACCTTCCCCCACCCTTCCCTTCTTCCCGGGCTCAACTTCACTCCAGATTTCTCTGTCTCCTCCCCCGAGGAGCACAGGGTGATGGGGAACAAGGGTTACAGTCAGTTCATCACACTTTGTCTCTGCTGCTTCTTTGTCCTCAGGGGGAGGACTCCTCACACTCTCCCTGCTCCAGCGTGAGGTCCCTCCCATGGGAGACAGCCCTCCATGAACTTCTCCAACGTGAGTCCTTCCCATGGGCTGCAGTTCTTCACAAACTGCTCCATTCTGGGTCCTTCCCACGGCATATAGTCCTTCAAGAACAGACTGCTCCAGCTTGGGTCCCCCACAGGGTCAGTCCTGTGGGGATGTCCTGCCAGGAAACCTGCTCCAACATGAGCTCTTCCCTCCATGGGGCCACAGGTCCTGCCAGGATCCTGCTCCAGCATGGGCTTCCCACAGAGTCACAGCCTCCTTCAGGCATCCACCTGCTCTGACGTGGTGTCCCCCCTGGGCTGCAGGTGGATATTTGCCCCACTCTGGACCTCCATGGACAGGGGAGGGGGCAAGCTGTCTCACCATGGTCTTCACCATGGGCTGCAGGCTTGATTGTGCTGGGATTCATTGGACATGAGACCAACAGAGACCCCAGTGCCTGCACAAACACAGCGATGTCAGATGGCTGCAGCCGAGGAACCACACGTGTCTCACATTTCCACCATGGGACACAGACTTGCACCTTCAGCTGTGGCAAAATTGATGCTGGGAGGCTCAGGCACAGGAGGAGGACACAAAGGAGGACCAGGAGCTGGGGATGGGTGACATCTGCAGACAGTGTTATCCACCCAGTGACACCACCATGGGTGGGGAGTGAAGCCCTTGCAGGATCAAGAGAAAGGCTAAGGCCAGGAATACCTGCTGGCCCAAGCCTGGGGAAAGGGGGGAAAGGAAGATGAGCTGGGGCTCTGCTTGCCAGAAAAAATGAAGTTCACAGCTCGCTTGTCAACATGGAAAGGGGAAGGGGGGGTGCTTCCTGGGAGAGGGATGGAACTGGGGAGCGCGGGTCGTTAGCCTTCTGCTCACATCGGCGGGGGAAAGCAGTTTCATTTGCTGGCCTGATTGGACTGATGAGATTTCCATATTCTTCATTAAGGGGCTGCCAGCGAGCGCGGCTGGGCTGCCATTTCCCATTACTCACAGCCTATCCATTATGCAAAAGGCAAAAGGGAGAGGGACCAGCCGGCGAGCCCAGATAGCGGCTGTAATGATCCTGTCAGCCTCCGCGCCGGGCTGCGGGGAGAGGGCAGCCAGGGTGCCTGCCTGCCTCCCTGCCCGCTCCTGCCTGCCCGGGCAGACGCCTGCTCCCGCGGGTGCCATGTCGGTGGCATCACTCTCCATGTCTCGTCCCATCCTCTGTGCCCTGCCTCGCTCCCTCCTCCGGAGCAGGGGGACAGGCGAGCCAAGCCCTGCTGCAGCAAGTCCAGCGCAGCACGAGGGATGGATCCAGCCCCAGGACATGTCCACCAACCTTCCAGCCATCTGAGAGGGCTGCAGGACATCCCCTGCCCAGCCCCTTCCCCAGGGCAGGTGAAGTGGGGCTGCCTGGTGCTCCACGCATCCCTGGTGTGTCAGGATGGGGTGGAAGGGAGTGGGGAGAGGAAGGTGGAAAAGCCTCCTTTGGTCATGGAGTGATAAAGAGCAGGAGAAGGTCCATTTGTGCCCCACTGACCCCCAGGTGGGCACTGCTCCTCCTTGGATGCTCTCACCGCACCCCGTGGGAGCTCCAGGTCTTCGAGCTTGGTACCCTGCTACTCCCCATCCCTCCCCTGCGGGTCACAGCCCGTGTGTGGGGCTGTTTGATGGGGCTGCATGCGGTTTGAAGGCAGGGATGCTCAAAGGATCACTGCCTGGACCCCAATCCACCCTGAGAAAGCCTGTGCTGGGGGAGGATTGGGAAAGTTACCTCTCAGCCCTGGTATTGAACTGGGTTGCTGCAGGGAGGTCTCGGAGCCGGGAGCTCTTCCCGAGGTATCCGTCATGCCTGACCTCAGCTGTCACCAGCAGGCAATTATCTCGGCGCTGAGAGATCACGGCGGGGATGCAAGGACCCAGCTCTCCTCCTGCTTCCCCTCCATCCCCCTTTTCCCCATCGTGCCTGCCGTGGCGGTGCAGGCACCAGTAACCTTCCATCGGCCGGAGGGCGCGGGCAAGGCAGCCCCCCGGGATGCCGGCTGGGCTCCCATCCATCCTGGGTTATGGATGGGGCTCTCTGCTCGGCTCCTTCCTCGGCAGGGGCTGATTCACGGCGTGGGGAGAGAGATGGGGTGAGAGCTGCCGGTGCCTGCATGGCCTCTCCATCCTCTGTCCGGCTGCCAGCCGTATCTCATGGGATTTTTTCCGAGTCTCGCCTCTCTGGAGGGAGCGGGGGTCAGCTCAGAGCGAGGTTGCTACCGGTGGGGCTGAGCTCGGAGGATGCCAATGCCCAGACAGTGGAAGGAGCAGGAACATGTGGCAAGGGACAGTCTCCATTTATTAGTGACAGTAACCTCAGCAAAAAATAGCCTGGTCTTTGTCACATCTTCATCCCTCCAGTGTCTCCGCGGGGCACAGGTGGATTAGCTCTAATTGCTCCTGGGTGCGTGGAGCAGAGATCAGAGCCTGGCAGCTCTCCCCTCACCCTCTCGTGCTTTCTTCTCACTTTTCTCTCATCCCCTCCACCCTTTTCTCTGCCATCCCTCTTTCATTTGGCATACATCCAGCGTGTTCGGCCGTCTCTGCTGCTTCATCCCTGCCCGTATTCGCCTTCAGATGCCTTCAGAGATCCCGGTCCTGGTGGCCCTGCTGGGCCCCGGGCATGTGTTGCCTGCTGCTGTCCCCTGCCTTCCTGGCTGCTTTTGGGGACCGCTATGGCAAACGCTCTCGTCCCTCCCCTGTGGGCAGGCAGGAGGACCACACCAAGAGGGATGGGCAGGGGCTGCGCACGCTGCCCCATGGCCAACCCTTCGCTTTGGGGTGGGAGACCCACTCTGGGGGGGTGGGGGGCAGGGGGAGAGAAGGGTTAACTGCCCACAGAGCAGTGCCATCGCTGGGTGCCCATCAGCCTCTCCGTGTTGCACCAACAGCGGGGCACTGAATACCTTCCTTGTTGGCCGCGCTCCAGCCTGGCGGAGGAAGCTGCTGAGAAAATGCAATTACAGCAAACAACAGCCACACGCGCAAGCGCTGCAATCCACACCTGGCACTAATTAACTTAATTAGCCCTTAATGAGCTACACTGGTCGGAAGGCCTATTTTTACTTAATTATCCCCTAATGTGCTTGGCAGAGAGTGGGGGCCCTGATGGATGGAGAGGTTTTGCCTGGCTTCCTCTGCTCTGGCAGGATACTCCATCATCCCGGCATCCCTAACGAGCTGAGCTGCCCGTGAGCGGAGCGGGGATGAGCCTGGGATGGGTGGAAGCCTGGCGCCCGGCGGGCACCTGCCTGGCAAGTGGTGGGGTTTGGCTACACTCATGGGGGACTCTGTGTGGCTTTGCACCGTGTCCCACCTCCCCCAGGTCTGGGTTACATTTAGGAGAGGCTCTGGTGGTGTACCGGGTGGGTGACATCTTGGTGTCGGTGCCAAAGGCTTTCCTGGGTGCATGAGGGCCTGGAGGTGCCATGTGGTACCCAGTGAGGTAGCTGGGTCCATTCTCCTGGGTCCTGGGAGGAGATGTAGTGGCCAAGGTCCAGCGCATTGTCTCCCATCCTGGGGAGCCCTGTGGAAGGAGGCATGCTGCTCACGACACAAGGACAGGGTGACCCCACTGGTCCCTGAGGAAGATGGGACTGATCAGGCCGGGGACAGGGATGTCCCAATGCCACCAGAATCACTCTCCCACGTTCTATGCTCTCCAGCTGCAAACTGGGCGAGAGGAGCTGGTCCCGGGTGCAGGGAGGATGCTGCGGTCCCTGGATCTGGCCCTGCCGTTTCCACAGCAACCAGCATCATTCGGCTGGCCCTGGTGGATGTGGCATGTCTCTGGGGACTTCCTCAGAAAACATGTCCCACCAGCCTGAGTTAAAGATGCAGGAGCAAGCACCTCCAAACGATGCCCCCAGGGAGGCTAAGTGGGGTGCAGGGACCCGCTGCGGTAAGCCAAGGGGGCGGGTGGTGGCAGGGTAGGGAGGTGACAGCCCCTGTCACTGGCTCTTATTGATACCATCCCTGGATGTAAAGATTTTTTTTAAATTAAAAGAAGAGTGAGAGCCAAGAGGGCAGCACCGCTCTCCCAGGCTCGTCGAGCCGCTCCCCAGACAGACATCTCTGTAAATTATAGATCAAATTCGCCGTGCTTTCCAGCAGCAGTGGAGCAGCCGAGCTCGTGACGTGCTTGTGGATGGAGTGGCTGTCCCCCCCGGCATGGTACGGCACGGCTGGACACTTTGGGGCTGGTGCTCTTCTCTCACCTGCCCTGCCACCACCGTCACCGCCAGCAAGTCACATCAGACTGCGCCGAGGCAGCCCTTCCTCCTCACCCTCCTCCTCCTCACCCCAGCAGACTCAATGAACAAGGCCAGGTCTGATATTACCTTCCCGTTGGTTGTGTCCCTACACCTTCCATCGCCCCTCACCCCATCGCTCCCCTATTTTAGTAAAAAGTTTCTGTTTCTAAT
>JAOXNO010000003.1:16691039-16717150 GCA_028565335.1 Limnodromus scolopaceus
AGCATCTTTGGGAAACACACGGTAAGGCAATTTGTCTCAGAGGAATGCTAATACGCTAGGAAAAAAAAAAAAAAAAAAAAAGAAAGAAAGAAATAATTGCTTCCCTTGTAAAGTTGGCCCTGGCAGAGTGAGCCCCTGGAGAGCGATGCTGCCCGGGTGGCGCGGGAGCCAATGGCAGCCCCTGCCGCCCTCCAGCCACTGTCCCCAGCGCGGGGGGACAGCTGCTTGCCCCAATAAATACCTGTCACCTCTCGGGGAGGGCAGCATTGGGATGCCCCGCGGTCGGGGGCACCGGCGGCTTGGCTGGGGATCGCACAGGTACCTCCCCGGCGCTGCTCTCCCCAGGGCGGGTTTTTCTCCCGGCACGATTTTCATCGCGGGCCCTGTGTCTCGGTTTGGGCACCTCCATCCCTCAGGGCTGTGCGTGGTGCCCGTCCCTGGGGGTCCTGCGGGGCTGGGGACACCTCGGCCAGCCTGGGGTCTCGTGGCGGGGGTTGTGTTTCATGTGTGCGCTGCTATGCCCAGGTTTGCCTTTGTCTGGAGCAGGGATGGAGATGGGGGACGGGGGGAGGGGTGTTGGGTTGTTTATTTTCCCTTTTGCGTGTGGCTTTGATACGGTCCCCAGGAGGGGATCCCGTTTCCCCGAGCCGCCTTTGCTTCACGGCGCTCCTCCTGCGCCGCCGGGATTCACGCCGGCCCCAGGTAAAAGGAGAAGCCGGGACCGAGCCGCGCTTCCCGCTCCCCGTGCCGCGGGCAGGCTGCCGGGTCCCGGGTGCCATCCCCACACGGAGCTGCTTTGTGGCCGGGTTTGGCCTCGCCGGCTCGGGTATCGCCTGCCGGATGCCGGCGGCGGAATCTGGCCCCTTGTTTATGAGCGGGGGAGTAGTTTTGTCCTTATCTCCATCCGCTACGGAGGCCGGAGCTAGAATTTCAGCGGGATGCTGCGGATCGCCCCTGGGTGGCAGTTGGCGTGGGTGCTGCCCCCTGGGAACGGGGTGAGCGGGGGAAGGTGTGGGCACCCCAGGTGGGACAGAGGGGTGACGAGGTCTGCTGAGCCCAGAGCTGGGCTCTTGAGGACCGCGGGTTTAGCTGTGGTTTTATTGTCTGGTGCCTCTGTCTCCCCTTGGCTCCGGCTGGTTTCCTTCTGCATCCCGGGGCTGGCTCTTAAAGGCAGGAAAGAGGTGATGCTCAGGGTGGGTGGCACGCGGAGGGCATGCGGGGTTGTTTCGGGGAGGGGGGTGCGCACACACTGGGGTCTACAAAACGCCTGCACGGGTGCCTCATCCCCGGGAAGTTCTGTTGGAGGATGCTGTTGTGGCTTGGGGCGGCCGATGGTTTTGATAAACAGGAGCCGGGGAGCACGAAGGCACGGAGCCCCGCGCCGTGGGGTGCGCCGGCCGGGCCCCCGCCGGCTCGCCGGTGTCTGCACCGCCGTGCCAGCTACGTGGGCTGTGTTTGGAGGAATGACGTGTGCGGTGACGGGAGGGCGAGCAGGGGCCGAGGAGCAGCCGGAGCCCGGCCGTGACCCCGGGGCTGGCGTGGGCAGCCGCAGCGGGGACGGGGAGCCGGGGAGAGGGATGCGGAAGGGATGGCGGCTTCCTCCGCTCTGCCCCTCTGCCTGCACCCCTGCTGCTGAGCACAAGGTGCTGCCTGCTCCTGCCTGCCCTCTCCAAGCTCTTTGAACTCGGCCACGGGGAAAAAAGGCCGGGCATAGGGTTTCCTCCCACCTCCCTTTTTTATTTTTTATTTTTTTTCTCCGCTTTTAGACATGAGACATTCCTGAGCGGATGCTCGTTGCTGAGGCTGGGACGCCTCCTGCCAGACAAAACTAATGGCAAATGGGGGAATTGGTTTGGGGTTTTTTTTTCTTTTTTTTACTCCGGTGTTTTCGACCCTTCGAGTTATTGGAAAGGCAGCTGCGGCTCAGCCCCGTACAGCGATTCCCACGCGTCTCCAGCCCGTCATTTCGGGTCTGTAGGTGGTTTGCAAACAAGTCAGCGTGAGTACGGGAGCAGCAGCTCGCACCGTCGTGGCTACTGCGGCGGGTTACGTGGTTTTGTCTCCGTTCCTCCCTCCCCGCACACCCCCCCCGGATCAGATGAGTAATTACCAGAATTGGCGAAGTGTAAATTATAAAGCAAAAACCCTCTGTGAAATATTCATAACTCTGCCCGCAGCGAAGGGTCAGCTTTCGGAGCTGGTCCCGTCACCCAGCCACCATCCCGTCACCTGCCACCCCACCGTCCCATCGCCACCCAGCCGGTGGCGGGGGGAAGAAGAGGGGAGACATGGGGAGGCAGGCAGGGAGCTGGTGACCTTGCGACGTCCCTGCCGCCCCGCTCTGCTCCACCACCTCTCATTTTTGTCCAGGCACCGTAGACATCTCTGAAAGCTGTAATCTGCAAAGCCCTGGGGGGTTCCACACTGCTATTATCCCCGAGACAAAGAGGGACAGGCAGGCTGATTACCTTGGCCTTTATTTTTTCAGCTGGGAGCACAGAAAACCCTTACATGAGCTTGCTGCTGGGGAGGGATGAGTGCCCCAGGCTCCTTCTCTCCCCAGAAGCTGCAGGACCCTGTCCCTCACCCCGGGAACAGCTTGTGCCGCCCCGTTCCGCCTCCACTACAAAGCCCCAAGGCCAGGCGGGGTTTTGGCTCAGGGCTGGGGTTCCCCTGCACACCCCGCAGCACCTTCACTGGGCATGTGGCACCCAGGGATGGGGTGGCCAGGACCAGCCCGGTGCTCGTACCCATCACCTCCGTGCCTGGCAGTTGCATTTCCAGGCTGGACCAGTGATGGGCAGAGGCAGGGCTCACGTGGCCCCATCCTCCACGGCTCGGCACCCGGGCTCCTCGCCATGCCGGGGGCCGCATCCCCAGCCGGGCTGGCCCTGTGCCGAGACAGCACCGCCGTGGCGAGGGGCAGGTCCCCTCCATATGGTGGCCCTGGCCGGCTCCCAGCGCCGGGGCAGGTGCTCTCGTCTAGGCTACACAAAACCCTATTGTCGGCACCCGCAGGGTCCCCCTTCCCCTGGCAGGCATCCCGTGCCAGCCCCTGCCCCTCTCCTCGCCCCACCACCACCCGGGAAATGGCTGAGCCTGGCCCGACACGGCTGCATCCTCCCCAGGGCTCCCCTCCGAGGATGCTCTCCGTGCAGCCAATGTCTCCCTGCTGTCCCCCTCCACCTTCAGCCTTCCCAGGCAGCCCCACTGCCGACAGCAACGCTGGGTGGGTTTTGTCAACCCACCGTTAAAGTGCTGATGGTTTTATCCCTGGCACTTAATTATTTCCCCCAATTGCCACTGCCGTGTGCTGGCGAGTGGCGCTGGCAGTGACCCCGCCGAGGCCAGCTCCCCTGCTGCAGCCTGGGGAGCTAATGGCAGAAGCACGCCCCACGTGGAGTTTAATTATTGGCTTTCTTCCTTAACAGAGTACATTGGCTGACCTTAATGCAATTAATTAGGGCTTAATCAACTTCTGGTGGCTCAGCACAGCACACAGTGATTCCTGCCTTTCCAGGAGGGTTTATAAGAGGTTAAGGCAGCCGAGGAGGGGTGAGGTGTACTCTGCAGGCTTGGTGGGGCTGTGTTGGTAAGTAGAGCTCTGTTACCTGGGTGCTGGGACAAGCCTTGTGTGTCCATCTAGGCTGGGCTTGTTGCTGGAGATGCTGGTAAAGGCAGGTGGGAGGTGAGCTGGGCTCAAGGGCTGTGCTTGAGGTGGTGTCTCTGCACAGAACTGCCCATGTTACTTGTTTTTGGCATCGTGCTGAGCTTGGGGGTGGCTCTTGCAGGGCTTACCCCTTTAGCATGGGCTGGGACTTTCATGGTCTTTAGGTGCTCTCTGCTAGTGATGGGGCTCTGGCTGGGCGGTGTAGCCAGCAGCTGATGGTGGGTAGCTCCTGCGTTTGCACCCAGGGTGCTGGGGGTGGTGTGGGGGGAGCCCTTCTCCCCCCCTCCTTAGCAGGCATTAGCCCTGGAGACAAGAAAGGAGCTGTCAGTTACCAGCTCTTCCTGGGCAAGAGGGAGGCTCCTTCTCCTCCCTGCCCAGGGGCGTTTAATAACTAATTCTGTTAATTAATATTGTAGGATGTCCCCAGCACCCCTAGTGTGAACCCTGGCTCTGTACCCCACGGTTCCCTCTTGGCTTGCTGGCTGGGTGCCCCATAGGCTTCTGGGGCCCTTAAATATGGACCGAGGCATGGATGTCCAGTGTAAGGATTTATTCACATGCCTTGTGTCTCCAGCTGCTGGCTTTTAGGTTTCCAAGCCAGCGGGCATCTGTTGGAGTAGCCTGTGGCAGGGTGCCCTGTCCCTGGGCTGCTGGCTTTGTCCTCAGATGAAGTGACTCAGCCCTGGTCTCGCAGGGAGCCCCTGGGGAGGTGGGTGTCCCTGTGCAAGCGGTGGCATCTCCCAGTGTCAGGTGTGGAGATAGGGACCGGGACCACCGCGTGCCCTGCTATGTGCCCTTGTGTCCTGGATGCTTTGCATCCTCCCTGTCCCATCATTCCGAAGCAGCTCCTCTCCCCTAGTGGCATGGGTGCCCGCGTCCCTGGCTGTCCCCCCACCCCAGGGGCTGTGCAACCAAGCCCCCTTGTGCGGGCAGCCTGGTGCTGGGACTGGGAGGTGGTGGCAGGAGCTGTGCCAGCCGCTGTTGCCGGCTTGTTTGCTTCAGTGCCAGTTCATTAATATCGAAGAGCTAATTAGGATTCTACAGCCCTTCCCACCTGGCCTGCTCCTTCGCAGGCTGGAGGATACTTGTTGTCTGTGGGATTTTGCTGCAGCCCTGACTTAAAAGGATCTGGCTCCTGGTCTGTCCCAGCCTGGTGGTTTGTGTCCCTCACTCCGCTCCCAGCTAATCCACGTGGCTCAAGCCCCTGGAAGCCCGGCAAATGGGAAGTGATATTTGCCAATAATCCCTCTGTTCCCCTGGGCAGGCTTCTCATATTATGGGTTATTAAAAAACCAAAACCCAGGCAGCAATAACTGCAGCCCTGGGAGAGCCCAGGCACAGATTGCTCCTGGTCAAACCCCCCCCTGCCCCCAGCAGAAGGGGCTGCAGGCAGAGGTGGCACAGCGTGGCGTGGCACAGCCAGATCTCATGGAGCATCTCTAGGCAGAGCCCAGAGATCTCTGGCAAGCAGAGGAGGGATGAGGCACAATCCTCTTGCTCCCTGGGGAGAAAGTGGGGATTCCCACGGGTTGCAGGCTAAATCCTGTTTCTCCTGCAGAAGCTGCAGGGAGCCCCGGATGAGGCGGAATAAACCCCGTTATCACTCACCGGGGCTCCCCACCCCACCACCGGCGTCCCTGGCCTCAGCATCTTCCCTGGGGCTGGGCAGGGGCAGGTCCTGCACTGGCATCTCCTGGGGACAGCACCGAGCCAGCACTGCTCGCCCGCCACCCCTCTAGGACAAAACCAGCCTCTGCACCCAATTTTTTGCTTTGCTTTGCAAGGCTTTTGAGAAAATTTGGCCAGAACTTGGGATGCTGTTTCCTCCAGGATGAGGCAGTGATGCTGCTCCAGCCTTTTCCATGCAGGTCTGGCAAAGAGCAGCCCAATGTCTTGCTCCCTTAAGGATGCATTTGTCCTGTGGGAAATTCAATTGGCAAAAGATCTGTAGTTACTTGCAATTTTTTTTTTTTCCCCAGCGAAAATATCGATTTCCTTGCAAGAATTCTCAACTGCAGCTCAAAATGTTTCATTGCATGGGTTGGGGGGTTTCCTTCTGCTTTTAAGTCAACATTTCCCCTTAAAATGTCACTCAGGGAAAGCTGCTTTTTTTTTAAAGCACAAGTCTGTGATGACATTTTAAGTGGAGAAGAAAATTGCTGCTTCGTTTCAAAATGTCAACTTCAAGTGGGGTGGGTTCAGGTTTTTTTTTTATTTTTATTTCAGCATTTCCTCAGGGGAAAAGCAAAATGGTTTCATTAGACTCGAGTCACCGTTGCCCCCCACCCCGTCACCCCCAAAATAAATCCCTTTTTTAACTCCGTGGCTTTTTTGCAGCAGGAAAACTTTAGCCAGGAGAAGTGACGCTCTGGTGGGTTGCTGCCCTGGGAAGGGATAACCCCATCGCAGCCAAACCCGAGCCCTCTAGGGCAAATCCGCTGCCACCAAACTCTGGTGGGGACCTGCGGGGGAGACTCCATCGCCACCGGCTTCGATCGCTGTGAGAGGGATTAACGGGATGTCCAGGTTCTGAAGCTCTCCTCTCTCTGCTCTCCCTCTGCCTCACGCTCCTGGTTTTCTTTCACGCAGCTCACCCCGAAAATTGCTTGTGCTAGATCAGGCTAGAGACTGGAGTTATCTTCCTTTTATTTATTAGGGTAATTATACCTAATGATTCACATGCTCGTGGAGACTAATTACTCCCAAATACAGCACCGGCGGTGTTCTTACCCAGCCTGGGTACAGTGATTCACAAATGCATCTTTTTGTACGATTCATCAAATGACGATCCCTTAATTGCTGATTCGGTTTGGAGGCGGGTTAAGGGGCGATTGAGGACCCGGTGGCACCATCACCGTGCCTGGTTCCCCCCGGTGGTGTAGTCCCATGTGTGTCTCCCCCCAGCCGCACTGATGGCCGTCACCGCTCACCTCCTGTGTGGGTTTCGCTGGGGATCTCGGTTGGGTCGAGCCCCTTGAGCTGCGGGATTTGTGTTTTTTGAAGAGCTGTGGTGCGTGATCCGGCAATCGCTGTGGCACAGCCTGGCTGAGAGAGACCTGGGGCTGACCCTCTCCGGGGTGGGGACAACCCTCCCAAAACTTGGCAGTAGTCTGGCTCGACCTTCTCATCTCCACAACTCTTGGAGCAGGTGGGTGAGAGCTCATGAAATACTGAAGTGAAAAGCCAAACCCTCCAGGTTTTGCACCAAAAAAAGGCCCCTTTCTCCAAGTTGCTCATAGCAGGGCAGCTGTGGGGCATGTCGCCTTGCCCCAGGGCCTGGCAGCCCCCTGCCTGCACTGCTTCAGGGAGGGGACACGTGGGGACCCTCGCCTGGTGACCCCTGCCCATCTATTGTGCTTCTGGCTGGACAGGAGCATCCCAGGTATGATGCGCGGAGTCCAACCTGCTGAGCTGCTCCAGCCCCTGGAGAAACCCTGACCCTGGGGATGGAGGAAAGTTTCTGGGTGTGTTTTGAAGGGTGTTGATGCTTCTCAGTGCTGCCACATGGCTTGGAAAGGCAGCCTGGAGCTTGAAGTTCCTTCTTGTGGGTTAAGGGGAGCCTGGGGTGATGACTGGGGTGACTCAGCCCCTCCAGTGCTGCCCAAGGCAATGTTGTGGTGCTCGGCTGGAGGCTGGTGATCAGCTGCGTTCTCTTGGGCCAGCAAAAAGAGGTTTTTCGGTGTCCTCAGCGAGCAGAGCATGGCTGTGCATTGCTGCTTTGCTCTTTTCTAAGCTAAAAGAAGCTTTTCCCTTCTTGGTGCATGTCTGGGCTGAGTTGAATAAGCCTGTCCCCTCCTGCCGCAGGCCCTGCTTGGGGTGTCCCATCTCATGGATGCCAGAATCCCTACTGGGATGTGAGCAGCTTCCAGAGAAAGGCAGGAGGAGAGGAGACAGGACCCTTTCTGCTGGCCACAACTTGGCTTTATCCCCAGCACGGCTTGGGTGGGCTCCTGTGGGAGCCTGCCCCGGTCACACCCCGGCAAAGGGGGCTGCCTGCGGTGGCCGTGCTGGCACCGCTCCGTAAGTGGTCACTGGGGCAATGGCTCCCCGTTTTCATTCCACCCACGTCCACCCTCTTAGTGGAGGGTCCACACTTGTTGGTGCTGGTGCCGGGCCCCCCATCAAGAGCTGCTGCAGGCAGCCGGGAGCTGCTCCTGATGGGCTGCCAGGGGATTTGGACGCTGACAGCTCCCCACAACCGCTCACTCCACCTACTGGGCTGCTTCTTCTCCGCCAGATAGTAGAGGATGCTCTGGCAACTGCAGGGAAGGGGGCTGGCTCCTTTTTCTCCCCCCACCAGGTGTTTGCGATGGTGCTGGAGGCTGTGGTACCCGTTGCCTCCATGGGGCTGATAAAGCCCTGGGGATGACAGCAGTGCAAGCAGAGGGTCCCCAGGCTGGAGGAGCCCCTGGAAGGTGATGCTCCAGGATGGGAATGGGCAGAGGGGAAGTCTGGGCATACAACAGGGTGAGTCTTATGTCAGCTCCAAGGGGAGACCTGAGGTGAGGGGCCCCCGTTAACTGGGAGAGCTGGGAGCAAGTGCTGATGCTCCACAGGACTCCCTCTCCAGTGCGCTGGGACCTCCCACGCTTTCTCCTGGCTGAAACATCACCTCTCTTCTCTGTTTGATGCAAGGCTCCTCTCTCTCCCCACGGACCCCACAAAGGGGCCGGGGGGGAGGCTCCTGGGGGCTCCCCAGGGCCCAGCTCCATCCCGGCGGGGGCGGTGGCAGCTGCTGCAGAGGGACTGGCCTGTCACCCCGCCAGCATGGAGCAACTCGCAGCCTGCCGTCTTGTATGGCTTTTTATTCCTATGTGATTATACATCCCACTTCATATAGGGATTGAAGCCGTGCAATACGCCAGGGTCCTACGGCGGAGAACAGCCCCTGTGCCATGGGACCTGGCCTCAGAAGATCCACCAAAGCGAGCCCCCAGGGTGCTGGAGGAGGGCTGCTGGCCTCAGCCTGGGCTCTGTCCTGAATCCCAGGCTCCCCCAGCCCTCTCGGGGGGGCAGGTGAAGGATGCTGAGCTGCTTTAGGGTGAGGCCAGCACCAGCCCACCCCTTGCAAGGATGGGCCTGATTCTGCAGCATCTCTGTTGTGGAGAACCCTGGCAGCTGTGCTGGTGGGCTCAGCCCCAGGGTGGAGAGGTCCCTGGGCACCCCCTTGCCTTGCTTTTGCCCCTTCGCTATCCCAGAGGTGGGTGACAGCTCCCAGTGAGGGCACTGGAAGGAGGCACTGCCAGCAGGACAACAGAGGAGGAGGAGGAGGAAGAAGAGGAGGAAGAAGGAGCTGGGGAACGGCCGTGGCAGCAAGGGCTCCCCCAAGCACGATGCTCTTCAAAGTTTCTCAAGAGGCCTCAGTCGCTCTTTCAAGGTTTGCGTTAAATCTGTCACATTAGCAAAAATAGTGAAAATTACCCGGCTTGTGGAGGAGATGAAAGGCAGCCCCCTTCCAATCCCTCCATAAAGGAAGGGCCCCATTAACACCTAGTGAAATATTAGCCATTAATCAGGCTCTGTGCAAAATAAAACCATCCACATTTATCATTATTGGATCCTTAATGAAGTGATAATGGGAATGCTGGGGAGCTGTGATATTAATGTCTCCTAAGAGGCAAGAGCAGAGCCAAGGGCGGCAGCCAAGATTTTTAATTTACTGCCAAAAGCTCGTGCTGTTAATAACGCAGTTACTTTGCCCGACCATTAGCACTGTTTGGCTACGAGCAGCCGGCTTAGGAGAGCAAATCGACCCCGAACACGCCCGGGCTTTGCTCGCCCGCTCCCTGCCCGGCAGCTGGGCATGGCTTTTCCCAATGGCTGTCCCTGTGTCCCCTGCCCACCTACAGGGATGTGGCCAGGGGAGCTGTTGGCCATCTCCTTCCTGGAGGCTGGCTGCTGTAGAAAGTTTTGCTTTGCCAATAAAAAAGGCAGGGACTGGAAGTGTCAAACCCAAGCAGCTCTTGGTGTCCTCGCTCTTTCTGTGACTTGTCTCCTTAGGTGCAAGCGCCCCGAAGCCAGGATGATGTGGTCCCAGTATGGCCCACACACTGGGGTCACTCGATGTGACTACAGCTCCATTTTGGGCTATTTTCATTTGCCTGGGTACGCTCCTGCAATCCAGCACGTTTCAGGCAAGCTGCAAAGCCCTGCTCGGCGGTGGTGACTCACTCAGGTTCCCGACGGGAAGGTCATTGCTCCTGGCAGGCTCCGACAGCCCAGAGGCAAATCAGAACTTGGCAGGTAAGCGGTGCTGCCGCGTCTTTTGTGCGATAACAGTTGCATCTAATCTTTGCAAAACCCAACTAGTGTGGCCCAAATGTGTGCTGGCTCATGTGTGGGGTCTTCTGCTGTCAGCAAAGGGACTGCAGGTCAGAGCTGGCTTTGGGCTGGAACAGTAACACGCAATTGTGTGCTGGGCATCATCCCAAGGAATACAGCGATGCCTTGTTTGTAAGGGCTGCGCACACTCCAAAGCTCCTTTTCTCCCTAGGGAGAAGATGCATGAGGTCCACCCAAGCGATCCATCAGAAATGGAACTTCACTCTATCCAGGTAGAAGCATCAGAAGAGGAAAAGTGTTTCTGTAACCTGGGTGTCCTTGGTCAACCTCCCCCTGTCCTGTTATCTCCCCTTTAGAAAAGAAGGGACAAGAACAAAAGCTGCATATGGAGGCCAAGCCAATGTAGATGTGAAGAGCACTTCAAACAGCTCCATCCTTTCAACAAACCTTTTATCAGCCTTCTCTCCTCCCCAACACAAACTCTTTTTAATCATTAGTGAAAAGTTGCTGTTTAGAAAGCAAGGACGCTGCTCGGGGTACATGCGGTATTACCAGCGCAGGCATTTCCCGGGAGAAGCCAGCGAGCCTGAGCCCAAGGTCTTCTGGACTTGACAGTGCCGCGGCGCAAGCAGCAGCCCTGAGGACTGGCACAGCTCAGCAGTGTGGTGGGGCTGTGGGCAAAGCACAGGGTACAGCGGGCCTGTAACGGCATGCCCAGGCTGGCACACTGGATCTGCTGCTGAAGATGCCAGTGACCCTTCTGCCAGGCACCCCAGCCCGAAATCGGAGCCACTCTGGAGCAGAATTGGACAGGAACCATTTAACAACATTTTGGAGCCAGGTTTAGCCAGTTATCCTGGCCGCAGCCCATGCTTTTTGGCTGTATCGCTGCTGGCGTTAGTGCCCCCGCGGTGCTGGCATGCCGGGCACGCGGCAAAAGCCAAACGCTCTGAAACCTGCTGGTGACCTCTGGAGAAGAACGCACAGCACAAAGCAGCTTCTCCTGCGCAACCTCCACCTGACATTACGGGGGCACAGCGAGCTTTACACCGCTTGGCAGGTTTCTCCCAGCAGATCTCAAAGCCGCTTGCCAGCGTGAGCAAGTTCAGGCATGTTACAGAAGACCTTCAGAGTCGGAGGACAAATGAGATGCGTGGATGAGTTTAAACCACCGGGGTAAGACCAGGGTTTTGAAATCCCCAGGCTTGTGCCTTGACACTACGCTTGGGCTGCGGCCCAGACTGTCCAGCTGCCAGCCTGGCATCGATACCGGGCCCCGTGATGGCCCTGCTGATATCCCTACGTGTTAGAAATTGGCTTCAAAACCAAAGCAGGAGGTCTCACATCCTCCTCAAAAATCCACCCTCTGCTCCGTCTAGGAGCAGGGTGCAGAACGACTCTTCAGTGAGACACCATGACTCGTGGTGTTGGCAGGATGGTGTATTTATGTCACGAGATGAGATCAGCCACACGGAGTAGGTCTGTCTGTCTGGAAATAGTCTGAGTCAAGCGTGTCCTATTAAATTAGGGCTGCGATTTTCAAAGGAGCTCAGCTCCCGCTTAGGCTCTGTAACAAACAGGCAGATATTCAAAAGCAGTCGGACGTGTTGGGTCATACTGGCTGCTGAGCTGAAGTCCTTTGAATATCCAGCCAAAACCATCACCGTGCCTGTTGCTACAGGCAGAGCCCTTCTGAAATCCAGCCCCACCGTGGGCTCCACATCCTGGGAAACCCGGCTCATCCCTGCTCTCCCACATAGTGCACTGCAGTAGGTGATGAAACTGCGATAGCCACCGCGTCCTTATACATGCAGGGAAGCAGCTCCCCATCAAAGCAGGGCTCTGGCAGCTTTGCCCTTTGATCAGCTCAACAGCATGGGTCAGGAGAGCCAAGCATGAAGGTTTCCTTGCCTTTTGTTCTGCGGAATTAGCGGAGTTAATCAGAGTGACAGCGACTTCTGCCTCAGCGCAGAAGAAAGGTCAGTGGCTCAGGCTGGATGCGCAACTGTTTTCTAGGCAGCTGGAAAACAACACCGTGATAGCTCACAGGGTCCATGCCGCTGGCATGGAGGCTCTCCTGGTGGGATCAGTGGGGAAGGTGTCTGGAGGAGGAAGGACTCCACTCAGCTGGCTTGCTGCTGCACCCCAATTGTCCCCTTCCTTATGCTGCACCCTGCAGGTATACCAGCTTCTGTGTCACCATGCACTGCTTTTGTGTCGCCTGTCTGAGACAAAATGCTGCTCTGGGCCAGCGTGCTCCTTAACTGCACTGCTGGGTGTGCGTTGTGCTGGGATCAGGGTCTGTGTTGCCTCAGGCACCCTGATGTGAGAGGAACTGCAGGGCACTGTGCTGGCGTGGGGTTGGGTGTCCCCATCATGTCCCCCCAGTACCTCCATACCTCCAGCTGGGCAGGCCTTGCTGTTGCTTTTATGTCTGTCAGTCACTGTGATGCACTTCTGTGAACCTGCAAAAGCCCCCCCCGATGAGCTGCTTTTGAGCTGAGGGCAGTGGAGGTGCCACAGCCGCAGTGAGGGCTCTCCCTGGCAGCCGTGCCTTGGCCTCGCTTTCCCCATGTCTTTTATCTGTAGTTGGAGCAGGCACAGGAGTGGCGGCTCTCAGCAGAAGTGTCAAATGTGGCCTCTGTGTCCGTTATGTGACCTCTTACCTTCCTCTGATCCCAATTACAAGTGCTTGCTTTTGCTGTGGACATCCACTCATGTGTTTAATTAGTGGATTCTTTCTGTCAAAGATATTAGCAGCCATGACAGCAAGCTCTAATTTAAGTAGTTTACATTGGTCTGCTGTGTTGATGCCTTCATTTACCCCCAGTCCTAATTAAATGCATCTGGATATCTGCAGAGGGAGCTCTCATGATCTCTCCGTGGCTCTAATTAAAATGGCCTGGATGTCCATGACGTTGGTGCCTGTCAAGCCTGTCACCAGGAGGTGACGCCCACCTTGGAACTGGCTGAAGAAGGTATAGGAGTCATTGTTGCTGAGAAAGGCCTCCACATTGAGGCCCTCCTGCAGTGCCTCCTCCACCAGCTCGGGGCTGCAGAAGGCCCCCGCCGCCTCCGTCGGCCCGTCCTGCCCATCTGTTCCCCCGCTGAGGAAGACGATCTCGCACCTCCCCAGGGGGCTGCCGGTCTCCATGGCCTGTGCCCTGTGCAGCCCCAACCCCACACGCAGGGCCAGCTCCTGGTTCCTCCCTCCCTTGCCGGTTCCTTGAAGCTGAACCGTGGTTTCTCCGCCAGCCAGGATGCAGATGGGTCTCTCAGGCCCTAATCCTTGTAGGGCTTGTAGAAACTCAGCAAAGTTCAACCCCGGGATCTCGAGCTCTGCCACCAGCTGCAGGAGATTCCCTCTCACCTCCTCACCCAGGGGCCCTTCTCCGAGGCTGGCCAAGCCCAGGCAGACCAGCTGGACCAGCTGGCAGTACAGGGTGGCCACACGGCTGACCTCCCCGCAGATGGCTGTGCTCAGAATCAGAGTGGCGTAGCCCAGGCCCTCGGCTTGGCGTTTGGCCTCATCTAAAGCCAGTGTGTTTGATCCGATGATGACGTTGCAAACATGGGAGTAGTCTTCCGGAGCAGTGGGCTTGGTGGGAGAGCTGGACAGAACCATTTCTACTGACTTGGGCAGGTTGTGCAGGAGGTTGTATTTGGTGAGTATCTGAAGGCAGTCTTGGACACTGTGGGAGCTGGCAACGGTGGGCCCACTCGCTATGATGTCCAGGGGGTCACCGATCACATCAGAAAGGATAAGGCTCACCACCTACCAAAAGAAACACCTGCATATTATTGTGGGAGGCAGAGGTGGGCGGCCACACCAGAGCCCTGGCTTAAGCGCTGCTCTGGGTTACACTCATACCATGCCCATGTCAAAGCAGATGGCCCATTTTTGTTTTAAGATCCCATGGGAGTCACCTTGCCCTTCCCAAACTTACAGATCCAAAACATCCTTTGATGCTGACCACCACACTGGAAGATGTAACCCATGCTACTGCAGCTGTCAGGCTGGTAACCCGGTGCGGGTTCAGCGATGGCACTCACTGAGAACAGTCCCCGAGGGAGCCAAGGGTTGGACCCAGCCTCGAAAGCACTGTGGTGGAACACCAGCACGTTGGAATTGCCTGCTGGGTGTGGGCTGGGGTCTGCTGAGAGTGGTGTGATGGGGCGACTGGTATTTGCAGAGTCAGAATTCCCCCTTCTCCGCCCCTGTCTCCCTGAGAGTTTGGGTTCTCGATGAAATCCGAGCAACAGAGTCCCTTTGCAACAGTGTGCAAAGTTTGTTCACTTGGTGAGGGAAAAAAACCCTGCAAGCACACCTAGGTCAGTTGATTAAACCCCAATTTTGAGGGCAGGGGGCTTCCCCTCGGTTACCTGTGCAGGATATGCAAGTCGGGCGAGCCCTCCACCCTTCAGCAAAGACAGAGTTTTCCGGACAATATTCAGCTCCTGGATGGCAGCTCCTCGGGAAGCCAGCATCTTTGTGAGTTTCTCCTTCTCTTTGAGGAGGATGGGAGGGATGGGAGCGGGCAGTAGGGCTGATCCACCTCCTAGAATGCAGAAGAGACGGCAAGAACATCAGGACAGCAGGAAAAAGAGGACACGAGGAAAGCAAGGCTGTTCAATGCTTGAGCTTTTCCTCTTCGCTCACCAGTGCACAGCGGGAAGGCAGAGGTGGTTGGGAGCAATGCTAATATCTCTGGAGAATTCAGTCTTCTTCACCAGTGGTTTTTAGTTGCTGCTGCCCCACACTGTCTGCAGTCAGCGACACTTCACCCAGGCAGTGTAAACCTCACTGGACCTGGGTAACCACATCCCTGCAGTGTTGTGGGGACGGGAGAGAAGGGCCAACAATTACTCTCCCCGCTACATCAGGCTACTTGTGTGTCGTCATACTGATTTTTCAAGGGCTACCTGGATGAGTGAGCAGGGAGCACGGGCTCCACGACTCACACAGCAGTCAGTGCTAAGCAGATGGAGACACTGCCTGCTTTGCTGGCTCCATTTATTCAGGACTGCCTGTAAAAACACCAGCTATGGCTGCAGCGAGATTGGAAACTGCTGAACTGCGCTTATCTAGGCCTGGGAGGAAAGGAAAGGAGGACAGAGTAACACAAAGGACAAAGCACACCCAGAGTCCATGGTGATAGCCTGGTTGATGGGAATCCTGTCTGATACAAGCAGGCATTGGAAATGCAGAAAAGAAGGCAAAGAAAAACCGGTTCTAATGGAAAGGTGGAATGGATGGAAAATACAGAGTAGAAAGGAGCGAGATCTGAGCAGAGAGTGAACGTGCACAGAAGTGCTGCTGAAAGCTACTGTCAAAAGGCAAAGCCTGCTCAGAGGTTTGAGACAAATCAGCATCAATAAAACATGATGAGCAAGAAAAACAAATGCAAATGCCTGTGTTTCAGTCAATAGCCAGGGATCTAGCTGAGAGGCAGGAGCAGTTGGGGACCGGCTGCTGTGTGGGTGTGCACATGCACAGGGAGCCGCAGCCGCGGGGAGATCCTGTACAGGCTCCCTGAAGGGCTGAGGAGTCTCTTGGAGAGCCTCGCAGCCAAAGGACAGGAGGAAGCCCAGGGGAATCCCCAGCAAGCACAGCTAGATTCCAGTTGCTTGGGTGTTTGCCTAATGGCACTGCTCTCTGCACCAGATCAGGCTCCAGCCTCCACAGAGGAACAATCACTGAGCTGAGGAGATCAGAGGGTTTATACAGAGCTGCTCCAAGCCCCTGCATGCTTCTGCGCTGTGACACCCACTCACCCAGCCGAGCTCAGGCTGGGGTGATGTCACCGCATCCCTCTGATGCACAATATCCACCTTTCTTACACAGCCCTGGGTCTGGGGACAGCCCAGGGGCCCAGCAGACAGGGCCTGGGGGTGTTCGGGACATACAGCTCGCTGGTTTGGAACCTGGGGACATCATTTCCACTGGCTGGGAAGCAGCAAAGCCCTGGGAAGGGTCAGTCCCAAATCTCAGCTCACAGACTCACACCTCTGCACAAATTCACAGTATGCAAGCCCACCAAGTGCTTGCTTCTCCAAGTCTAGATCCCCAAATGTAAGGAGGGGGCAGGAAGAAAGCATCTCCTTGCCAAGGGGTGAGAGCAGCTGGCAGGCCGTGCCCAGAGCTGCCATCTCACAGTGGTGGCACCACTGCAGGACCCAGCCAGTGCAGCTCAGCCTCTCCCCAGTGCTGGGAGGTGCCGTGCCCACTGCAACAGGCAGCCCTGGGCCCTCCCCTGCTGCATCCCTGGAGAAAGGCTGGCAGGAGGAGAGAGAGAGGAAAAATCACGGAGGTGCAAGTGCCAGTCCTGTAAGAGCTGGCACAGCATGGTGCTCCCCTGCTGCACTGCCACATGTGGGCAGGCAGCTGGATGGCCCTTGGCAGAGCCCATTCCCTGGGATCCCCACACTACCTGAGATGAGCACAAGGAGCAGGTCATCCGCAGTCAGACCCTCAGCCAGCTCCTGGATGGCAACTGCTCCCTTCAGAGCCTCTGAGTCTGGGAGGTTGTTCTTGGCACCTTCGATGACCTGGATTTTGCTGTGTGGCTTCAGGAGCATCTCCCTGACGAGGTAAGAGAGGCAATTACACCACTGACACGTGCACCTACACAGGCAGCCAGGCTGTCACTCAGCAGGCAAATGGGCCTGGTACACCAGAGGTGCATGGCAAGTGACCAGGACAGGGAGGTGGCCTTTGCTAAGTGTCTCTTCCCCAGGGCTGGGGAGGCAGCACACCTAGCACAAGAGATGGGCTGTGTCCCTGGTCTGCTGGGACATGATGGAGGTTGAAGACCAGGGCAGTGTGGTGGACAGGGTGGGCACCAAAGCGAGGGCAGGTGGAAAGGACTGAAGGGGTTCACAGCAACATCCCACAGAGGATAAATCTGGCAGCCTACCCCCCCAACACTGTCCAGACACAGCCCCCCCTTACTGCATTCCTGCTCGCTGCAGGCTCTCCTGGATGCCTAGCGGCACATTGATGATCCCCCGAACGAGGTGATCTCCCAGGATCTCTTCTGCTGCTGCAGCCATTCCCAGCACAGCTTTGCCGAAACCTACCAGGTACAGGTCCCTCTTAACTGGAAAGGCCCGGCCCTTCACCAGCAGCTGAGGGCACCCGTCTCCCTGGAGCTTCACAGCCCTTTTCAGCATCGGAGCCGGCCGGACAGTGCCCACTGCGCTGCGGAAGAGGGACAGTGCGTGCTCGCGAAGGGACATGCTGCACAGGGTGGCCGGGCTGAGTCAATCTGCTCAGTGGGGTGGGCTTGTACACACTCTGCCAACACTGGCAAGGCCTCAAGAACTGGGTCGGCTGGCACCCTCCAACCTGCAAGGGAAAGCAAACACTAGCAGGAGAGACAGGGCTGTCACAGGGAGAGTAGGGAGACCAAAACATGAACCATGGAGCTCTAGTTCCTGTTTCCTTTAGATGAAGGTGCCATATTGGCAGCATTTTCAAACCTCTGCCCAGGCAGGAGGGAGGGAAGAACTGTGTCACATTCAAACTACCTGTCAGCTTGTGGTTCCCCTGCAATCCTATCACCTCCAGCAGGGAAGGAGAGCCCTGCCAGCCAGCTCCTCCATCACTGCAGATTTGCCACTTGCAAGCCATCATTTCGATTTGCTCAGCATTTGACGCCTTTCCAAACTGTGGAAGCTGCTCTCTGTCCTGGAAAGAGCAGGGTATCTGGGTGGAACAGCTTTTCACTACACTAACTCCCTTCCTTGTGGCAGCCAAATGCTGATCTCATTCTCTGGCTGCCCGTTGCCACATGTGTCTCTGCAGCATCACGCATGGACTTGGGAGAAACAACAGGCTTGCAGGCTGCCTGATCTTTGCTGCTGGTGGCCACAGAGAGACCAGTAATGAGGCTTCCCCAACAAACAGCAAACGAACACAAGGCTTCATTCGCCTTTAGTTTTTGGTTCTCTCATTATCCATTAAAATCACATTTAGAGCCCAAATAGGACTTCAGATCCGGGCAAAGATTCCAGCCATGTCTGTGAAAGCACATTTGAGCCAGTCTCCACTGAGTATTAGCATTATATGCAACAGAGATGAGTGTGGACCAAAGGATCACAGGTGCTCAAGGGCAGACACTTGTCCTGACAGAGGAAAGGCAGGCCCTGCCAACATGTAGACATTTATTCCCTCCCAGCATTTCTCCTTCCCTCCGTTAACTGGCAGCAAGTTCACTGCTGGTTTCTCAGGATCAAAGATCCTTGTGATGCACATCTCTTCCGCTCACGGCAATCATGGTGCAGGCAATTAAGGCAGGGTGCCAGGAGGCTGAAGCAGCCCAGGCAACACGCTTGATCACAGACCCATTCAAATTACCTGAGAGAGTTAATCCTCTCTCTAGTAAATGGGTGTGTTTCGGTGCAAGGCCAGTGGCTGGCTTCTTCTGTGAGAGTCCAGAGGTCTCTTTCTCCTAACACTCCCATAGCATTGCAAGGTGTTAATCATTAAGCCACCCAAGCTTTCCAACAGCTCCTCTGGCTCTAAATCTGCGTTATTTTACTGCAAGGACCCAAAGGCTCTGTGAAAACCTCCACAGAAGCACCTTGTCAGGCAATGAAACTTGGTCACACTCTGAAACCTATTGGACGAGGCACTTGCAGGTAAAACTATATGGAGAATCATAGGTTTGCCAGAGGAAAAAAATCATTCAGTGCTTAAGAGAAACAGATTTTAAAGGCAAAACACAGGGCAGATAAGCTAGCTATGTACGCTCTCTTTAGATACTGGTCAGGACTGGATTTTCAGTCACGAGGAGAGATAAAAGACAGAGTGTCCTGACCACTTTGTTCCTATACTCCTAAACTTGACGGCAGCTGGTGCTGCCAGCAGTTTAAACTGAGCCTCAGCCCTTTTACATTGAGGACCAGAGTAACCGTACAACTCTCAAGTCAGCTGTACACCTCCCAGGAACTGAGATTAGCATCTCCGTTCCCAGCAGGTCTCTGATTCACCTGGCAGCACAGCACAATCAGAGGAAGGTGTTACAAAAAAGAGGTGCATCACGCCCCAGGTCACCTTGTCTGAGCTGCGATACAGTGTTTGCGGGAGTGGTTGGAGAAAAAGGCATAAACAGAGCTAGCAGAGTTTAAGAAAATAAAGCTCCAAAGCTTTTAACAGGCTCTGTCTCTGCCTTGATGTTTCTGTGCATGGCTGACCCAGAAGACCAGGGGAATTGAGCACAACCAGACCTGCAACTGTGGCTCCTGTCACATGTGCCCTCCCGGCGGCTCCGCTCAGCTCCAGCTCCAGACACGACACAGCAGGCGCAAGTTGTTTAAAAGCAATCCTCTTCTACTGGAGCTGAAAAAAATAAATGCAGCTTAATTCATCCAGCACTTGTGTACATACTGCTAATGCTTGCTCTGGAAAGCATTTCGCTACAATAGCAGGCATGTAATCTGTTTTCTGCACTCTGAACTCAGATTATATTTTAACCATCGAGGCCTGATCCAGAGCCTGTTGAAGCCAGCACGCACCTCGCCATTGCTTCTACGGGCTTTAGGGCACAAAGCCTGACACCGACCTCAGTGCACAGGTGTAAACGCAGAGTAAATCCAGTGTAAAATCCAGTGTAAAACCCCCTTGCAGTCAGAGGTTATCCAACTTCACACCAGCACAACAGAGAGCTGAATTTGGCACAGACCCATAAGCTTTGGAGGTCTCGGTGTGTAACTCTGCTCCCTGTCAGCTCTGATTAGACACACAGGCTCACTGGAGGCTCCCCTTGGAATGGGGGTGCTGCTAATGATGCCACAGATCCATTTTTGTGTAATTTATTTACACAGTCTCAGGCACTGAGTATGAAATGTCATCAGGGAACAGCTATAAATCAGTGCTACGAAATCCACCGCAGATATTAACAAAAAACCACCCCTCCTATCATTTTACTAGGGCTTTAAAAACAAGATCAAGAGAACTGAGCATCACCCCACACCAGGGCATAGGCAGCTTTGGAAAAAAAAATAATCCAAATGGCAGCTCCCAGACGACTTCCACGGATGGTGAGGCTAGAAATGATGTAATTGCCAGTCAGCTGCTGCGTCTCGCACCTGGGGAAATCACATCCTGACATCCCTGCATTTTCCTCTTCCCACAGCTGGCCGGGGGGAGAAGGGGCTAATGATGTGACTCACATTGCTTCATGCACTAATTTGTTCTCCAGTTTCTCATGGAAGTCACATGAGAACGAGCCCTCTTCTATATGGATGTAAGGTGCCGTGCTATAGGCACTAGTGGGGTCGGGCTTTACACCTTCGCTTTGTCCCTGTTTGGGATAATTTGCAGTTGGAATATAGTCTTTTGGAAAGTTTTCTAGAAGTTCGCACTCACCTTAGGGGGAAAATGATGCTAAGAATTGCATGTTCCAAAGGGAGCAGGAGGACTGTAAGGGCTTTATATTAATCCCCTTTAAATGAAAACTTCCTCAGCTTTCACTGATGAATAATGTTCACCATCTCCATACCTGTTGGCGTGCGTTACCATCATAAGCTCTTTCTTCACAGGGCTCCTCCTAAGCCTGCAGAAACTCACACTGCTAAAACTCTCACAAGAAAAAGCAGCAAAACCCCAGCTCCTCATCTTCACCGTCTCTGGGAAAGAGGGAGGGATAGGAGCTGGACTGTGATAAAATACAGGCAAAGCACTTGTATGCATTACCTTTCATTAACTTTTTAATTAAAGCAATTCTGCAGGCAAGGAGCCAAAGTTAGAGGGAAACAGAAGCAATCCAGCACTAGGGGCAGACGTGGTAAACTGCCAGGTAAATTGGATGGTGGCATGAGACCAAAAGCACGGACATAGGGGGGCATAGTCTGAGCCATAAACTCAGAACCACACTGGGGAGGAAAACAGTGAACAAATGAGCTGGCCGTGCCCGTGCAGTGAGGAAAACGAGCCATCACCTCGCTCCATGGCAGGAGCCAGAAAAATATTCCCTTCTAGGGGCCAGTCTGCCATCGTTGGGCAGAGCTGAGCTTTTCCAGGTGCTGTGGTGGGAGGTTTGTTCAAGGTTTTGCAGCACGGGCTTGTGGTTTTCTTGAAGTTGGAGCAACTGGGCATGTTGCAGGGCAACCTAAATCACACTCCCTGAGCATTTCAGGTGCTGCAAGATCGGAGGATGCTGTGTATTAATGCTCCAGGATGGCTAATTTAACTGAGATCTTCAGGAGTCTAAGGCAGTTTATTTTTAATGTCGTCAGGACTTCTTTGGATTTCCCCCAGTGTGACAGCGATCGGTGGCTGGCCCACCACGTACAGGGTCAACTCCAAAATCCCCGAGGGGCTTGGAAAAAAATTTGAGATGGCACCGGATCAAACCCCAATTGTTTTGAGGATAATTTTGAGCTCAGGCTCTAAAAGACAGATTACATCTTTGTTACAGCGGTAAACTACCAGGCACAGCAAGTTTTAACAGTGTCTCTTGCTACTCGTTTTTCTTGCTACATGACTTTCTTCTGGCCTCTTGGTACATAAATTACCGTTAGACTCACCGAGGCTTACCGCTTCCATTTCTCATGCATTACCATGGGAGTTTACCTATGAAGTACAACAGAACAGAGATTTTTACTGCCTTAAACTCCCATGTCCCCACTTACTGACACATCTTTTCTATCATTTGATATATCAAATTTAATTTGCCTGGTGAGTCCTGCTCAAACTCAAACTTGCTGCTCCAGATGGTCCCAAAAGCATTACGAGAAAATTTTCCAGGAGATGCACTGAACCCAGGAGGAAAACAAAGCGGTGAAGGTTTGTTCCAAGTGACTTTTCTGGGAGGATTAGATGGGGGATTTTTCAAGACTAATCCCTTTAAATGAAAATTTCAGAATTTGATTAATTTTTTAATCTGCACATGGATTTGCATAAAATTACCACACTGCCTCATTCACACTTTGTAGAAGAGAAAATGTCTGCGTCTCGGATGGACCAACTCATCGCCGGTCAGCTACAAAGGGTCCAGCACACACGTGGGTGTGCAGGGATAGGGTGAAAGGCCCTTTTTTCCCTCACTCACTGGGGTTGTCCTGCATCCATAACTGGGAAAGAGGATGGTGATGGACAGAAGCAGTATGATGAGTCCAGGGAGCTGCACAAAGGGTTTGCTGGGCAGGAAAGGGAGAGAGTAGGATGGAGTGTGAATACCTTTGTTTCAAGAATATGCTGCGCTCTGGGAAACCCGGGAGCCCTAATTTCCAATACATGGTTTTCTATATGTTTCTTGGAAAAGAAATATGTTGCGCTTATGACTGATTTACTCACCAGGAGAGTGTCAACGGGGTCTCTTTGCCTTTGATGGGCAATGTAGCCTAAGGCCAAGCACAGGGAAGATAAGTGTTCTGTTCAGCATTTTATATATATAGATCAGTATCATTAGTAAAAAAAATTAACTGGATTTGACATATGCATCTTACTAGTTTTTCTAGGTCACACTCCCTTCACTCCCTATATACCTTTTGGAAATGATTTTCCCATGTGCTGGGGATTGCGGGGAAGAAAAAATTTTCACTAAAAAAACCCCTTCTGTAGCTCAACGCAGAACAGTACTACCCTGAAGCCAAGTCCACGCCAAGTCTACTTCCTTTCATGATGTAATTTCTCAAACTCCCTATTCTGAGTCAACTTGCAGTCAAAATTGAGAGTCATTTAAAATACAAGGAAGGATCATAGTATTCTAGAGAAGGTGAAAAGTTGCCAGCCTTGAGGACTGGAATAATAGAAAGGGGTCGAAATTCAGCAGTACGAAATACAAGGTCGTGGTCTTTGGGATTAATAAAAAAAAATTATGAGGTCCTCAGAGAAGAAAGAGCCAGGAATATTAATCAGTCACAGGATGACAATTACAGCTGCCCTCTAGGCTGAGACAAGAGGCTATGGGGAAAGTGGAAAGCAGCAGATGTAATCTAGCTTGACTTTAGAGAGGTTTTTGACACCATTCTCATGAGCATGCTGAGGAAGTGTGGGCTGGGCAAACACACTGTTAGACTCACTGAAAAACAGGCTGACCAGTGGGATCAGAGGGTAGAAATCAGTGGCTCAGGGTGCAGCTGACAGCCGGTAATCAACAGCGATTCTGTTGGGGTTCATGTCACCCTACGGCTTCATTAGTAGCACAGGTGCCTAATTTGGGGGAAGTGCTGATGGCGCCACCCTCCGTGGGTGAGAGGTGGTAGGTGAGAGAAATGGTGATAAACTCAAGACGAGGAGAACAGAAAACTCATGATGCTCAGCAAGGAGAAGTGGGAAGTTTTGCTGCTGTATCAGGGTGGGCTGGGAACCAAGTGGTGCAACCAATTAAGGAACAACCTAATAGCAGTTACAGCTACTTGAAGGGTGGTTATAAAGACAGTGGAGATGGACCCTTCTTGGTAGTGGCAGAAAGTATAAGAATCATAGAATCATAGAATCATTTCGGTTGGAAAAGACCCTTGGGATCATCGAGTCCAACCATCTACCCTACTCTACAAAGTTCTCCCCTACACCATATTCCCCAAGAAGGAACAATAGCCACAGTTTGCAAGCCAGGATGTTCACGTTGGACATAAGCAAAAAGTTCTTTATAGAGATGGTCACACAGCACTGGATCAGGCCACTCAGAGAAGCTGTGGGCTCCATGCTAAGCAGTTTTCAGGATTTGGCTAGACAGAGCCACAGCCAGGCTGATCTTGTAGTGGTGACAGTTCTGCACTGAGCAGGAGGGTGGAGTAGGCAGCTCCAGAGGTCCCTTCTCCCCACACTTCCGTGATTCCATGTTGTCACAGCTGGGACAGGGTTCGATGCTCTAGAGCATCATGCTTAGTTTCAAGAACTCATAAAGAGATGCCAAGTTGTAGGATACAAGTCCTCCACACAAGCCTTCAGTAGTAACCATCACCCACCCAGAACCATTGGTCCCAGCAGAGTCCAACAGAAATATATTCACCTGAGCAGTGCTGTATCCAGAAGCACCTCTCTGAAATTCACATCTGCCCATCTGAGCAAGCACAGCTCTGTCTGTATTGTGCAGGTTACGGTGGTATCTAATATAGAAATGCATAGGTAGAAAGACTGCATTTGATCACTATTACTCAAGCAGCAATTAAACGTTTTTTCCATTAACTAGTTTTGCAGGGGCATTATCCATAATTCCTACTTAATGTGACATTTTGCTAGGAGATTCAATTATCCTGCCAGATAAATTCCAGCTTGGTATAAACTGACAAACTTAGTTCCAACGATTAGGAAGAAAGGCAGAAGAAAGAATAAAAAGGGAGTGACAAAATATCAAATCAACAACCCACGGTGTTACACAACTCTAAAACTTAGCTCTAAGTATTGTAGGTGTTTTGAAGTAAATTGTCTTATGATGGTATTGGTGAGTCAGCTTCAGGACCCACATGATATAATCCGGGCTTTGATCATGCAATTTACAGTGTGCAAGAGGCACTCTGCCATTCTGCGCTTCTCCAAAATCTCTCATCACATGAAAATCAATTGTAGGTCTTGGACTGACCTGCACTGGGGTAGCTGACCCTGAGACCCTCGGAAGTAACGAAGGCGCTTTTTGTTGTGTAGATTCCCCTGTGAAAATCTTGTCCCCGTTTCAAAGCACACATCAGCGAATCATTCTGATGAGCCAATCCCACCACAGCGTGAGAGGGTGAATCGGGTTAGGTGCTAAACCTGTAAGGGTGAACTGCAGTAAGCAAACAGTAAGGGCAAGTGATGTCAGAAAAGACTTTTGTTTTACTAAATCATATATTCACATGAAATAATTAAGCATGTTGGAATGACGTGCGAGCAGGCCTTTGACAACAGCTCCCAGGCTTACTGTTGTTTGACCACAGGAGGGCAATATTATTCTAAAAGCAAAATCAAACTCCTATTCCTGAGACTATGAAAAGAAAATGCAATTAACATTTATGAAGGCATCTATGGTTTAGGGATTTTTTTTTCTTTAGATTCTGAGTTTCTGGGGCACCGAAATGACAAAAGATCTGGTGTTCTTCTAAAATTAAAATATTGGGGTACTGGAAATCTTCGTGGGGCAGTGGGAAGGAGTGGGGGGGGTGGAGTGTGTAGATTCTTACTAATACTCCAGGACTAACTTTTTAAGGTAAAGAGATGTAGAGAAACACGAACGCAGGAGCCTGACGTCAGGATTCATGATTGATAGGCAGAAAATTAACAGTTCCCAGGTGTCTGCATTGGAGCGGCAGCCTCAAAAGCCTTTCCCGAGGGGGCAGGGTGTGCAGTTCATCGTTCCGTGGGGCGAGGCCGCAGCACCGCTGGGAGGCCCATTTTTAGAAGAATAAACAATACTGGGACGTAGAAACATGCGATAATTGGGAATGGGGGTAAAAAAAAGTAGGGGAATGCGATCGCTGTTGTGTTCCACAGCCGGGAGCGCCCTCCTGCCGCCGGGGAGCGGCTCCCGGGAGGCACCTCCCGGGGCTGTCACTGCCGGTCCCCGAGGAGACCCCCCCACCCCCCTAGTGCCGCTTCCCCGCTAGTTATCGCGGAGAAAGGCAGAAAAACACGTTAACTTTCCCAGTGGGTTTGTTATACGCCGCCCACAGCCGGCCCGGGGGTCGCCGCGGCCTCCCCTCACCGCCCCCGGCCCTGCCCGGCACCGGAAGTGACGCGCACCCCGCCCTCCCAGCACGGCGCGAAGCCTTTGCCCGCTCAACGGGATGACGTCACGCCTTCAATACGACTTCCGCGAGGCACGGGTGGGTGGGTAATGGCGGCCTGTCCCGTCCCTCCCCTCCCCTCGCATCGCCCCTTCCCCACCTCGGGCCCAGCGAGGGGCGGGGGACACCGGCAGCCGCCCCGGGTCGGGAGAGGGCAACCCTTCCTGCCACACTCAATATGGCCGCCCTGCCCGCTGCGCCCTTTCCGTCCCAGTAGGCTTTGCGCAAGTCCCCCCCACCCCCTCCCAACGTGCCCCGCGCGCCACCCCCCGCCGTTCCCGGAGCAGCAAGATGGCGGACACAATGAGGAGGAGCCGCCTCTCCGCGGCCTGAGCGGGCCTAGCCCAGCCGGAGGGCGCCGGCCGCCCCGGCCCGCCGTTCCTCCCCGCCCTCCGCCGCTCCCTGCCGCCCCGCGAGGTCCCGCCCGTCCGCTCCCGCCGCCGCCCGG
>JAOXNO010000003.1:16717250-16742607 GCA_028565335.1 Limnodromus scolopaceus
CGCCCGGAGCCCCGCCCCGGCTCCCCTCAGCGCCGCCGCCGCCCTCAGGCGCGGCGCGGCCCGGCCCGGCGGCGGGATGAAGCTGACGGACAACGTGCTGAGGAGCTTCCGCGTGGCCAAGGTCTTCCGCGAAAACTCGGACAAGATCAACTGCTTCGACTTCAGCCCCAACGGCGAGACCGTCATCTCCAGCAGCGACGACGACTCCATCGTTCTCTATGACTGCCAGGAGGGCAAGTGAGTGGTGGGGGCTCGGCCTGGCCCGCTCCTGAGGGGGGGGTTCCTGCCTTCGGTAGGGCTGGGGCGTGTTTTTGAGGCGGGGTGGGGGAGCTGTGAGGGGCGCCGGTTTGGCTGCTGCCCGTTGCGAGTCTGCCGAGGAGGTGGCAGGTCTGGCTGATAAGCGTTGGCGTTTCTTTCGTCGTTTTTTAGTGTAGGCTTGTAAGTGGAGCTGCAGCGGTGTCTGACCCGGAGGGTGGGATGGGGAATTCGAAACAGTTAAAGTGGGGCGCAGAAATGGGAGCAGCGTGGTTTTGCCTGCACTAGGGGTGTCTCTGGTTGTTATCTCCGGCAGGCTGGAGCCAGCCATGGTAATTTCCCGAGTGTGGGAGAGTTCAATGCTGTGAGAACTAAATAGCTGTTAAGCTTAAGGGGCTGAGTCTGGTCACACTTCCAGGCCTCGGGATTGTTACAGATATACAAACTGACTTCTTAGCCTTCTTTAGACTTAAGTCTCGCTGATTAAAATAGAGGCAATTGCTGTGAGCAGCTGCAGATGTGTAATTTTAAACAGCCTAATTTGAGTGTAACTTCCTGGATAAATGTTTTAAGGCAAGAGGTGAAGATGGTGTGGTGTGCGTTTACTATAACTTCTAAAAACTTGATGGTGTTTTCCTTAAAACCTAGTTCTCAGTGGTGCCTGGGAATGTTGCAGGTTAAGGGGGTCTTCTGTGCTTTATGTCCTCTTTTCTAGTTGGGTTTTTATTTGTAAAGCGCAGATTAAATATATGTGTGATTTACATGTGTCTTCAAGCATTGTCTTAATTTATATTTAATCAATCAAGGTGTTTATTGATTTCTGTTACTTAAGGGTAATGAATTAAGGTGTGTGTGTTTCTCGCTGAAGAGTTGTCCAGTTTATCTTTCTTCTTTCATTGATCGCACAGTGCTTGTCCTGTCTTACGGATGAAACCCTAGAAATTTGCACAGTGCTTGAGATATGGTGCTCTTGTTCAGAGGGTGAAAACATGCAAATAAGACCACCAGTGGCATTTGCAGTTGGATGCCTTGGAACGTATGCAAAAGGCATTTGTATTCTGTGAGAGGTGGAACAAATAGAGCCAAATTATGTCATTATTCCATTGAAAACTTTCTCATTGGTGCAAGTATGCATATGTCACTTTAAATTCTTGTAAATTTTAAGTTCTAATTTTCATGTGCTGTTCGGTGTAGAGATGTAATTCTGAGGTGATTTTTTTTTTTTTTGTAAAGTCAAGACTTAGCATCTCATACTAGTGAAAGAAAAATGAGCATGTGTATTGTAGGAGAGAGAATAAAAAGGACAGGATAATGCAGAAATGAAAAAGAAATGGTTTGGGAGTACCAGGAGGTAGATGTGTCAGCATTGCATATATTTTCTAGTAAACCAAGTATTCCTAATCCTCCTGCTCTTTGAAGCAGAGACATCATACTTGCTGTGTTTGAAAGATTGTGTCCTGCACATTCTCTTAATTTTGTAGAACATGTATTATATGTTAGTTTGCACTTCTATTTAGTTTGCTTCCTTTACATGTTAAAGTTGTTGGTGTTCCTCATCTGATAGAGCGAAGTCTTATCTGAAACAATTTGAATTCTATTTATGTAAGAATAGATAGCTTTATATGTATGGTGTCTGCTGTGGATTTTATTCTAGATCCTAATGATATACAACAGTAGAAGGGCTGAGTGATGTTAATGCAGATAGTATTGATTGCTCTTCCCCTTTCAAACTTGTAAAGAATAGTTTGATGCGTTGGGAGACATTTGGTCCTTTCATCCCTGTCTCCATCTAGTCCTGATGTATGCTTTACAGTCAGAGGATTTGCTTTAATTAAATTAAATGTAGAAGATCGATGGTTGTCTACTGCAGTGCTACAGGGCAATGAGAGTAGTTTCATCAAGGTAACCCCTGTTTCAGGATGCATTTCTCTAGGGGTTGTAAAATTAATTTGAAAGTTTCTCATGTATTATCAATTGACTTAAAAGTCTAAGTGTGGTTTTTAGAGGTACCTAGGGATGCACGATGCACTTTTTCTCTCACCTAGAAAGTTTTAGCTGTCACTAAAGAGTCTTTAGCTGTCACTAAAGATTCATGTGGAGATGAAATCTCAAATTTGTGAGTGATCATTGTGACATGGTGGAATGTGGCACCATGGCCACATTCAGGCTCATAGTTCATTTTGTTTCTTAAACCACTGTTTCAGGGGCCTGGAACTCTCACTTTCTTGTATATGTCATTGCTAGTGAATGTAATGTCAAGGAGGAAACGTCCTGCTTGCTGCATTTCAGTATAAGATACCCTACTTCATCAAACAGCCTGAATGTTAAAACTTTTCCCTATGTAAAAGTAGCAAATTTTGGGGGGTTCCCCCTGTTAATGAGCAGTTTTGCTGTTAGAATTAAAATGCAACTGTGTTTGGTTATGCTTTAGGTACACCCTTGCTTAATTTGCTTTGGTTTGCATACCAAAATGAGCCATATGGCAGTGAGAGTCGTTACCAGTATGACCAAGCCTCTTAGTCAACTTCAGTTTCTGAAAGTGTTGGGATGGTTTAAATGGCGCCGTGTAGCCTAGAGCTGACAGGACAAGATTATCTCCTTGGAAAACTGATTCCCTTATTGTCTATATCCTGAGCTTAGGCAAGAAGCTTGAAAAATTTGTCATGCTGCTTCTTGAGTGTCCCATAACTTTGGACATGAGATTCTACTTCTATTTCAAAATGTGTAAACAACTAAATTGTTATTATTATTTTAACCCATTCTGCATCACCAAATACCTGCACAGGAGGCTGGCTCAAAAGCATAACCAAGAGGTTTATCTGTGGCTTTTGGGGCCTAAGAATGAACTCTGGAAACTTTCAGAACACAGTTGTGTGTTGGGATGTACAGCAGTCCTTGAGGCTGCGAACAGGAGGCTTGTGGCTGTGAATTTGTAACCCTGGTACAACGGAATGGTGGTCTAGCAAAGGTTTAGCTTGTATTTTAGTATATATCAGGTATTATACAAATAAAGAAATGGTGGACATGGGCTCCTGCTTAGCCGTAGTGTTTACTAGACAAATTGGTGAGCCTGGTTTTGGATGACGGTTTTACCCACAGTAGCAGTGATTCAAACCAAGGCACAGATATTATTACAAACCTTGCCTTAGAGCTTCTGAGCTTTAAACTTTTTATAGATAAGGAAGAGCCAGGTTAGGCATGAGAGTCTTAATATGTTTTGAGATTGGTGGGATTTGTTATTGTTTGTTAGTTTTTTGTGTATTTTATTCCCAATTTGGTCAACATCATAGCTAAGGTAACCAAAGAGAGCAGTATGGGGAAGTGTGTGTGTACTGTTACAGAATTTTGGTGTCTAAATTTATATTTGATGTGGTGTTTTCAGTTTGTAACATGCTTACATCTGAAAATTGATTAAAAAAAATCTACTGGAGGAACTGAGGAAGAATTTATTGAGATTTGGTCTAAGTGGTACAGGTGGTATATGGGTTTTAATTACACTTGCTGTATTGGCTTTCAGTTAATGGAAGCTTGTCCCCAGCAAGTTTGTTTGAAGTCAAAGCCATATGGTTTCTGCTGTTTGAGAATTAATATTTAAGAATGAATGCCTATTTCTGTTCTGATACGAAAAGTCTCCAACTCGTGCTCTTGTTGGGGTGTGTCAATTCGAGGCTAATGAAAACAAGAAGTCAAGCATTTTAGAAATACCTTGTCTGAGGGTGTAGTCTGATAAACTTTTCTTTTGGCAACAGCATTGGTTGGAACCGCTCCTGCTGTTTGTGTCCGTTTCCATGCTATCGTCCTCGGTTTGTGTTGGTAAAATATTTTGTGGGCCTGTGTAATAACTGGAGTTACGAATTTCTGGCTTAAAAATAACTCCCGGAAGAGGTTGTATTATTTCTGGTGTTGATCGGTACCTCTGTTGGTTAACTGCCCAGCTCTGAAACCTCCACGCTAACTCAGTTGAGTAAGAAAGGGGAAGGAGGGTGGTGGAGACCTTATACTGCTTAAACAGGTGCTGCTGCTGCAAGATACACCTATTAACCAGCTACTTCTAAGTTTACTTTGCAGTTTAAATTTTTAGTACCGCAGTACGTCACTTGCTTACCAGACCCCTAACCATCCAGTGCTGTATGTTGTCTTCACTCTCACTAGAATGTCTTTAATTCTGTTGCAGAATGTTACATTTGAGTTTTATGCTTTAATTAAAATCAGATATGAGTATAATTTTCCAGTAGTTTGAGAGTCCCTGTGTTACCGTTGCTTTCATAGACTACTGGTATATCTACATGCTCGCCTTAATACCAAAAAGCCCTATTCTGAATGAGACACCCTGTTCTAGGTTTTGAAGTAATGTAGAACAAAAAGACAAATTATTCTCAACCTAAAATAAGCAGCCAGATGAATTAGAGATTTGGATGGGCCAGGGAACGATGAGGCAGTGCTGCTTGACGTTAAAGGCTCGTTATGCGAGCTCCTTTTACTCTTTTTGCAGTAGACATCCTGGGAAAAAGCGTATTTGGAGGAAACAAATAAGTGCATCTTGCAGTGTTACAGGGAACTCCTCAAGCCTGGGGGTGGTCTTGGAGAAAGCACCAAGGTGCTTGTTTGAAAAATCAAATACAAAAGCTTTTCTTTCTTTGTATAAAAATATCTGACTACTTGAAACAATCTTGTAATATCTCAATGAAAACAGTTAATGTGGTGAGTTTTGGTCGGAGCTTTGTGTTGCAGTGAGTGCAATTATTTCTGCTTCCTTCTGACAGGCCAAAAAGAACACTGTACAGTAAGAAGTATGGAGTGGACCTCATCAGGTACACACATGCTGCCAACACTGTTGTGTACAGCTCCAACAAAATAGATGGTAAGTGATCCACTGGAGTTGAGCATATTTAATCTCTTTACACTTAAAAACTACATGCCTGGATAAATAGCTTTAAAGAGCTGGGAAAAAAACTATAGCCACTTTTCAGTGATAGATGTGATGTCAGAGACAGAGGAATTAATGTTCAACTGTAATGCACAACTCGGTGATAGTCCCTTGAGCATGCTGATGTGAATTTTGTTCATTGCTGCAATAACTAAGGGATTAAACGCTGTGTGATAAAAGTTCGGTTCTTGATTCTGCTGTTCACTTTGTTGTTTGATACCAGTGCCACCAGTCAGCTTCTGTGCCTTAATTTCTTATGCGTGAAATGAGGTAGGAGGAGGATGTGGCCCGCTGTATCTCTGTCTGGTACACACACAAGTCAACTGCAAAGGAAGGGAATGTTTTTTCCATTCTCCATACGCAGCAGGGAAGGCAGGAAATTTGGGTAACTCAGCAGATCATCAGCCAAGCCTGGGGGAGCTCATAGAGCTCTTGAGATTAGCTTTGCTTCTGTTAATCTGTTTTTTCCATGTAATAGACAAAAAAAAAACCCAACCCCATTTTCATGCCACTTCTCCACAGTCAGTGTCTGTGATAGCTGCGCTCTGTAAATCAATGGCATTGAAGGGCTTCTAGAGCTTCATGACAGTCTGTCTCTTAATGTATTTGAGTTTAAGTTAAAATTCAGATTTAAGAACTGGTACAGATAGGTACACTGATTCTTCTATCAGGCAATACTTCCAAAGGTTGGAAACAGCTAATGCTCATTTCAAATTTTATCCCAATTTTGTTTGTTGTGGTCAGTGTCTCAGAGTTTTTCAGTGAACAAGTCTCTTAGCACAGCACTTTATAAATGGGTTTTAGCATTGTAATTGTAAACTGAGATAATTTCTGGAATGGTGGGGTTTTTATTTTTTTCCTTTGCAGAGATGAAGCTTGACGGTAGAGGTACTGGTGCCTTGTGGTATGCACTAGGTTACTTAACGAATTTAAAAGAGTATGAATTTAGAGCAGGTGCGAGTTACAAGTTAGGAAGTCAGGTTAAACAAGAACAAGTGGGGCCTGAAACTAGAGGAACGAGGACCTATCCAACAGAATTGGATTTGTGTAAAAGGATTAAAAATGTGTGGGGAAACACCTTTTTAATCTGTTTTGTAGCCTGTATTTTTCTTTCTTAATTAAATTATTACTTTGTTGTGTCACATTTCTGACTTGGCTATTATTTATTTTACAATTAATTAACAATTTAATGAAACATTTTTAATGCCGTTGTGAGGTTTTGTTTATGAGCGCCACTAAGCTTTTGAGGAACTGAAACTTAAGAGTCTTCATCCTGTGAGGTAGCATTATGATAAAAAGATGGAATATGAAAGTATTTGTTGCTGTTACAAACTGTTAGCCTAATAAAACCAGCGGTGTGTTCTGCAGGGGTCCAGGTACTCTGTAGTCCCTAATGCATGCGTTCTTGGGCAAAGTGCATTGTATTTAACCTGTTACGTGGTTATCAGGAGGGAAAATAAACCCGGGAATGTGTTATAGGAATGCTGCTCCCAAGCATTTTATGTGTTGAGTTGCTACCAATCCACTTCAGAAGATTTCCTCAAGACCTTTGCACCTAGTTCCTCTTGCCTGATTCCAGGCTGAGGTAGTAGTTTGTACAGTTTGAGGGTCTATGATACCACCCGGTACAGGAGATAACTGTACAGGCCACTGCCTTGCCTGGGACAGAGCGCTGCCAACAAAAAAGGATCACAAAGGATTACAGTTCCCCAGTGCTTCATCTTTAGCAAAGGAAGGTGAAATTCTGCATGGATACTTCGGAAATCAGGTAATGACAGTTCTTGCAGGAAAAAACTAGATGTGTCTTAACGACATGCTTGAAGCGTATCGGTTCTAGCCATGATGGGGTGTGACAGTGCTGTTGGGGATTATGTTTTGGATAGTCACCTCGGGTCATTTGGAGCCTTTCAGAATGGTGTATCACCAGCATCATGTTTCCAGTTGGATCAGGCAGCTTTAGTTTTCCTGTCAAATAACTGGAGGGTGGTCTAGAACTCTGATCTCAGCTTGATGTGAAACCAAAGGCAAAAATGGTAACTTGATAATTTTTTCACAGAAACTAAATTTTGCTGAATGAACTTTTCAAAAAGCTCTTAACGCAGTAGCTCTTATGAGTGTTAAAATGCTCTGTGCATATTGCATCCTGTTGGCTTTTATTCTTCTGAGTCAAAAGTAAAAGTGTCCTTTTCCCTCAGTTAATTTCTGGAGCTTCAGCAGGACTTGGTGTTACAGCAGTACAGAGTCTGTTGGCACTATATGGTGCAGGTGCATAATACCAATCTCTGCCATCCACCAAAAACTAGTGTCCTCTAACTAGTGTGAGAAGGGATTTTGCTGATGCTGCTTTCCGATAGCAGAGGTTTAATTCATGCTCTTCATGTTTCATCACCCAGATGGATCTGCACATAAAGATTAAAAAGGGGCTTCTGTGCTTTAGTAATTGTTTCCTCTTACAAAGATTTATTTTAACCTTGGGAGAAAGCATCTCCCAAAATTCTGGGCAACTCTTGGTAGGTTCATCTATACTCACTCAGAATGAAATTACCACTTGAGAAATGTTGTGTTGCTGCTCTGATTTATTCAATATGTTTTTAAGATTGCTTTAAGTGGACTAAGCTTTAGATTACTCCTCTGTCCTCTTCTTAAAGCTTAGTTGCTCTAAGTGTGGAGATTGTGGGAAGCTGTTGATTGTCAGATTGGAAAAAAAAAATAAGAGAGATTTGCTACTTTTTAATGGTCTTGTCCTGGCTTTGAAGTTCATGATTTTATCTTGTTTTTGACTAAATGCTAGAATTTGCACGTTTCCTGTGCTTAGTGTTTGGTTGGAGCCTTACTTGCTGGATGTGTACATTGGTAAGACAGCAAGATTCATACTGTATAGCAAAAGAAAAAAAGTGGTAGTATCAACTTTGTAAATTTGATACTCTCCATTTTGTGAAAATGTTGAAATAAAACCTACTGGTACTTAAATTTTAGCAGCTTTGACATTAACTTACATAAATCACATGACAGTTCGCCTTTAAGCTGTAATATGACTTCAGACTGTGGGAAGTATCTTTTCCTGGTGCCTGATTCCGAATTCTGCCTTGGAAACCAAGTTGGTTTATGTCTGTTTCTAACTTGATTCTGTTTCAAAGTCTGACTTGAAATTGAATGACCAGACTTACTGTGGCAAAATTGCTGTTGCTGTGGGGAGCAAGTTTACTGTGTGACCATTTTAGATGAGGTTGGGTTCATGGTATAATAAAGCTTATGGTTTGTTTATATTTTCAGATACAATCCGATACCTCTCCTTGCATGACAACAAATACATTCGGTATTTCCCGGGGCATACAAAAAGGTAAGATGTGGTTTGGACACAGTACAGGAGAAATTGAAATAATGATTTTAACGAGTGTGAGTTATGTTACACTCGATTCGCTCTAGTTTTTGCTTTGTAGAACTGTTCATGGCAGTTACGAGCTTGTACACAACTGCTGGGGTGGGTGTTGCTCCATTCACTTCTTTTGTGTGTTTCTGATGCACGTGGTCTTCTGTGTTGCAGAGTGGTTGCTCTTTCAATGTCTCCGGTGGATGATACTTTTATTTCTGGATCCCTTGATAAAACTATTCGACTTTGGGATCTCCGTTCTCCAAATTGCCAGGTAGGATATCAAATTCATGTGTGTAGTGTGTTGCACTTCTGCTTAGAAGGATGAAAAATGGATGTGTGCTTGTTATAAAACAAAAATACTGTCAAAAATGTGTGCTGCTGGTTTAGTGTTCGCACCTTCCTGGAATGCTGAAGGAGCCTCGATCACAAATCTCTGTGAAAAATGTATGTCGCATTGTGTAACACCCCTCACTTTCACCCGTGTCTCTGCTGGGAAGAGCAAGAAATAGCACCTGCAGGTGATGAAACAAGAGAAGAGCTGGGTGTCATCCATCAGCTTCTTCATCAGGCTGCTACCCCCATGCAGAGAGTGTTCTCTCTCAGCCGGCATCTCTCCTGGGTTGGGAATGGCAGCAGAAGGGGCATTGGGAGATGCATTTTATCTGAGTAGTTACAGTGTGTTTGTGTTTAAAATTGATGCAATTAAATTTGATGAAGAAGTTGATGATCTAAAGGAACACAGCAGCCAGATGGTCTACACCCTCCTTGCATCCCTTTGTTGTTCATCAGACCTGTTTGTGAGCAGATTTAACTTTCTAGCAAGGCAAAACCCTGTTTGGTTTTTTTTTATTTTTTCTTTATTTATTTTACTGAAATAGCTTACTGTACTTTTTTTTTAGTGGAAGCAGGCTTGTGTGGGCTGAGAAAAGTAGCAGAGCTGGCAGCAGGGGCAGGGATGAAAGTCTAGGAGTAGAATCTCCACCTTTTATTGGTGATGAGCTGTTTTGTCCCTATGTCTGGGCACGTAGTGTTGTGCTCTCATATTTTCCATCTCACTGGGACCGTTTTGCTTATGAGAGGGGGCTATTTTCTTATTCCTGATTATGTAACTGTAAATGCAAAAGGAAGAAAAGGTTAAATTTCCTACAAAATGGTTTTATCTGTATTAAAACCAAGCTTTTTCTGACCAAAAAAACCCAATAATCTGAATTTTGCCATTCTCTGGGAGTATGCCTTTAATGCAGTTTGTAGATTTCCATTGGGATGAATCTCAATCTGAGTTGCTACCGATGAGACAGAGTTGTAACTTCAGTAGCAGGTCTGTGATTTTTGCTAATGCCTGAAGTTGTAAGAGTGGTAAAACTAGGATTTGTTACTGGAAGCTGCATTCAGCAGTTTAGGAAACAGGTTGAGGAAGTGTTACTTGTAATTTTCAACTTGCCCATGAGATGGCAGCCATAGTTTCCATCAGGAAACCAGAGATGTCCCACTTGCAAGAGCCCTGAGTATTGGTAGCTGACTGCCTAGCCTTCAGAGACCGCAGGGAAAACTGACCTAATTGGAAAGAAGAGAGAAGTAGTAAAGTCTCTAGACTTCTCTAGAGAAGAATGGTATTTCAGAAATGCAGAAACAAACATATTGTTGATGTAATCAAAGATGTGTTGTTATTTATGTGCATACAGCTACATAAAGGCATTTGGCTGACACGCACAGACCTGCCAATCAGGATACAGAAAATTATCTCTTGTTGGCTTTTACTAAATTTTATCAAGTCTTTTCTACTTTGTGGGTTCAGGAAAAGTTAACATTAAAAATAAGCATTGATAGTAATCTGTCAGTTCTAATATGTAAGTTCTGTTGGCTTCCAGAAGGTATGAGTTTTCATTAAACAGTCATGAAAAGCTCAGCAGTGCTGTTCACTGGAGGGTCTTTCTACTTGCTTTCAAAATACCTTTTTTTCCCCCTCCTTTGCACCCATATTTGGTAGAGCATGGCTGTCAATCTAATCACAGCAGCAGTGTTTTGTGGCGCTGCCTGGTGTGGTTATTAATAAAGCCACATCCTCCCTTCTCTGGGTACTTTTTGAGTGAATGACAGCTCGAATGGGTTTTTTATTTGTTCTAATGTAAACTTTGTCATTGTGGCAAACTGGAAACTCTATATGATGACTTGAAGTAGTCAGAATTGCTTTTGAGAAGCTGAGTTCTGAACCTTTGTAAAACCTCAATATTTACAATTGTAATTCAGTTATTCTGCCCATAGGCTGCTGTCCTGCTCACAGTGGACTCAAAGGGTGGTGGTAGAAATGTGAGCATCAGTTTCACAAAATAATGTGGGCAATTTCTATTTTCTAGGGTTTAATGCATCTCCAGGGGAAGCCTGTGTGTTCTTTTGACCCAGAAGGGTTGATTTTTGCTGCTGGAGTCAATTCTGAAATGGTGAAGCTTTATGATCTCCGATCTTTTGACAAGGTGACCTACCCTAACTTCACTTCTTAAACCTTTTAGCTTGCAAGAAGTAGTCTAAACTCAGTTCTTAGAGACTGGATTTCTTTACTCCAGTTTACTACCAAGAGTGCCTACTTTGCACCTAGAGAGTTTTCAGTAAGTACAAACCTCAGAGGCGTATGTGCCGTCACCAAATCCTGAAATCCACTCTTGAACCACTGTTAAAGTTTACTTCTGCTAACTCTTTAACCCGTTCCAAAGTCCTTTTTAGGTTTTCTGTTGTTGGGTTTTGGTGTTTTGTTTGTTTGTTTTCCTTGCTGCTTATTCTGGAAGAACGCTGGCAAAGATGGAGCCAGGGTTGTCAGGAAAGATGGAAATTTCCAAGGAAATGAATTGGATGAGCAGCTGAACTGGCTAAGCACTGACCATAGTTCGTTCCATGGTTTTCAAAAAGTCAGTGACAATAACACTGGCTCAGGCTCTTTCTCTAACTTCAATTAGCAGTCTTGTTTGAAAACTTCATCCTACCTGAAATTAATTCTGCTGTTGAACGTGGTAGAGTATGGGACTATTGGGTATTGAAACACCCTTCTGTGACTTTTCTTTGCTATGGAAACCCTGGCTTCATACTTCTTTGAAACTCACACGTGTGGTGGCATGTTTTTGCCATGACACTTTCCTTTGGTATCTTAGGACCAAAGATTTTGTTTTGAAAAATCTTAAACTTATTCCTGAGCTAAGGTTAAAAGCAAACTCTTTATTAGCAGCAATGCACAGAGTGTACATCGTATTTCCCATTTTTCCTTTGAAGGGGCCATTTGCCACGTTTAAGATGCAGTATGATCGGACGTGTGAGTGGACAGGCCTGAAGTTCAGTAACGACGGCAAACTCATCCTCATATCAACTAATGGAGGGTTCATTCGGCTGATTGATGCCTTTAAAGGAGCCATCCTGCATACGTTTGGGGTGAGCACGTTGCCTGTGTTACCTGCTTGAAAGCTGGTGTTAGTTTGGGGAGCAACTGCCCTTTGGTTGCCAGATCACTGTGAACACGGTCTCCACTGCCTGTTCTCCTGTTTGTGCCCTAGGGTTATAACAATAGTAAGGCTGTTACGCTGGAGGCATCATTCACACCAGACTCTCAGTTCATCATGATAGGTAAGATAATTCTTCTTGGAAAGAATTTTCAGTGCTCTGAAATGAGGTCTGTTACGTGGGACTAAAGTTGTGTCTGTTGGGAAGCAGAATGTATTTAAATAATACAGTGCAGCTGTAAGCTTTTTTGTATTTTGTTAGTTTACTCAGTATTTCTAGACTGAAATGTAAACGAGGCTGCAAGAAGACATTAATTTTTTCCTTTATATATGAATGCTATTCCAAAAAAGATAAGAAATGGGTAAACAGTTGTAATGCGTGGAGACCTGTCACATAATTGATGTCACTGATCCTCGCCCTGTGTCCAGGATGTGCTCACGTGCTGCCTCAGAGCATTTCGGGGCTGTACGTTGTGCTTGGGCGATTGATCTTGTAGCCTGTTGCGTTTGTACACCTCAGAGATGTTCCTGCACTGGTGGCATGCTGGGGTAGCTGCGTTTTGTTCATGTAGTTCTTGTAAATCCCCATGTTTGTGGAAGAAGCTCTGCTTAGCCCTCCATAGAAGCAGTAGGCATCAGCCTGATGGATCCTTATTTTTCCTGTATGAGTGATGGTCTTGGCAAAACCTTTTTTGTTTTTCTGGCTGAGAACTTCCTGATTTCAGAGAAAGCAGGGGATTCTTTGTTTAGTCTGTCTCTGGAGAGCTCTTTATTGCACACATTTACCTTCCTGTTGTGACCTTCCAAATGGAAGAAGTTCCAAAACGCTTATTTCTGTTCAGTTTTTACATATGGTGGAGCTGTAACTTGTGCTTCTTAAGTTTTCCTTAAAACTAAATAATAAATAATAAACTTAAAAATAAATACAGAAGCAGAAGAAAATACCATGCATTTTTATTAGGAATCCTATTTAAAATGAGACTAAAGCAGAATTGAATTATAAAAATGTTAAGTGCCCAGCCTCAGAGGGGTATGCAATGACAAACCTGTCCTGTTGTGGCAATGTGGAAAGTCGATGTCTCCAGTGAGATGTCTTCTGGTATTTGGCATAGTGCATTGAAATCTGGTAGCCTTCAGTGGTGAAGCCCTTGACTTGATCCTGTGCCTACCAAGTGAAATTTTTATCTCCTACTGTGTCTGAACTGAGAACTTGTGTGAACAGTGACTCTTACACCCAGCTTCTGGGCTCTCGCACATCGATGCAAGTTGGCAAGGGTCCTTCTTCCTCCACTGAACGGTGTCAGCTCTCCTTTTCTTCTGGGTGACTATAGTTGTTAACCCCTTTGCAAGAATAGTGTTGCACTGTGATACAAACCTGCTGTTCGGATACAGGTGTGTAAACTCTAGTGACATTTTGTAATTTGGGAATTTTAAAGATTAAGCTACGAAGACAAAACATGCTTGTTCCTACAGTTCTCTAACAGAAAAAGTTATGTACTTCTTTTTTTCTGCTGGCCTCTCCAATATATCTCACATGTCCTGTTTTTCACTCCTGTCTGCAGGTTCAGAGGATGGGAAGATTCATGTTTGGAATGGGGAAAGTGGGATGAAGGTGGCTGTGCTGGATGGGAAACACACAGGTCCTATAACCTGTCTGCAGTTCAACCCCAAATTCATGACTTTTGCTAGTGCATGTTCCAATATGGTAAGGAAAGTGTTTTAAGTTCCTCCTAGCTCAATGAGGTGCTGACCGTTCTGAGAAGGCTCAGTGTCACTGATGGGCATTTCCCTGGGCTGTGGCGAGAGCTGGGACCCCATCTGTTGCACATTGATTGCACCTTACCTGGCAGGTAGATGTGGGGCAGCATGCCTGGTAAATCAGTGTTTAACACACATGTGAGAGCACACGCAGAGTGCAAGTTGTTTAGGTTACTGTACGTGGCTGGTGTTTTCAATTTGTGTAAGAGTGGCCTGCTCTGGAGAACGTGCTGTGCACGAGAGCAGTGTAAGCACAGAGTGTAACCTTAAACTGCTGGGAGGGTGTTGCTGCCTCTTCGATAGTCTCTGCCTTTGGGCTTATAGAAGGTAGCAGGGATCAGCTCCTGCAGTGTGCTGTAGGAGAGATTTGTGTTCTGCTCTCTAAAAGGTGTTCTTTCTTTCCTCTTCTGTAGGCCTTCTGGTTGCCAACTATCGATGACTAATTCCTACGCTGCAGCTGCTGTCAGATGACTTCCATACTGCTAACAGCAGCACATCATTGCAAGCATAGTATTGGAATTGCCTAGGTCTCCTAGACTGTGTTCCTGTTCCTGCGTATGTTTCCATGTGTTTTACCTTTATTTGCTGCATTCCTTCATGAGGACTCTTCCACTCGGCCTCCTGGCATGTTCAGAAGCAGCATGCTACACGTTCTCACCTTCCCGGCCGTGCCCAGCAGGCTTCAGCTGAACTTGGAACTGACTCAGTATTATTTCTAAGAGCAATGAAGTTTGGTTTATTTACAAAATGTTTGTGGCTGTATTTTTTTTAATTTTTTAAGCTGTTATTTGTGCGTTTTCCTTCTGTAAGTGCACACGGCTATTGATGTTCCGAGGTGGAATGTGCAGTTCCTTCCCGTAAGTGCATGTTTTCCACATCTGGGATCTCTCTGGTTTCACTGCAGTCCACAGACGAGAAGTTACTTCTGTGCCAAACGTGAACATTGACAGTTACCAACTCAAACAGCAGATGCTGGATTCTTTTGCAGTGGAACACGCGCTGAAAGAGTGGATGACTGTAAATATACATTATACGTCCTGTCATCCTTTTGTGGGGATTCAGCGTGTAAGGAACCATACAGGTTTTGTCCACTTGCCAGAGCTTGCTGAAGCCTCCCTGCTGTTTGCTGTGCCAGCGTCCCGGGGGGCGCAGAGGGTACGGACGAGGTGCGATCAGTGTCCCAAGCAATAAAGGAGTCTGTCAGCAGGAAGATGGAGAAACCAAACTGAGACTGAAAGCACAGTCTGCCTGTGTATCTCCCTTATGTATCATCTTGGCTGATCTTACTTGTAAATATTGCGGGGGGGAGGGCAGTGGGAATGGGCCATATTTTTTTACTTTTAGATATTAAAGAATATGATGTGGGCCAGTATTGTGGGGTGTCTAGGCTGTTTACCTTCACCAATGCAGTTTTCTCCTCCTGGTTTGTAAATAAGCTCCATTAAATTCTCCCCACACCAGGCTTAGGCCTGTAGCCCCTTGTCGATAAAACTGACTCGCAGTTAGTTCGTCGTGCATTTTGTTACAGGTCTTGCAGCTTTTCAGTGATAGCCCCGAAAAATTTTACATGTGACTGTGCTGACTCCGCTTTGCTGTGGCCCCGCTCCAAGGAGTGCCCCTGCAAAGAGGCAGGAGGGATGTGCTCTCCTACTTCAGAGGGGCTTGTGGGCGAGTGGCACGGAAAGGCTGGCAAGCTGGTCTTCAAGCCTGGCTCCTATTTCTTTTTCCTGGGGCGCTGCGTTGATCAGATGCATCCACCAGCAGGCTGGGACAGGCTCGGTGTAACTACAGCATTGGTTGTATTCTTGCCTTTCCAGGCGCACTTGGCTTTACGTACTGGGTCACAGCTTGGAAAGTCCGTTCTTTCTCTTTCCCGGTCACGTGTGTGTCCCCTCCTGAATGTAAAGTGCTGGGAAGGTGACAAGCCCAGCCGTGGGCACGTTCTGTCTGCTCTCAAGGGCAGGTCCGTGCCGCAGAGCAGCGCTCGAGCCTTTTCCCTTGGGTCAGCTGTCTGGATGTTCCCCTGTTACAGCAAAGTTCGTCTCGACTGTGGGGCCCTGTATATAATTCAGAGCGTGTCTCCCTGGAAAAGTAAATTGGCCTGTGGAACGGCTTCTTCTGGTTTGCTTTTCCTTACTGGTTTTTTTGTTTGTTTGTTTGTTTTTTTACAGCCCTTGTTGATGGCAATGTGATGGAGAATGATCGTTTCTCTGCTGCTGGTTCCTCTAAAGCAGGAGCAGGTGCTGAGCTGCAGTGTTTGCCTGTAACAGTTGGCAGGAGCACTGCCGCACGTCAGCCACTCTGATAAACCTGGCGTTCGGGTTGACGCTGGGGTTGATGCTTCCTGGGCCCTGTGGCTGGTGCTGCCACACGAGTTCAGAGCTGTTTCTGACGGCACGGCTCTGGGATGGGGGTTTCCTGCCCTCCAAGCTGGAGGAGGGAAGGGAACAGCAGGCTGATGCTTTCCACCTTGACAAACAGGCCTTCTCTTGGAGACGCAGATGAGAAGTCCATGCTGCTACAGCAGCGTCCCTCTTCCCGGCTGTACTGTCCCACTGTCACCTGTAAATGCCCAGCGCAAAGGGAGATGGTTATTTTGGTCCTCACAGTTGACTGGGTTTCCCCAGCCACCTCTTCAACTCAGTATTGTTGCATTTCAGGCTGCTTGGTGCTATTTTACCATTGTTGGTGTTTCTGTAAGCAGCCGTATTTTGCAGTGCTTTGTAACAGACAGGTATTTGGGGTTTGTAGTGCATTTTAACAGTTAAACTTCAGCGTTCGGTAGCAAATCGTTCAGGGTTTTACCAGGTCTGTTGCCTGAGGAAGTGAACAGAGAGCCTCCTCCAAGCATTTTTCTTGGTACTTTTCAGAGGGAAGCATTTGGAAATCTTTTATTCTAAAAATGCTGTAAAAATTCTAAAAATGTGGTTCCGGCGCTTGTCTAGAGACGGTTGCCCAGCTCTCTCGTGCTTGCGGTGTTGTAAAACACGGTGCGTTGTAGCATGAAATCTTTAAGAGAAAGAGGACCAAGGGGCTGATCTGGAAGGACGCGTACACCGAGAACACCGGTGGCTTTCTGGAGTGAAGGTACATTTACGGGTTCATAATTAAACCCGAGCGCCTTCCCAGGGCTGGCTGCCGCCCGCCCAGGCAGAGACTCCTTTCTGGGGCGACGCAGCGCTGGGCGTTTCCGTCTGCCTTTAGAGAGAGGGAAATGTGCCAAGTATCGCCAAGAAACTTGAGCGTGGCGTGTTTCTAGAGGGTCAGAAGGGAAAGGTGAATAAAGCTTTTGGCTTCCAGCTGCTACGTGTTTCTCTAAAAGTATCAGGACTGCGATTCCTGTGCTCTTCAGGGCAGCCGGCTAATTGGAAACCTCATTAAAAACAGCACTCCTGGGTCTAGGGGAGTCTCCAACCTTACGTAAAGCCAAGCAGGAAACAGCATTCCCTCCCCAAATTTGGCACTTAAAAGATGAACCCCTCCCCTCCATGTTGTTTGAGATCAAGTAAAGACCTTCAAAGCAAGAGGGAAGTGAGACTCAACAGCCCCTCTCTAAATAAGCAGTGGCGGGGGGAGGATGACGTCTGCTGGGGCTGTAGGAGACTTGGGGTGTAATTCTCTTCTCTGAGTTGGCTCTTGAGAGTTTTGAGCCCCCCGGGTCCTTGGTTGAGTCCCAGCCCCAGCTCTGGGGGACACAGGAGCAACCGAGGAACGAGTTTGGAAGCAGCAGTGTATATTTTCCAATGCCCCTTGACTATATTTGCACTTTAAGAGACTTCACCTTGGTTTTGGGTCAGGGGCTAGGATCCTGGCGAGCCCTTCGGGAACTGGTCTCTCTGGTCGTGAGCTGGTACGGGGAGTTTGACTCCTGGGTGGTATCTGCCAGATGAGTGTAAATACGTAAAGTCAAATTATGCTTTGTCACAAAATACTACGTATGTGGAGAATTCAATGTTGTGGCTGTTAACAATAAATATTTTGTAGAGAGATCACCGAGTGCTGTAAATTCTGCGTTTGTCCGGTGTGATACAACTCACTGGTTGCTCAGAGGGGGAATGGGAAAATCATCCATGGGGTTTTTTTTTTTGTTTTGGAAAGTCCGAAGCTCTGTAGTGGAAAGTGGGACGCTCTGAAGCCATCCCTACATAAATCGCCTGTTTTTGGAGGCCTTTCTTGCCTAGGAATGTATGAGGATAGGGAAGCAGTCCTGGGACAGCCACGTGTCGAGGTGTGGAGGGGTGTTCGCAGGAGCCTGTGCTCTGGATGGAAGAGCTGAGCCCCGTCTCAGCAGGAAGGTGGGGAAAGAGCTTGTTGGGTGGGATTAACGGGATCAGTCCAGTCAACGTATCTCCAGCATTACAGCTGCTGCAGGGGGCAACCAGCATGGGGTTAACATCCGTAAAACACTATGCGTCATTTTCAGCTTAAACTTGAGAGGATCGGGGAAGAGCAAAACTAGAGAGGGATGGTTTTTGTTCTACCCCCTGCTGAAACCACGGGCAGGTGGCTGAAAGGGCTGCCTCATTCCTCCGTCCAGGAAATCACCTCGGGGCAGTGCTGCTACGGGAATACTGCTACTGACAGAACTGGCTTTTGGGAAAGAGAAATCCAAAGCAAAACCTCCCCTTTCTGCCATTTTCTAAGGTTGTTTTTCTCCATCCCAGGTCTGTGTAAAACCTCTGACAGGAATAAAACTGCAGTAAGATATATGAGGGGGAAAAAAAAAAATAAAGGACTTTTATTTGAACTTTCATCTGCTTCTCTAGGGAATGTCACGACTTGTGTAATGAATAATGGTAACAGAAGTGGGGACGTGGGAAGTGTGTCCAGACCTGAGTTTCCCTGCCTAATGCACTGGTCGGGAAGCAGATCCTCAGAGTTCAAGGCACGACTGGGTTTGGGGTGCCTTCCGCGCTGCCGCTCCCGTCGCGAGGAGTTAAGGGCCTGTGATTCAGCACCCCAGACGCGATTGAACAAACCGGTTTTATTCTACTTGCGGCCGCCCCGCTCCATCAGCGGAGGTACTGAAACCCAGCAGGGCTACGGCTGCGAAACCAGCTCCGCTGTCAGAAATCACCCGAGTGATTTCTTTCAGAAAACGTGTTAGGGGGTGTTGGGGACCCGGGTCTGTCAGAAATCTGTGTGTCCCGCTACAGGCTGAGGTACTCAAATCACAGCAAGGCACTCTCTTTGCACCGGAGGCTCCCGCACAGCGACGTGTAGCTCCATCTGCCGCCTCCTCTGTTGGGAGGTGGTGCTGCCTACAAGTGGCAGAGCTTTCTCAAGAGGTCCGGGGAGGGCTTCGGCGTCCGTGCCGGGCAGGGCTTTGCCTAACGCTGCCTCAGCAGCAGCTCCCACCTTCTCAGCACATCCCGCAAGTGGATTTGGGGACGCTTCAGCTTATGCATCCAGTTCCAGACAACTTAGTTCTGAAGTCTGATTAAAATCCAGCTCTTTGAGGCCCGTTGGATCTCAACTGATCCTCGTTCCTCAATATTAAAAAGGGGAAGGGGTCACTAGAAATGTGGATTTGGGGCTCGCTGTACCACAAAGATCTCAGCAATCGTACCCTTCAGCGTGCGTGGCCCCCTTTGCGATGTCTCCTTGGCCCAGTGAAGAGAAAGGAGTAATGGGAATGATTTGTTGCCCGCTGTTGCTCTCTTGCGTGTTCTTAACGAGCTAATGTTCTTGTTGATCTTCTGCGTAAGTGCTGGCTGTGCGTTTTCAGGTCCTGCTGCAGATGTTTTTGCTGGAAGAGAGCGTACGTGCACAGCAGAAATCCCTCGGTCTCGGGTCGATGCTGAACAGCACCACAGCAGGGGGGACATCGAGCTCCCGCGTCCAACCGTCAGTCCTCATCCCTGTTGTGCAGTGGGATGACAAAGACGGAGATGTCATCATAGGATGCCTCCTGGCTGTCATCCAGCATCCACTGGTGGCCTCTCTTCTTCCCCCTTGCTCTGCATACCAAGCACTTGGCCAGTTCTGAGAATCTGCGGGTGGAAAAAAGAATGCGAGATTTAGTTGTACGTGGCACTATCCCTTAAGAACACTGAGGTGTAACTTCGTGTTGTCAAAGTACTAGATACCAGCTTTATATAACTGTTTCTTTAGGATGTGGGGAGATGTGGAGGCAGTTTCCGGAGTCACAGAAAAGAGCGCTTGGTCACGCTGGAGCTGACCTAGAAGCAGAGTGATCTCAGCCTGCTTTTGCTCTGACCAGGTTCTCCGGAAGGGAAAACGATGACAAAGCTGGTATTACCTGTGAGGATCTGTCCTGTTTTCTGCAAGGAAGCTCCTGACCACATGGGCCACCTCTTTGTTGCTCAGAACATCCCAAAGGCCATCAGTTGCCATGATGAGGACATCGTCTTCTTTAATGTCATGCAGAGCAAAGTCAAACACATTCACCTGGAAAGCACAGGAGTAAATCGCTGACAATCCCTGCAAGGGACCTGAGGGGTCTGAGAGATGACTTAAAGTGGGACCAGGGTGCTTTGAGTCTCTAATGTCCCCTTGCTGCTGTGCTTCTAGATTACTCCATCTCGGGGATTCTCTGAGCAGCTTGCAGAGAGATGGAGGATGGAAAAAGGAGCTAAGATCTGCCAGGTCTACAAGAGGTGGGTGCTACGGGTTAGGGAGCAGCATGTTTAATCCCACCCTGCAATTCCCACGTGCCACGACTGACCTTGGGAATGCAGGAGAGGAAAGGTTTGACTTCAATGTTGGTGTCGATGACTTTGAGTTGATGATCCCCCAGACCTCGTGAGACAGCCAGAGTCCCCAGCAGGCGAGCCTGGCCCCAGACAAAGCAAAACAGTATTGAAATGCGAGGATGTGGCACCTTTGAGGGCTGAGGTGTGGCTTGTACTAACTGACCTACGTGTTGCCTTTAGGACCCAGAGCATCCCCTGGAGACTGGAGAGTTGGAGGAGTGATCAGAAGTGATGGCCTGATGTGACCATGGGGACAGCCAGCCTGCACAGCTCTGCAGTGTGGAGTTAACAGCACATACTCTGGGTAATGCTACAGACCCCAGGCAGCCCCTGGTGGCACCCTTGGTTTGGGGTGGCAAAGAAGAAAAGTAGGTTGGTTTGGGGGGGAAAAAAAGCCGGGGGGAGAAGTCCTTTCTCCTGGCAAAGGAGGTTCTGCACTGACTCCTAGCAAAGGGGGTGGGATGTGGGTTGTAGTGGTAGGGGAGGTGACGGGGCTCTTTCTGCTCAACTCCAGCCAGCAGACAGTGGATGTGTGCAGTCATTGCTTCTCTTGCCTCCTCCTGCCCTCTCCCGGCTCCTTTTCTCATCCTCCCCTCGAAGAAGGTTTGTTAGAGCTGGAGGAGGCAGTCCAAAGCGCACGGATGAATAAAGTTCTCATCCGAAATTAATTCTTGTGAGGAAGGGGAGATGAGGAAAGGGCGGGCAGGGTGAGGGCTGCCGTCGGCTCCGTTGACAGGTTCTCTGGAAGGTGCAACCTCGCTGCTCCGGAGGGCTCTGGTTTGCACTAACCAGGCAGCAGGGTGCTAGTGAAGGGAGCTGCTGCATCGGGGCTGCGGGACTGTGTTCTGCAGCCCCAGTCTGCCCTAGTGCCCCAGAGTGTGACCGTGGGTGACGGGGACACTGAGGATCCCCAGCAGCTTTGCCTCTGCCTTCCCAGTAAAACATCAAGCTACCTGCTTCCCGTGACCGTGGACAAGAGGATACTTGAGGTCGGCTTTCTCCACCGTCTTGTATCCCCTAGAACAGATGATTCGGAGTTGATCTGGGATTTGTGTGACTTAAAGGTACGACACAGCTCAGAGCATTTCAACTGTGGCTCAGCCCTTGTGGTGCCCCCACGCACCAGCAGCTGACAGAAGCAGGGGCAAGGTGACCTGCTGAAGCAGATGCAGTGAAGAATGACCTTTGCTGAACGCCCAGGTGTTTTTCCCTCTTCCTTGCTTCCTCAGCTTCTACCTGCACCAGACTGGGCCTCCTTGCACCAGCTCCGCTTTGCAGGATCCCAGAAGGACCATCCCAACTGTTCCCTAATCTCTCTGCCGGGGTCCCACTCCCTCAGTTGGAGGGAAGCTGCTCACAGCATCCTTCACTTGGCATGGCTTTGCACCGTTAAGCCCACTGCCCTCTCCAGTGGGACACGGCCCTTCTCTCTTCTCCTCCCCATTGCTATGAGCAGGTAAAGCTGCCCCGTGCCACAGCCTTATCCTCGGGCAGGGAGGACTCACCAGCCCTCCATGAAGTAATCCCGGTACAGGACCTTCTGGCCCACGTCATCTCCCTTCAGCCTCCGTGGAAACTCAAAGCGCGTGAACTCGCCATCCAGGAGCTTGGGGAAGAGAAAAGCCTGGAGGAGGGAAGAAAGGCGTGAGGATGGATGGAGGGAAGGCAGGCGTGAGCGAAGGGTACTTCGGTGCCCTTCACCAGAGTAGGGCACCAAAACTGCTTCTGCCTCGGGACTGGCAACCCCAGCAGCAGAATGGAGAACAGAAGTGGGAAAGCACATCCCAGGGAGGATGTCAGCATCTCCCATTCTAAAGGTTGTTGGTTGAGTCTTGCCCCCGGCCCTCCTTGGCTAGTGCCAGATGACATTCTGGCCCCAGAATTGGGTTGCCTGATGTGCGGAAGGAGTCACTCACCAAGTGCTGGATTCGCTGCCTCTCTGTCTCGGGTGTGAACTCGCAGCTCATGGGCACAACGTTGTCCTTCAGAACAAGAATTGCCCTGTGAGGGGGAAGAGGCAAAGAGCTGAGCTGTGTCTGTCACTGCAGCCCTCCTCTTACCGAGGGTCAGCCAGGTGTGGGACCGGGGGTAACCAGCAGCAGAGCAATGCCAGAGCATAGCTCTGCACCCAGGAACATTGAAAAATGCCAGTGTGTATTAAATAACTCCCTTGCAATTGCACTGTTGCAGCAGAGAACTGAGCCTGCCTGGTGTTACAACGGTAGGGCTCACGCGAGAGACACAGTGGGCTGAGGCCAGATGAGGAAGCTCTTTACGATGATCTGAAATCACCTTCCACTTTCAAACACCCTCCAGGCTGAGCTTACTGCTGCACTACCATCCCGACGCTGCCCTGTGGCTGGGCACCATTAGTCCCTTGAAATCCCACAACCCTTCCAGGAGGCACGAGAGCATCCGTCCACCCAACAGCTCCTGTGGCAGACGGGAAGGCAACGGCTGGGTTGCACATCTACCTTCCCTAGGGTTAAATAAGAAGCTGGAAACCCTGCTTATCTCCTAGCTCTCATCCCCCAGCGACTTCCCCCTTTTATTGCGGCTCACCTGCTGTCCCCAGCGTTAGCCACATACAGCTTTCCCTGGAAATAAAGGGCAGCCAGAGCAGTGCAGCCTCCTCTCTGGTTCGTAGCTTCCATCTCCTGGCCAATGACTTCATCCTGTTGGTTTAAACAAGCCTGGAGAGTGAGGCGAGCCAGGCTGCTGTCTCCTGCAGCTGCCTCGTGCCTCCCAGCAGAAATCCAGAGCCAAAACCCATCGCAGATGGGCCATGGGAAACCAGCAAGGTGAAGGATGATGTTGCTTCGGTACAGCCAACAAAGCTTTGCTACTGGACTAAGGACCACATTAGGAGCGTGATGGGGAGATCTCGAACTTGTATGTGCTGTGCAAGTCTGACGAGCCACTGTCTAGCCCCGAAGAAATGTATCCCCTGGGTGCAGTTCAGCTGAGATGCCGTAGGTTTGCCCTGGGTCAGCACCGCCAACGTGCAGCGGATGCGGGGCAGATGTTGGGGCCGGACCCAGCGCGATCTCAGCGCGCTTAAAGGTTTGGCCAAATGCTCCTGCCTGCTCAATGAGCTGCAGAACTGCAGACCCTGCCCACCCTGGGCACCAGGGAGGGACAGACTGACTGCCTGGGGTAGCAGGAGCGGTGTCTGGCATAGGATACTCACGCATTCCTGGAAGGCGTTCTCCAGGGCTCCCACCACCAGGTCTTCTGCGTGGATGTGCTTCTCCTCCACGAACTGGGGGTCGCTGTCACAAACACAGCGCCCGCTCAGGTGCATGGGGGGACGGGCCTCTGTGATGCCTCCCACGACCTCCTCCAGCTTCTGCTTGATGCAGTAGTGCAAATAGTTGGAGGCGATGATGGCAGCTTCTGGGCCCCCGTGGCCATCAAAGAGTGCCCAGTAGTAACCAGTCAGAAACTGCAGCGGGGAAGAGGGACAAGACCTGCTTCATGCTGCTGTCCCCCAGGGACGACAGCACCCACCGGCCCTTGAAAGCAGAGCGAGGACAGTCAAGGAAAGGTGAGGGCACTGACTAAAAGGCTTGGATGACCTCAGACGCTGCAAAGCAGGGGCCAAGGAAACAGCAGTGGCAGGTAGGGGCAGAGCTGGGTGTTTGACAGTGTACGTGGGCCCCCAAAACGCAGCCAAGGAAGGATTTCGGCGTGTGGCATGAACCCTGTGCTTCTTGTAGCTGGGCCCTTGGGTGCAGACCAGGGCCGACAGCAGGGTGAGCGCAGCCTGCCCGCGGCAGCACGTACCTGCGTGGAGCACAGGATCAGCCATTCCTCGTCCTCCTCCAGGCCCGGCTCTCTCCTCCGGATGGAGATCTGACAGCAGGCTGCCTGGTCCTCGTTGAACTCTGACTTCTCGGCGTTGATAACCCTGGGGGTGCAAATGCTCCAGGTGAGGCACTGCACCTCGCCTGCTCCCAGCCAGCTCTGCTGGGGGCTCCGCAGCCGGGGGGGCTGCACTTCGCCCCCCCCCTTCCAGCCCCGCGCTCCCAGCTCCCTTTCCAAACGCGAGGATCTCTTTGCTGGGGACCCAAATAACAAGCCCTTTACGTGCCGCGGGAAAAAGCTTGGCCACGGACACAGGGACGAGTGGTTTTGGAGCACCCTGGCCCCAGGCAGCCCTCCTCGGCAGCCCAGGCCGTGCTATTTCCTCGGTGACACAGGGAATTGCAAAGCCCCCACCTCTGTTTTTCCTTCCAGCCTCGATAATGTTTGTCCCTGGAAGGGAGTCTTCTCTCCCCGCACAGCTCCCCTCGCTGCACCTCACCATCCCACGGCCACCGGGTCATCACAGGGACCAGCCAGGGCGTGGGGACAGCTGGTGGCAGGACTTGTTCTGCCTGATCAGTCCTCTCTGCCCTCAAAAAAAGGCAAACTCAAGAGATTTCTGAAAACTTGGGTCTTCCCCTTCCTGTTCAGGCACTTTGCTGGAAGCGAGGGGATTGAGGTGACCCCATGCTGGCCTCGGGGCTGCCCCTGCCACTTCTCCCGAGGAATGGCGACCTGCTCTGCTGCCTCGAAGGCTGGCGGGGAGGCGGGCAGGGTGTCCCAGGCTGCCGCCAGCCACCCTCTCCGGGGAGGGAGAAGGGCCGGGGGAACACACCGCCCCCTCGAACCTGTGGCCCGCGGGAGGAAGCTGCTTCCCCCCCCGCAGCCAGACGGGCGGGGGGGGCTGTCCCTCTCCAGGGAAAGGCTGAAGCTCCGGGCTTGGGCAAAACGGAGCGGTGCGGGGGGGGAAGGAGCGGGGTGCGACCACCCCCTGGAGTCCTCTAACCCCCCCCCACCCGCACCCCCTACACTCCCCCAG
>JAOXNO010000003.1:16743380-16757952 GCA_028565335.1 Limnodromus scolopaceus
GGGCTGCCCCTCTGCACCCCCCGGGGGAGGCACCCGGCGGAGACGCGCCCTGAGCATCCCCTGCCCCGCCGCGGGAGGCTGCCGGGCGGTGTCGGTGTCGCGATGATGGGAGCGATAAGATGAAGCTTCCCGAAAGAGCCGGCAGGTTTCCCTGCGAGTAGCCATGGGGGGGGGGGGAAGGGAGCACTGGGCCAGGCTCAGAGCGTTTGGGTGCTCGTAGGAGGTGAAGGAGGGGGTCTGGCTGCGGGGATGCTGCCGGTGAGGGGCTCTCCCGCATCCTTTGTCTGGGCTGATGCTCCATAAACCGCCCTGACACCGCTCGGAAAGGCGCCTTCTGCTGCGGCAGCACCGTAAATCCGCGCAGATCCGCTTCGCCGCAGCCCCACATCAGCCCCGGCCACGTCCCCCCCCCCGCCTGATGCTCGGCATCCCCCCAGGGGGATGGCAGGGATCCCGCATAAATTCCGGCCTGACCATCGCCGTTGTATTTTTTTTTGGGGGGGGGGGGGAGGGAGCTCCCCACTTTCTCCACTCGCTCCCTACAGGACCCGGCCAGCAGCCCGAGACCACGGCGTTTGGGTTTACGGGCACATTTGGTGCGTGGCTGTGTGTCCTCACGGCATGTCCCTCCTGCTCCTCACCTGCCAACTCAATTAACAATATTAATCAGGAGTAGAGCTGCTGCATAATTTATGTAACCGAATCAATATGCGAGCGGGGATGTGAGAGCAGCTGCCCCTGAAGCCCTGCTCCGCTCCGTGCCAGTCCCACAGCACCGCTGCGTGTCCCGGGAGGGGAGCTGGGACCTTGGCCTCACAACTCCCTTCCTCACGGCCAGCACCTCCGTACGAGGGTGTTGAGATGCCGGTTGGCGTGGCTGCTGTTCCTTCGTGGCATGAGCATCCTCGTTCCTTGAGCGCATGGTCAAGAGCTTCCTTCCCCTTCAGATGCTCCTGGAGGAGCTGTGCTTGAGAAGTGGTCAGCTGTGGTGCTTGGGTGCTTTGCCTGGGACTGCTGGTAGCTGACAACGTTTGGGTTCACGTTCCTTGCTTCTGGTTTAAGCCAAGACCCTGAAGTTGAGGCTGTAGCTGGATGTTCCCTCTACTGTAAAAAAAAAAAAAAAAAAAGAATACCAATAATAATTTTAAAAGGTCATCAGGATGGATGCCAGTGCTCACCTGGCCTCCCGGTGAGCTGGCCCTTCTCTGCAGAGCTCTCCCGTGGGGTTTGGTGCAGGCGAGGCCTGTTGTGTTGCCTGTGCCCTGAGAGGCTGCTGCCTGTTGCTTGCCTCCGTGCCCATCTGCTCCCACGCTGCCGATGCCATCCTCCCTGGCACCCCGTGGCTGCTGGTGGGATGCGCTGGCTGGGCGACGCCGGTGAGAGCGCCGACCTTCGCCAACCTTGGTTGCCCACCGCTTGGCAAACCCTGCCGGGACCAGCGCCGTGAGTCACCGCGGGTTTTCTGCTGCCGTAGGACGTGACGTGCCCCGTCAGCAGCGCTCTGCTGGAAAGGGGAAGGGACTCCCTCTTCCCCCCGAGGAGCTGCAGCCGGGGCAGGGCGGGCAGAGACCCAGCAGCTTTGCCCGGGCACAGGTCCCACGTAAAAACCTCCCCTGTGGTTGTGAAAAAGGACTTGAGTTGGGTGGTCTCGCCCTCCCAGCATCCTGGGCATCTCTGGGTGGCTCAGCTCTCGGGGTCGGCTCCTCCATCCCCTGCTGTTCGGTCCCTCTTCCGGGGAGCGGCTGTTTCCTCCCTGAATGCAAATCTGCCCCCCCAACACCTGCCCTGCTGAGCTGGGGCGCGCCGGGCTTTAAGGCAGCCACCCTGGGGGGGTGCTGGGGGGGTGTTTCAGTCTTCCCCGCCCTGGCCCAGTGAGCAAATTCATTATTTTGCTCTGCAGAGAGCAGATCCAACATTGGATGAGGAGCAACAGTCCCGCTGCTACTTTCATCCCCTCTGCTGAGACGCGGAGGTTTGGTGCTTGCCAAGGAGGAGGAGGGATTTTCTGCATCTTCCTGGTTTCTGGGGCCTTGTTATTTTCGTGTGCGTGCATCGCTTCGTGTTTTCTTGTTCCCATTTCTCCCCCGTTTGCAGGAAGGCATCTGCTCCCGGGGGAATTACGATCGGACCCGCCAGCCGGCTTGGGGGGAGGTTGCAGACGAGCCAGCGAGAGATTTTTGGTTGGCGCTGTGGGAGATCGGCGCGAGAGCAGGGTGACGTGGTGTTGGGGGAGCCCTGGGAGCAGCCCCCCGCTGCCACGCTACCAAGTCTTTTGGGGAGAAGCAGGTGGTCCCCGGGGAGGGGGAGCGATGGCAGTGCTCATTGGGGGGTGCAGAGCCGTACATTTGGGGTGTTTAATCGGGGCTGAGCCTTTCAGACAGAGGCAAGAGGCTAATTATTATGGGCTTTTTAGGTATCCGTGGCAGCTCCCTCAAAGGCGCTGGCAAGAAAACTGGGCTGCCATGGAGACTGCTGGGCTGGGGAGGTGGTTGGAAGCTATCAAGGGTTGCTCTGGGCTTCCTGGGGCTGGAAACCTGCTTTTTAACTACAGCTGGGAGGATTTAATGAGTATTTTTGCAGTTCCTGTTCTTCCCTGAGTGGCATGAGATTGGGCCAGCATTCACCGTTCAAGTTAAAAAGCCAGGCCTGTGCCTTAGGAAAGCGATGTTGAACCAGGGCTTTGATGCTGGTGGGAGGTCACCCAGTTGCCTCTGGATGCTCTTTTGTGACCTCTGGGTAGAGAGAAAAAAAGTCTCTTAAAGGGGATTTTTTTTTTTAACCTAGAAAGTGGAGAAATAAAATGAGTGTTGTTTCTTCAACCTAAAGAATAGTTTGGTGCCAGCGCTTTCTGGGAGAGGTGGCAAGACGTGAGGCTGGGGAAGGACCTTTGCTCCTGTCCATGTCTGAGCCTCCACTTTGCCCCAGGACTGGATCTTGCATTGGGGAAGCATCTGGTAGGAACAGACGTTTGCTTCGGGAGAAGCGTAACCGCAATGGACGCAGGCAGGGATGGTGTCAGATGGGAATAAAGGAGCAGAAAGGGGGGACCTGGGACCTGCTGTGTCTGCAAAGGTCTCCTTTGAAAGCTCTTCAGCAAGAAGAAAGCCAAAAAAATAAGAAAGGAGCTTCTCTCCCCACCCACTGCTTCCTTGGCCCCTCTCCTCCCGCCGTGCTGGGAGGCAGCGCTGGCTCCTGAGGTGCCCGACTGCCTGAATTCGGGGGTGGCTTTGTGGCTGGGATGCTGGGGACATGTCACACACCGTGCCATCAGCAGAGGAGGAGAGGGGATGGCCTCTGGTCCATGGCTCGTGGTGTCCACAGGGGACAGAGGTCACTGGGATGCTGCAAGGATGGTTTTAAGGAGCCAGTCCCTGCTTATGAGCTCTTTTCTGGGGCCAGCACCCAACTTGGAGGTTGATGCCCACCTTGGAGCGATGGCTTGTATCCTAGCAGGTGGCACATCAGGGTGACCAGAGTGGCAGCGTGGACAGAAGATCAGACAAATGCCCTGAGATGTCAAACCCCTTGCAGTTCAGCACCCGAAGCGGCGGGGTGGAGGAAATCCCTCAGAAAGTGCATCGAGAGGCTGTAAATGCAATGAGATCACTGCCAGGGTCTGTCCCTGGGTCCCTGTTGCCACCCTCACGACGTCCAAACCAGTGGTGGCTTTATCGGGCAGAGAAAAAGAACAGCAACCAGCACCTTCTGCAGGCGAGGCAGGACCATGATGTGCTGGCACCACCGCTTTGCTCCGGGATGCTGTGTTGCCGGCTGGATCCGACCGATGCTGCCCGCAGGGTGGGCGCTGCCTGCCCCGGGGCAAGGGAAGGGCTGAATAGCTCCAATCTGAGGTGGCAAGGACAGGTCCTGGGCAAGTACCTGGAAAATGGGGTGTCGAGAAGCAAACAGCTGGCGTCAGGCAGGTGCCTGAAAGTCTCTGGGCAGGGTTTGCAATGCGGACCAGGAGTCGCCTGAGTGAGATCGTGCAGGACATGGCCCAGACCCATGGAAAATTGGGAGAAAAGCTTTGCTCGTGTCCTCTCTTCCCCCCCACCCCCCCCTTTTTTTTTTTTTTTTTTAATTCCCTTCTTTCTATTTTCTCCTGACGTCTGTAGTTTTTTTCCCAGAGAAGATTCCCTGCAAGGACATTTTTTTTTCTTTTTCCATGGTGAGAAATAAAATCCTCTTACACTGGCCAGCCACGTCTGTCAGCAGAAAAGCTCTCTGCAGCAAGCGGGTTGAGCAGGCGCTGCGTGACGGAGTTACACTGGGATAGACTGAAAAGGAGGAATTTTAGCAGCAGGAACAGCGAATTTTTGTGCCTGTTGCAGTTGTACCCTTTCCTGGATGCCCCGGCAGGAGCCGGGCAGAGCTGCCCGTGCAGGGAAGGTCTGGGTGGTGCAGGTGTTACCGTGTCTCATCCACCAGCATCTCAACTACCGTCTGGCCAAGCGTCCCTGGAGCTTGGACGAGTTTTGCCCAGGTTTGTGGCTGGGTTTTTGGCTGAGTTTCCCTGTTGCATCCCAGGCACGCTGTGGCCCGGACGGTGAAAGGGAAGCAGCCGCTTGGAGTCGCATCAACGTGAAGATTATGTCCAGGGGAATGAAAGATTGATGGCCGGAGGCTCGGGTTTCCCGCCGGGAGGGCGAGGTGACTTTGATGTATTGAGAGAGGCATCTGTTTCAGGCAGCATGTATTATTGATCCGGGAGCTGGGCGCTGTCATGGGGACAGGGGGGAGATCGGGAAGGGTCAAAGAAGCAACAAACCCGTTCCTTGACCCCCCCCAACAAGTGAGCGAGAGAGGATGGAGGGAGGGGAAGGGGCCGGGGTGGTGGTGTGGCTGTCGCCTCCATCCCCATCCCCGTGGTGGTGCTTCCCCCGGGGGTTGCGCAGGCGGCTCCGCTGGCACCCCGGCATCCCCGGGGAGAGACCGGCCCGTTGCTGTGGCTACGGCTGCCATCGCTGCACCCTGCCTCTGCCTCCCTCCCTCCGGCCTCCTTACAGCCTGCCTCAGCTAATTGGGGCCGAAAGGCTCGGCTTTGGGGCCAGCTTTTTGTGGCGGGGTGGTACCCACAAGCTCCATCTCCCTCTCTTTTTGGGTAAGTGTGGTGCTTCAAGCCCAGGGACTGATCCAAACGGCCACGTCCCAGGGCAGGACAGCCCCCAGCTCTGGCTGCAAACACCGTGTCCGTTCAGTAGGCGAAGGATCTGGCGACCCCGCTGGTCCCCAAGGTGTGGGGTCTTCAAGCTTTGGTCTGCATCTCCTCAGTGCTGCCTGCCGAGAGCTCCTCTTCTCATCTGGCGGCTTGCCTGCATGGTCGGGGCCACCTGAAGGCCACCGCTGGCCAAACCGTCGCCTCCCTGACACGCCGCAAGCTGCCCAGCTTTGGTGCCAACAGCCAGCTCTGCTCAGCCCTCCATCCCAAACTGGTGCCAGGTCCCGCTGGGCAGGGAGCTTTTGTGGTGCAAGGGGACCTGGGACACGCTCTCAGCAGGCTGCTGAATGCGGTTTAATTCATGCAGGTGGCTCACGAATAGGGGACAGCTCATCTGCAGCCCACGAGCAGGCAGGAGAGGGAGGTGTTGCACGACTCGATGGCCGGAGGCGATTTGTGGGCTGTCACGGGAGGGTGGCTGAGGAGGCACTGGTGCTTGTGCTCACTGTGTCTGCCAGGAGGGTCAGCAGCAGGGCTGCCTTGTAGAAAGGCCAGAAGGTTCCTCAAGATGCCACTGAGCGCGTCCTGCCTCAAAGCAGCAGCACCCCAGGAGGGTTTCTGGAGGTCCTTCAGGGCAGGGATGGAGGTGTGGTGTCCTTCCCAGTGTCTGGTCACCCTCATAGTGAGATTTCCCAAATGCCAAGGTGGGACCTGATGCTTCTGGCTGGAAAACCAGTACAAGTTGTTCATATTTTTCTCCTCTGGGCTGACCAGCCCCGGTTCCTTTGGTTGCTCCTACATGTGGTGCCTTCTGGCACAGGTGCTATCTGCCCTGTGCCTTGCTCCTTGCATGATGCTGAGCCTGGAAATGCTGTTTGTGCTATGCCTGAAGCCTCGTTGCCACCAAATAATGTGGTCGTCCTCTTGTTCCTGCCTTCATGAATGACTTTGCCTGCAACAACGTGAAGCGATTAATCTGTAATTCGGCTTGCAACCCACTGCTCTTCTCTGGGGCTGCTGGGCCTTGCCTTGCCTTGGTAAAACCCGTTCTTCTCCTAGTTATGGTACTTTGCCTGCTATTGAGTTTCATCCAATTTCTTTTTTTTTCCAGCCCGTTTCTCCGGTCTCCTGAGAGAACGGCGAATTCTTCTCCAGTGCGCGCTTGCATCTCCTCTAGCTTCCCACCTTGCCACTCCAGAAAACACTATTGCAGTTGCCAGAGGTGTTTATGGAGATGTGCACTAAACCTGGACCCCCCACAGGTCCCTGGGAGACCTTGCTCAATCTTTTGATGCGTCCCGGAGTGAGTTGTCTGTGCAGTTTTGTGCTGCTGCTGTAGAAGTTCACCACCACTGTCTTTCCCAAGCTGGCTTCCGACACTTGGAGACACTTAAGAAGCCCAACTGATTGAGACTCTCGAAGCCCACAGGTCTGTGGCTCTGCTGGAGGAAGCTAGGTTGATCTTATGCAAGTTTGTTCTTGGTAGGTTCCTTGCTGGCTGTAGCCCAGCTTGGGTTTGTTTCTGTGTTATTTGTTCCAGGATTTTCCAGGAACCCATGTCAAGGGGGTGAGTTGGACGCACGGGTGCCTCTCCAGTCCTCTGCCCCATCACTCCTCCCTTCCCTATCCAGACACGAGGATGGTTGGAGCTGGCCCCGTGCATTGGCCATGCTGATGGGTGCCCAGCATCTTCTTTCCCACCTCGCCTCATTGCCAAATGCAGAAGTAGAGAAATGAGAAGCAGCAGCTGATTTTTGTGGTTTCTCCACACACGGGTTTTTCAGCCTTTGAGTTGTGTCCTGGAGACTTCCCGGCACAGATATCTTGGGGCAGAGGTACCACTTGTCTCTATCACTAGGGTAAGGTCTCCTCCTGGCCTTTCTTCCAGAGCCGGCTCTGGACTTTTGTATTAATATTTCAGGCACGGGAACCATCTCGTCAAGTCTGCTGTGCCAATTAAGTTGTAATCATGCCATAATGAAGCAGTCGTTGAGCTTGTGCTGAAAACCTTTGCTAGCCTGTTCCTCTCCCTCCTCGCTGGTTCTTGGCTGCGTTGCAAGAGACAGAAGGGGACGTCAAAGACACCGTGGTGAATTTTTTGTTTAAATGAAAATTGCTTTTTTATTATTATTTTTTATTATTTCAGCAGAATTAAAGTTCAGAAGCCCATTCTGAGGTTTTTTTGAAAGCTCTGCCGCTGTCTCCCCTGGAAAGCATCTCCTTCCTTGGCAGAACCCTGTGGTATTTCCCATCATGCGCTCAGCTCCTCCAGCAGCATCTGGGCTTTTCCCCATCCCCTTAAACCCCTCTGTACCTACGCAGGTCCCAGTGCTTGGCCATCGCGTGTCAATCAATCACCTCGATTCAATCAGTGTCGATTCAATGCTTCTGGGCACTCCTGGCATTCCCCGGTGGGCTGGGGCTGGCATTTGCCCAGACTCCTGATTTTCCAGACCCCTGTGCGCCCTTGGGATCTGGGAAGGCTGGAAGGGTCTGCAAGCTGAGCTCTCCTCTTTCTACCCCAAAGTTGATGCTATAGAAACGTCCAGGGCTGATGTTATTCTCTCCTCAGCAGCGTAATGGGAATCGGCGAAGCTTGATGCTTATTAGGAGCTTTTGTCTCCTGCCTGAGGTTTCCTGGGTGTATAAATGTCTCTTTTTCTCCTCCTCTTCCGCCTCGTGTGTTTGCAATAACCACAGATGCTGCCGGAAGGAAAGAGCTGCTCTCAACAGGGAAAGGGGCTAAAAATATCAGTGCGTCCTTGGGTGGGAGCAGCGGGAGCGGGCTGAGCTCCCAGCCGGCGCTGGGAGAGGGTGGAGGTCTGCTCTGGGAACCGGGAGAGCTCCATGCTGGTAGAGGGAGAAGGATGGTTTGCTCATGCTGGGATTACCCCGGCAAACCTGTGTCCCCCCCCCCTAAAATGCCATTAAGGGCTGATGTACCTTCGCTGGGGTGTCTGTGTGCCTGTTCCCGTGGGGTCCTGCTGTGGTGGCATCTCTGGGTTTGTGTGGGAGCACCGCTGTGTGCAGGGTACCAGCCTGCGAGCTCCTCCTCATCTGTGCCTCTTCTCTCCCTGGGAGGGGAAGCCATCCGGACCTCTGATCAGGGCAGGCTTTGAGCTGGTGGGACAAAGGCGTCTCAGATGCATCACTTGGCGGGGACAGGGAGGAGTTCCTCGGGGGCCTCCCCAGGATATCCCTGTCCACCTCTCTGCCCGCATCAGCAGCAGCGTTTGTGCATGGGGACAAATCCATGGCTGCTTCTCCCTCGGGGCTGGGGGTGCTGCAGGCAGTGCCTGGGCCTGGAGAGCCCCTCCAGGAGACAGAGGGCACCGGTGTGTGACAGAGTCGATGGCCCCCGTGTCCCTTGGGTGAGTGATGGGTAACAACCTCCTGTGGTGATGCTGGGGGGCTGTGCCGAAGTCTGGTACCCGCTGCTGGTGGGACTGAAGCAGAATGGATGTGGCTCTTGTCATCAGGAATGGCTCCTCTGGCCTCCGCACCTTTTCAGCTGATGTAGGGACAGCTTTCTTTGCAAAGTGCTTTGGCTGTCGATGCTCTCAGGCTCCAGGGACCAAGGTAGGGCTCCTTCCTGCTGTGATCTGCTCCAGCACGGTGATCAGTAATGGGTGAGCAGTGGGGCAAAGCACCGGGAGCTGCTGATGGCAACTCCGAGCATGGATCCTGCTGTGGACTAAGGGCCATCTCTAATCTTTCCAACATCAGCTTCTTTAGTGTTTCTAACAAGCTCAGAGCTGCCTGCAGCTTTGAACCCACAGGACCTCCTTGGCTGCGTGGCCACATCCAGGAAAGGGCTCAGGCGCGTAATCAAAGGGGCTTTCAGGAGGACCCAGGGTGGGAGATGCTGGGCACTCCGTGGGCTGGGAGATGCTCTTTGTTGGGGGGCTCAGACCCTCCAAGCTGCATCTCTTGGGCGTTGCCTTCTCACGTAGCATGTCCCAGATGAGACAGGGAGCTCTGCACCAGTGATGCTTTTGGGGTGGGCAGATTAAGCCTCTGACGCTGGCTGTGGGTCAACATCCACTGCCTGCTGTTCCTCCTAGTAGGACGCCAAAGCCCCATTGCTGGTGCCTAGTGCTCGGTGACACCAGCTCCCTAAAACGCTTCCCAAAAGCCTTCTGCAACCAAAGCCCTGCCAGCTCTGTTGCCTTTCCCTTCTCCAGGGCCTCGGCTTCAAACCAGTGCCTCCAGTTTGGAGTCATGCTGGTCCCAAGCTCCCTTGGGAGCAGCATCCGTGCTGCGTGTCACGAGGCCGGGATGTCACCGCCTGTTGAGACATCTTCCAGCCACCCCCTGTATGCAAACCCTGTTGCTCTGTAAAGCGAATAAACTTGTCACTTGAGCTCTCCCCGCCTGCACCGGCCAAGCCATCATCTAAATTTGGGTGATTATGTTCACCCAGGCCAAGTATCAAGTTCTCTGGATCACATGCGCTCCCAGCTGCTATTTAACTCTGACGCCTCGGGGAGCCGCAGCACTTCGCTCCCAGCTGTTTGGGTTTTGTAGTATTATTTTTATTATCAATTTTTTGGCACCAGGAACTTTTTTTTTTTTTTTTTAATTCTATCTTGTCAAGTCGTTCCCCTCCCTGGCCGGTCACCGAGCAGCCCAGCGCCTGCTTTGCCTGCTAAATCTGACCACAATGTTTCTGGTTCTTTCAGCCACCACGGAATTAAGGGACTTTTTTGCCAAAGCCCGAAATGGTTCGGTTCGGCTCATCAAGGTCATCATTGAGGACGGTAAGTCCCGTTTTTAAGCGCTTTGATTTACGCCATGTCGGCCCTGTTTCGCCTCTCCTCCTTTCCTCCTTGTTGCTGCCGTGCCAGCTTGTGTGTTTGGAAACCCCAAGGAACGTCCCGCTGGGGCTCCCTGGCACGTGGCAGCCCAGAGCTGAAATACAAGCCCAAAATCTGGGTGTGCTGATGAGCAGCTATTGGAGCCCCGGAGCGGCTCCAGGGAGGAGCAGTGACTTTGCCAGTGGACTGATGCCGGTGTCTGGGATCGGTGCTGGGCTCTGGGTGGCTTTTGCTGCAACTGCCTGGAATTTTGTTTTGGGGGGCTCCGTGTGAAGCTGCTGTAGGTGCCGCGGGACCGCAGGTGGGGGTGATGCGCAGCATCTTCCTCCTGGACGTGGCATCCCATGCCAGGCAAAGAGGTGCTCTGGGCAGGGGGGTGGTCCTTAGCGTGGGACTCGGCACAGGGCCCTGATTGCATCCCACAAGGGATGCTACATGCCGAAACCCACCCCGTCCCAGCCCCTGTTCCTGTGCGTGGGGCTGCCCTGGCCTGGTTTTACAGGCTGGTGCCAACCTGCCCGCGTTTGCCCCACCGAAAGGTGCCTTGGGTGGCCTCTACATCTATCAAACACGCGAGCGGAGCAAAGCACTGATTGAACGTCCCAGCGGGAGCCTCCATGGTGTAGGTTTTCCTACCTCAGCCTCACACAATTGCATATGAATGACTTGTTTGTCACAGCAGCGGGGACATTAATGCCTTGCCAAGAGGCTGTCACCACCTCCCTCGGATAGGCCACCAGGACCATGTTGCAAACGCCAAGGGGCCCATGGTCATAAGGAGCCCGTGCTGGCTTCGGAGGGGTTGTGAAACCCCATTTGGAAGAGCAGCGTGACTTGCAACACATGGGACACATCAGCAGGGCCACTGCAGGGTTCATTGGTGTTGGCTTTGGCCTCGGCGAGGTCCCCTGTGTTGGGATGTGACATCTGCATTGCTTCTTCAGAGCATCTTTGGCAACGATGTTGTCGACTCCTTTTTCTTTTAAAAAGTGGGAGTCAGGTTTGCATTAGGATAAGTTATGGATGGCCCTAAGCCTGGACTCAGGGTGCTGGGGCTTGTGCCACTGGTTTTGGGTGGTGGCCAGTGACACCAGCAAGGAAGATATTTTACCATCAATGGAAACGATGTCCCACCATCTCCACTCAGGCTGAATGTGATATATGTATCTGTCTGATGTGTTGGTGGCAGCAGCTACTTCATGGACCAACCTCACTCAGCAGTGCTTTGTGCTTCCCAGTTTGGCTCTCACACCCTGCCAGCTCCTTTCCCCTGTCATGGACCAGCCACGGTCTGCAGAAGCCTCTGAGATGCAGCAGAGTCTGAGGCTCCTGTGGGGAGGCAGGTGGAAGGAGGAGAGCCAGGAGCATCTCTGTACTGAAGAACTTGGGGACAAGGTGGTGGTGGTCCCACCAGTCTGGCTCAGGGACATCCCATCTGCCTGCCTGCAGGACTTGGGAAAAGGTGCTTGGTCTCTCTGGGCCACCGCTCTTCTGTAACACAGGGACATGTGTTACAGCAGCTCTGCTGCTACCCACCAGAGAAGGACCTTTGGGCAGTAATGAGTGGTCAGGCAAACATCTCATCTAGACAGATGGACTTGAGCATGCTGACCCTGGAAGGGATGTGTCCTGAGCCAGCTGGGGAGGACATGCCAGCTGCTCTGCCTGCACAGAGGATGTGAAAGTGGAGCCTCCAGCCCTGCTTGATGGCTTGCAGAGGACTTTCTGCCCTACGTGGCATTACTCTTGGGGCACATCAGAGTGGACAGCGGTGGATGAAAGGAGAGGAAGAGAATGCAAGGAGCCTTATGGCAGATGCTCTGTCCAGGCATCCCCAGGACAGCAGCTACAGCTGCTTTGGGAGCTCCTTGAGCTGATGTTGCCTTTGGGAGCCAGCCAGAAGCAGCCAAGCTTTGATGGAGAAGGTGTATGTGTGGGAGCAGGTTGCACACTGAGGCTCACCAATGCTTTCCTGGCATGAGAACTACTTGTGGTCCAATGTGGTTTTAGCTGATGCTCTACTCCTCGCTGTCAGCAGGTTTGTGGACAAGGTTGGCTTTGTGGTCTTCCCCGTTGGGTGCGTTTCTCCTGGCTCTTGTGCTGTCCCACCTTGGTACCCACCAGAGCTGCAGGCAGGGCTGTCTCGTACGGGCATTTCGGAGCCGGGCAGCCTGCCTGCAGCTGAGTGCTGGGGGGACCTCCAGGGCCAGAAACGCTCCCGGCTGCGCTTCTCCAGCAGCAGAAACGCAGCCTGAAATAGCCAGCACTGGCCATGAAGCTTTGCTGAAGGGCAGCTGCTCCGGGGTTCCCTTTCCCGATGCTTCCTGGGGAGGAAAATTTGGCCCTGGAAGGGTTGAGCTGAACTGCGAAGAGCCCGATGGGAGGCAGGGGAATAAGCAGCTCCTCCAGCCCAGGGGAGAGCTGGAGGCTGCCGGCTCGCCGGGCACGGCCAGGGTCCAGCTTGGTGGCAGCCCAGGAGCAGCCTGGCATGACTCGGCACCCAGTGCCTCGCGCGTGAGGTGTCGGGATGTTTGGCAGCCGGAGACACCCACAAGCTGCCAGGGGCTTTGGCCGAGCGAAATTCCTTGCAGTCTCTTCGGGATCCCGGGTCTTTGCGAAGCACAAATCCACTTGTAGGGCTTTCTGTTCGTTTTAAGGGGCGCATCGAGGTTTTTACACTTCTCTTTCACAAAACAGGTAGTTTTGCTCAAGGTAAAGTATTTTCAGCACTTTTTTCTCTGCTGCCCTTGTTACTGTACCGGTAGCATGTGCCCCTCAAGCACAAATAATTACGGGTTCAGCGTGTGATGGCAGATGCTGTGGCAGGGTGGCGTTGGGCAGGGAAGGACTATGCTGCTGTCAGTGCAGAAGATGCTGCTCGGATGGAGAGGGGAGGTGAGACTGATTCATCCCAAACCCTTTATTCCTCAACTCTTTACCTTTAAAGCTTTCCTACCATGGGATTTGGAGCTGCTGAGCTGGATGGGTTGGGAGGGAGAGGGCTGTGCCCCAGAGGAGGGGCTTCCTGGCTCCCACTGGGCAGCAGGGCCACGGGCAGAGATTCAGGTAGGGCACGTGCCAGGCTGAGCATCTCCTTGAGTGCCAGCTGTCCAAGGCCCAAACTTGTTTTGCTTTGGCACCTCTAAATTTTCCTACATCTTGTTCCGAGTCCTGACATCTCTCCTCAGACTGTTCTGTGTCTAAAAATGGAATAAAAATAGAGCCTGTTTTCCAACAACATACACCGATCATCATCTCCAGCACCATCGCTTTTCTATCCAGCCACCTCAATACTTGGTTTGACCCTTACGGGGGGGGGGGGGTTCATGTTTACAGGATGCCTGAGCCAGTGTTTATATCCCAGCCAGGCGCTGCCCAGCTTGCAGGGCTCCCAGCCCCACCGCCTCTTGCATAGCAGCTGAAAAAAATACCCTCCAGACACTTGAGATGCAACCACGTGTATGAAATATGTAGGTAGCTTCCAGAGGCCGGGGCTCTCCTGGCAGCATGGTCCTGCCCCAGGCTGGGGTCTCTGGGACAGCTCTGGTCCCCACAGACATGGGCTTCGGGTATCAGCTCAGATTTTTGACCCCTCTGAAGTTATGGGGAATCTGATAAGAGCAGTGTTGGCTCATTGTCCTGGCTTTTGCAATGGACTTTCATTTTACTCAGCACCCCAAATCTAGGTGGTTCCTCATGTCTCTGGTGAGGTCTTCTAGTGCCCAAGCCACTAGAGTTTTTCCAGGTGGGATGGAGGAGCTCTTATGTTCCCCTGTGAGCAAAGAGACATGGTTGGGGACTACACAGCTAGAGGGGGCAGAGCAGAAAGAAGCTATGGATGGTCACCAGAGAGGAGACTCTGGGAGGGGAGGAGATGGTTGGACAGGAGGCAGTGAGATGCTGGCAGAAAACCAGTCCCTCTGTGGTGGTCGCAGCCCGGATGGCATCTTCTGGGTGGTCACCCGTGGGGGTGTATATTCATGCATGTGGTTTGAGACCTTCATTTGTTTTTCTGCAGGACGTCATTGTCAGTGCTGGAACTGCAGCAAGCCCTTAGATGAGCCGTCCTGTGGTCCTGCAAGGTGAGCTAAGCTTTGCCTTCACTTGACACCACCTTTTTCCTCTTCTCCTTCCAGAACAGCTCGTGCTGGGAGCCCACAAAGAGCTGTCCCGGCGCTGGGACAATGACTATGATGCCTTCGTGCTGCCCTTGCTAGACGAGCAGCAGCCGTGCTACGTGCTCTACCGCCTGGACAGCCAGAACGCCCAGGGCTACGAGTGGCTCTTCATCTCCTGGTCCCCCGACAGCTCCCCGGTGAGCACTGCGCTGGGCTGTGGCACCCCAGTGTGGGGACACGGACATGATCTGGGAGGTGGAGGGTAGAGGAGATGCTGGCCAAGTTGACTTTGTGCTGAGGTTGAGGAGGAGCATTCACACCCTCCATCACCATGCCCAGGTTAAGAAGTGGAGACCCCTTTGGGGATGGGGGAATTTTTTACAAACACAATAAGATCATTCAATATTCATCAGTGACCTGGACGAGGGGACAGAGTGTATCCTCAGCAAGTTTGCTGATGATACCAAACTGGGAGGGGT
>JAOXNO010000003.1:16758052-16771002 GCA_028565335.1 Limnodromus scolopaceus
GCTTCAGCAGGGGAGTTGGACTAGATGATCTCTATGGTCCCTTCCAACTCTAAAAAAATTCAGTGAAATTCAGTGAAGATGCACTGGACCCCACCTCTGTCCTCTTTTCAGTGCTGTGGCAGGAGGTGGAGGGACTGGGACATAGCAGGGGGGGCAGTATGGACCACGGGGCTGGGATGGAGACATCCCACTGCAGCTCTGGCCAAAAGCATCTCTGGGAAGAGCTGGTGCTGGCACCGACTCGCCTGGCCCTGTGCCACTGGAGGCGTGACACCGAGCGGCTGCAGGTCCCTCTCTGGGCCCGGATCCAAAATCAGCCTTAAATAGGGCCAAGCAGTCTGGTTCCCCCAGAGCCGCGTGTGGCCGGGCCGGCATTGACACCCGCTGGGCCGGCTGGTGGGGCCGGGGCCGGTGTCAGAGGGTGGGCTCTGAAGGGCTGGTTGGGTGGGATGGTGGTCCAGAGGATGGTAGTCCAGAGGATGCCAGCCCTACGGCTGGAAAAATGCCATCTTGTTGAGCACATCCCTGTAACAGGTTTTCAGCAGGCCTGAGATTTACTGCCGTGTTAACACGTGCACTTGTCATATACATATGTATGTTACATATTTTATATAATCTGTATCATATACAGGTTTACTGCCATGTTAATATGTGCGCTTGTCATATATAAAAAAACCTACATATTTACTATATATCTCACAAATGCATGTTGTTATTATTATATATTGTTGTATATATTATAACACACATATATTAGAGATCTTCCACAGTTTGTTGAGATGTAATCTAACAAATATATATTTTTATATATACATATATGCATATATACACATGTATACAATTATAATAACATACATAATATATATAGCTTCGTATGTGCGTATACATATGCGTATACGTATACACACATACACGCATATACACAATTACAATAAAATAATATAAAATACATGATTTTATACATGCGTACATGTACATATACATGTGTATACATATAATAATAAGTATTTTTTGTCTATATCTCTCAACAAACTGTGGAGGGTCTCACTGGAAGGGCGGTGCACCAAGGCGCGCTCTTCCCTGCGTTTTGCGGAAGGAGGATGCAAAAGAAGTCCCGAAAGGCAGAAGTCCCTTTTGGGTGACTCCGGTGGTGTTTGTGCCTCCTCTTACCCGGGTGTGGGTGAGAAATGATGCGCTGGAGCTCGGGGCTGGGAAAGCAAAGCACAGAATAAGCCGTCCGATTGCGGGCAGCGCTCAGCGAGGCTGCACCGAGCTGATGGGCTCTCCTGGTTGCTCCCTGCCCGGAGATGGGACGGTGACATCGGGCACCTTTCGTGTGGAGGTGCTGCTCTCCGGTCCCCTCTCTGACCACTCTTGCCACCTCCCTCCTCGCGCAGGTCCGGCTGAAGATGCTGTACGCCGCCACCAGAGCCACCGTGAAGAAGGAGTTTGGCGGGGGACACATAAAGGACGAGATGTTTGGAACAGTGAAGGTACGGGGGCGGTTCCTGGGCAGCCTTTATGGGCTCAACTTGTGCTGAAGCCAAGTGGGATGGAGGTTTGTCTGCAGTGGCTGCTGCTGCTGCTTTCTCCTGCCCGCACAGTGCAGTCAGTCTGTGGTGGAGACTGTGGAAGAAGTGGGAGGAAGGCTCAGAAGACATCCAGAGCTTTACTCTGAGCAGGAGAAGCAGCGCCAGGTGGTGGCAGTGTCACTCCAGCAGCGAGAGCTGCTGCCACGCTATGGCCATCCATCCAGCTGCGCTTCCCCAGCAGGTTTCTCCTCCTCTTCCATGAGCTTTTCGCAGAGGGAGCTGCACAGCCAGGGCCTCCCGGGCATCAGCCCTCCTCTGGGGTCTTCTGGTGTCCATGGGAGCCAGGGAGCATCCCTGCTGCTGCCCTCCTGCTCCTGGGCAATGGTCTCTGTCTTTCCTTCTCACTTTGGTGCTGATGAGCTCTGTTAATCATCCGGAGGAGCCACGCTGCCCCAGCCGTGGGTGTCTGGGGAGGGGCAGGGTGGTCTGAACGGGCACGGGTGGATGCTGGCACTGTTAAAAATCGATCGTGGGATTTGCATGGAGGTATCCAAGAGCGCTGCGCATGTTGGTCCTCCTGGTGAGGAGAGAGCCTGAGACCCACTGGGTTGCTCAGCGTCAGCCTCAGTGCTGTGGGTGCATCCAGCCCCACAGCAGTAACCAACCTCTGATGCTTCCCCCTGTCCCTCTGTCTGCAGGAGGACGTGTCCCTGAGCGGTTACCAAAAGCACGTGTCCTCCTGCTCTGCCCCGGCCCCGCTGACCGCAGCCGAGCAGGAGCTCCAGCAGATCCGCATCAACGAGGTGGGTATCTGCCGGCCGGGGGAGAAGGAGCCCGAGACCCTCAGGGTTTTCAGGGATGCAGGGATGTGTGCGCTGCTGGAGGTGTGGGAGCGAGCATCCCAGCATCCAGCTAAAAGGGATGGCTCATTTTTTACTGTGCTCTCTTGTGCCACAGCAGTTTAACCCATTCCTGACCTTGCCAAGGCGGACCGAGCATCCTCACGGGCAAATTGCTGGCATAAAGAGGAATTTATGGAACTGTTTGCTTTTCCCTTGCTCTAGGACGTGAGCTCGGGGCTCTGTTTTGCTCGCTGTAATTGGCAGTCAGAAGATGGTTTGAGGCTGAAAACGGGCAGCAGTCTCTAACCTCTAGGTATTGGGGCAAAACCCAGAGCTGAGTTTGAAGTCGTGGGGGAGGGAGGAAGAATTCAGGCTTATCTTTGGGCTGCAGCAGCCTCCTTTCCCATACTCTTCCTCTGTAGCTATAAATATGAGGGATGGTATACCAAGAAATACAGATCTTTAGCCTAAATTTGGGCGCTTATTTGCTGGAAAAAGATGCAGAAGTGGCGTGGGGTAGGGTTGGCTGTCACGCCATCCGCTCCCGGCCAACATCTTATGGCACTTGTGCCAACCTCTGTGACGCTGCAAAACGCTGAGGCAGGGGAGGGGATGGCCTCACCGGGTGGGAAGACCACCTGGAAGCAGGATTTTGTTGGGGTGGGGAGATTTCACTTGGATGGCATGGAAAACCTTCCTCTCTAGAGGAGCATCCCTCTCTCTTCCACCTCTGCTGGGGCACATGGATGGATGAGGGCATGCCTAGGAGCCGTGAAGCCAATCAGCCCGATGGCATTAATTAATGGCAAAAGAGGAGGTTTCCACCTGCCAGAGCAGGTCTGGGTGTGGTGAAGATGAGCGACTTTCAGGAGATGCCACCAAGGGGTGGTCTCTGCTGTGTGGGTCTCAGTGTGGTTATTCCAGCTCCCAGCCTGGAGGGACTGGGCAAGATTTGTGCTGGAGGATCCGAGGTGATGCCCGCGTTTGGTGAGGAAAGAGATGGATGCTCATGGTGGCTTTGCAGCTTGTTCAGCACCTTGGGGTGTCTGTGCCATCGCCTTGGCCAGCCAGTGCTGCAGGACTAAGTAGTTTTGGGGGGGTTGTTTTGGGCTGTGTCTTGCAGGGTCGGGTGCCCAGGTAAGTGGTGCTCATGGCGCTTGTTTTCTGGTTGTTTTAACCATGCTCTGCTTCCCACCCTCACCTTTGTGAGATGCAGCTCATGGGTGAAGGTGTCATGTGGTTTGGTTGGGGATTATTTTAAAGATATGCTGTTGCCTGAGCCTGAGGGGGGCAGTCACCGGTGTTTAGAAAGAGAGGAAAATGGATATATTTTTGCCTGTGGATTGAAAGGTGGGAAGCAGCTGAGCACTGGGTGTGCTGAAGGGTCTCCATGTTGGTGCAGGGGCCAGCACAGCCCAGCCTGCTCGGCTGTCCCATGCACAGCTCCTGGGCTGTGCCCTGGGGGGTGTTTCGGTGAGCCGGATTTTAATGTTTTTGAAAAGAGAAGGAGTAGAAAATACAGAGGTTTACGGGGGAAGTGATGGTGCTAGGACGACTTCCCATCTCTTGGGACTTTTGGACTTCAGCATGCTTCATGTCGCAGCTTTAGCTCTTTCCAGTCCTGCTGTAATTCTCCCAGCCTCCTTGCATTTATGGGGGAGAAAGAAAGATGAGGATCTGGAGGTGCTGGCGGTGGTAATGTCCTCGTCACACACCTCTCCACAGGGTAGGACCAGGTGAGCTTGTGTGCACCCTCCAAAACCCTGCATGTTTGCCCTCAGGCCCTTACTGGTGCCACAGCACACCAGGGGACAGTAGGACAGCAGAGCTTGGAGGTTGGATGGACCTCTCGCCCACCTGGTACTGGATGACCCTTGAGCAATTATTTCCCAAGAGCTGAGCATTCACATCCTGTTCATCCTCCAGGATACTTGGCACGGGTAGAGGCTTGGGCACTTTTTTCCCCCCCAAAACCTTTAGAATATGCTGTTTGGTGGGGGATAGCCCGAAATCTATTGCTGTGACTGCTGGGACTCCTCCAGATGCTGGGTTGGGGCCACCCTGGCTGTGGAGCCGGCAGGAGATGGGGCAGGGACGGGCTCCATGCAGGGATGTCGGTGGAGATGTCACGTGCGGGGCTGCCAGGGCTTGGGGCCAGGGCTCTCCCTCCCGTTCCTCCCCAGCGCTGATGTCTCCCGTATTGCTTTTTGCCACCAGGACCTGCCTTCCCTGGCCTCCAGCAGAGAGATGGTACGCCTCCATCCTCCCGGCATGTCCGTGTGTCCCCCTCCCCTTCTCGTTTCACATGAGACACCCCCCCCCCCCCGTCCCCACACGGGGTACCGTTGATGGTGTGTCTCCTCTCCCCATGCTCGCAGGATTCCTGTTCCCAGGACTCGAACACTGAGATGGTAGGCTCTTCTGCCTGCTTGATGCCCGGTTTTTCCTTCTCCAGTGGTGTTTTTCTGCATGCTGTGCTCCAGCCACCCCGGGGTCCATCACCTCCCCGGGGTGCGGGTACCGTGTGGGGCTGCTGTAACGAAGGGCGGCCTCGTAACGAGATGCACTTTGGTGCTGCTGAGCTGGTCTTGAGATGTGAGCTCAAACTCCTGCGTTTCTCTTGGCATGCCTTGATTTTTCTTCCTCTTCTCTATCAGGGGGAGGGAAAAGAAGTAAAACAAACAAACAAAAAAAAGGCTGGGCTGTCCTTATCCAAAATTCCCCACACTGATCCCAAAGGAGAGGGACCCACGCTCGCTGCAGGGCTCCTGGGTTAGCGCTGCCGGACTGTTTACCTGGGTGTGTGTCTTGAGGTGGGATGGGCTCTTCGCCGTCGGGGTGACGCCGTCTCCCTGTATTCTGTGGCAGATGGTGGGGGGCTGTTGCTGCTGCCCATCGCTGGTAGAGTACCCTGGCCCCGAGGAGGTATGCCCCGCGCCTGCCGCGTCCTGCCCCCCCTTCCCTGCCGCCGGCTCGTGGCACCCTCCAGTTCCTGTCAGGGACCCCCACGTTGGGCTGGATGGAGGCACCCAGGGTGGTGTGACGTCTCCGCAATCTCTTTCTCTTCCCTCTTTGAAGTGGGGTTCAGTCTTCTGGAGTAGGGGGTTCGCTTGGGGTACAGACGGCAGCCTCTGCCGGGGAAAACGGCGTTCGGGATCTTTCCGAGCTGTGGATCTCCCATTTCCCAGCTCCGGCGTCGGAGGGGCTGCCAGTCTGCTGCAATTAAACCCACTGCCCACCCCACCAGCAGGGACCCCCGTGCAGCTGAACGGTCTGATTTTAGGGTTCCCTCATCACCCGCGCGTTGCAGTTGGAGATGGACAGCGTTGGTCACAGCGTCCCTGCCAGTGGCTCACTGGGAAACATCAGTTTTGAGATGGTCTTTGTTGGGAGTGAAGCAGATGGGTGAGGGGGTGCACGGCTGGGGCCGGGTGGTCTCCTGGAGCAGTAGTATGGTGACAAGCATCGCTGCCCCGAGCCTGGCTGACTTTTGGTGGTTTAATGCCGCGGTTCCCATGAGCTTGGGTGTCAGGCAGCTCCTTGGATGAGAAGCCTTTTGCCGTGGCACTGGCCAGTTTTCCTTTCTCTCCCTTCCCCACCCTTTGCCGGTCTCTGCCCTGACACTTGGAGTGGTCTCCATCCCCAGGTGAAGACGGAGATCAGCGTGGAGAGCAAGCACCAGACCCTGCAGGGCCTGGCCTTCCCCTTGCAGCTGGATGCTCAGCAAGCCATCCAGGCGCTCAAGCAGAAGAAAATCAACTACATCCAGCTGGTAGGTCCCTTGGGTGGCTTCCCTGCACCCCGCTGTCCCTGCCTCATGCTGCCACCTCTCCTGTCTGCTCCCACACCCCCTTATTGTCCATCAGAAGCTGGATCTGGAGCGGGAAACCATCGACCTGGTGCATACGAGCCCCACGGAGATCGCTGACCTGCCCAAGAGGATCCCTCAGGACTCAGCTCGCTACCATTTCTTCCTGTACAAACACTCACACGAGGGAGACTACCTGGAGTCTGTGGGTGAGTGCCCTGGCACCGGGGAGGGGGCTGGGTAGAGCCCACACTGGTCCCCACTCTCTGGACCATTGCGCATGGGGGGAGCAAGTGGGGATGGGGGTGGCGCGGCAGGGGATCTTGAGTCAGTTCCTGCTTGCCGTTCTCTCATGGTGGGTGCTGCTGGCAGGTTCTTTGGTGCCAAAAGAAGCTGCCACGTGCAGTGCAGGGCTCTCAGGTGGACAAAACTGCACAGCCATTGTGTCACAGGCATCCTAGAGCCAGGGGAGGTTTGGGGAGGGATGGTGGATGGGATGGCTTTGCTTTCTGTTGCTGAGTAGACCAGGACCCTTGGGGCTGGAAAAGCCATGACTGGGCTGGGATGCACTGGGAAAGCCATGATTTGGTTGGATTGCAGCTGCCTGGTGCTCCACGGCCACAAGCCCAGGCAGTGCCACGAGCCCCATTCTCTTCTCGCAGTCTTTATCTACTCCATGCCTGGGTACAAGTGCAGCATCAAGGAGCGCATGCTCTACTCCAGCTGCAAGAGCCGGTTGCTGGACACCGTGGAGCAGGAGTTTTGCCTGGAGATAGCCAAGAAGGTAAGTGCGAGCCCACCCATGTGGGGTGGAGGGCTCCCATGGCATGGGACCTCCGTGGTCCCATGGAGGGGACCACCCATGGAGGGGGTCTCCTCACATGGAGCAGAGACCCATGTGAGGCATCCGCAAGGGAACTTACCTCAGCCTTGGTCCAGCCCCACTGGTGGGCTCAGGGGGGAATTGGTTGCCCCAAAGGTGGGTGTCGAGATCCCACTAACCCCCTCTCCACGCTCCTGGCTGCAGATCGAGATCGATGATGGAGCCGAGCTGACGGCGGAGTTCCTCTACGAGGAGGTGCACCCCAAGCAGCACGCCTTCAAGCAGGCCTTCGCCAAGCCCAAGGGGCCCGTGGGGAAACGGGGACAGAAGCGGCTGATTAAGGGGCCGGGCGAGAACGGGGAGGACAGTTAGATCCCGCAGGACCGGGCGGTGAAAGGACAGCATCCCCGCGGCGCTTCCCGGCTTCCTCTCTGCTGACCTGGGGATCTTTCCCTCCATCTCAGCCTGTTGGGTTTTTTTTTCCCCTTCTTTTTCCTATTTCATTCCTTTTTTTAAACGTCAGGATGGCTTGTTGCACCTGGGGGCAGAGCGATGGGGAGGGTTCAGGGTTGTCAGTGTTTCTTTTCCCCGTGTCCTTGTGCAAGCCCCGGGGCTGCCGGAGGAGGATGGGGGCAGCAGGGTCACGTCCCCCAGCCTTGCTCCTGTCCTCCCCGGGGTCACAGCCACTGTTCTTGGTGTCCCCCGGGTGACTGAAGGACACACTTGCCTGCAAGCTGCTCTATGCAAAGGGGAGGGGGTGGTGCTGGGGATTCCTGTTTGAAAAGAGAAAATGCTTCTTTCCCTGCTCCCCCAGCCCCCAGATTTTGCTCCCCCCATCCCGCTCTCGGTGTGCATGGCCCCTCTGCCCCAGGCCTGGAGCGATCCTGCACCCCCTCGGGGTGCGGGCAGGACCCTTCCCCATGGCATGGGCTTTGCTGGCAGGAGTTTGTCCCTGGGGGGAGGCAGCTGGCGGAAGGCGGAATGTCTCCCCCAGTCCTGAGCTCATCCTGGCCCTGGAAAAAGGTCAGTCTGCCTTCTGGTGATATTTGCATCCCCTTTTTGAACCCCCCCGGTAAGGCTTTTTCCCTGGGAGGGAGCTGTTACAGCCCTGACTTAGCCCCATCCCTGTTTAGGATGGGAGCCATGAGGCCTTGAGCCCTGGTCCCACCCTTCCCCATGCCCCAGTCCCTTCTGTCACCCCCCTAGTTTGCTGCTGGCTCTCTGGTCTGGGGCAGCCCCGTGGCTTAAAAATCACATGGGCTATCCCAGTTCTCGTGTGGGGAAGCGTGACAGCCCCTGCGTGTCCCTCCCGGGGTTGTCCCCAGCCACCAAGGGCCATCATCAGCTCTCGGGCATGACCTTGGCGCTGTGAATGGGGGCTTTGGTGGAGAGAGCACCTTGCTGCTGGGTACCAGCAAGGGCTCGAGAGCCCCCCACCTCCCTGGGAAGATGAAAAGGGGGTTGGTGAAACCTGCCTTCGGCTTTCCTGCTGCCCTGGCAAATGTGCTGACGTTGCCTTGGCCTCGGGGGAGCAGGAGCGGGCAGTGGGGGGTTTGAAGCTGGGGGGAGCAGAGCACACTGTACTGAACGCTGTATTTTCTAAAGAATAAAGTATTTTTAAAACAGTCTGATGCTCTTTGGAGGTCCCCTGGGTTCCCCAGGCTTGGGCGTTTAGCAGGTCCTGAATTGCTTGGTTGCTGGCTCCTGGCTAGTGATAGCCATCGCAGCCTGCCTGCTGTGGCTGCATCCAGCCTAGCCCCCGAGGACTTGCACTTTAATCCAGAGCTCTGGGACAACCATTTAACGCCCAGCAGGAGTTTATCCCTCCAGCAATGCCTGGAGCTAGAGCCAGCTGCAGGAGGTGACGTCCCTGCTCAGACCAGCTCTCCTCCTTTTCAGGGCTGGTGATGATTTGGCGAGGCTGTGACGCCACTGCCTGGGGCTGTTGTTTTCATGGCTGGGGTGAATCCCTGTGTGACAATGGGGAGAGAATACGGGCTGATGCTGAGCCAAGAGAAGGGTTGGGAAAGCGATGGGGTCTATCACCATCCCAGGCCCCAATCCCTCCTCCTCCTCCCCCAGGGCAAGGCAGAGATTCCCAGGCTCCTGGGAGGGGAGCCGGACCCTGCACCTCCCTCTGCAGGGGGCAGCTGCCCTACCAGAGCTCTTCAGCACCAAAGAATGACCCGCAGCCAAAATCTAACTCCAGCTGGGCTGCGGCGTCTGAATTTCCCAACAGTGGGTCCTGATGGAGAAGCAGGGAAGCATGTCCTGGCTTGTGATGCAGCCACCAAAAGCCACTGCCTCCCCCCTCCTTGCCTAGAGGAGCTCAGCTGCAACTTGGATATAACCTTTTATTTATTTTTTTTTAATTTATTGTGGTGTCCTGAGCAGGTTTCCCAGAGGAAAGGCTCTCTGTGTGCTGCCCCAGGATAACCCAGGCCCAAAACGAGCCTCTTTGCGATGAGCCTGGTGGGGTTTACACCAGGTCAGAGCCATGCCGTGTCTCGGCTCTACTCACCGTGCCCAGGATGAGGTGGACAATTTGGGAAGCTGGCTGTAAAACACCACTATTCCCAAAAAATATAAAACCAAACCTAAACAAAACAAACGGCTTAACACAAAAACCCCAAATGAGTTTCCCCTTGGCGCAGAGGAGGTGCTATGTGTGGAGCAGCCTTGGTGCAGGAGAGGTCCCTCTGTGTATAATTACTAATAATCCTTCAAATACGCTGTAGTTCACTGAAAACACTGGTAAAACCTGTAAAGAGCTCACCCCAGCTGGGTGGGGATTGAAAACTAGGATGAGGAGAGAAAAACCTGTCAAAGAGATTTGCACTATAGATAGGACTAAAGCTGCTCCTGGGCTGGTGGGGTCCCCCCAGGGCGAGAGAAGGAGTTTGACTGCAACAGGGAGACCCCAGCTGCTCCCCAGAATGCTCAGGAGGGGGCTGCCCCATGGCAGAGGGTAGCCAAGTCCCTCCTCAGTGTGGACAGAGGTGGTAGCTGCACAGCTGGGGAAGAAGACACATTACTGCAGGCAGGTTGCCCTGTTGGTCCTCCATCCCAATGTCACCAAGGCTCAAGCCAGAAGCCAGCTCCTTTGGTGACAGAGTGGGCTGATGACACCAGAGCTGTCTGACAAGCTCATTCACCCTTCTCCTTGAGATCCTCTGCCCCTTCTGTGCCCGGTAATTTTTAAACTTGCACAAATATACTGAGAGGGAGTGAGGGATGTCCCGCATTTCCCACCATACCCCCTCACTGCCCCCGGCCCCCTGTCAGCGCAGCCACCCCCAGCTGAAAGCCCCCCTGCCCTGTGCCAAAGGATGACTATGTGTGGCCATGGGGGAGATGGCCAGGAGCAGTCCAAGGACTGCAGATCCCCAGCTGGGCACCCATCCCATCCCATCCCATCTTCCATCCTGTCCCATCGCATCCTTTCCTATCCCCTCCTATCCCATCCTGTCATCCCCTTCTCCCCCCCATCCCATCCCATTCCATCCCATCCACCTCACCCCAGCCTGACCCTCCTGGCTGTCCCATCCCATCCCCTCACTAGGCTTAGGTATCCCAGGCCAGGTGTGGATGTGGGCAGGCAGCACTGTTCCAAGGGCAGCCTTGTTCTGCTCCCTGTGGGGGCTCAAGACCCCCTGTTCCCTCTGCTCACCTGTCCCACACCACACAACACCTTCTTTATCCCAGCCGTGGACCCAGAGAGCCACCAGTTCTCCATGTCCTGGTGGCCAGTGGAGTCTCTAGGGTCTGATATAAGGGTTGAGCGCAGACCGCTGCCTCACCCGCAGCACCGCCTGACAGGCACACACCGTCCGGCTCTCTGCTTTTGTGAAGTTTGTCAGGATTTAGATCAATTCACAGCTCACCCTCTGTTAATTTTGGTTGAAAATTAGTGGAATAGAATGTATAGAGTGGGACGGGGGGGTGCTGAAGCGGTGCAGGAGGAAGAGAGGAGCCTCCGAACAACTCGCACCAACGATCGCGTGTGCTGGGTTCCCTTTGGAAAGCAGGTTACAAAGCCAATGCCAGCTCAACACCGAGCAAATCCCAGGAGCAGCTAAAACACTCACAAGCCTGGCTGCTGCCTCCTGACCCCGTGTCCCTGCCCCCAGCACACATGCCGGTTAATGGATACGCAACCCCTCTCTTCCTTTGTAAGGTTTGAGCTAAAAAAGTCTTCCCTGCAGCACACCCAAAGCTCTGGGGGTTGAGTTGATGTTGTGGGAAACCCAGGTTTGGTCAGCAGCCACCAGTGCCACCTCAAGGCACGTGTGCCAGGGGACAAGGCCACCCCACCATGGTTTGTTCAGTCAGGGAGGGAGTGCTATGGACCAACAGCTTCAGAGAGAGGAGGTGGCTGCCGGTGGATGTGGCTGAGCATCCCCACAGCCAGCCCAAGCGCTACGGGGTTTTAGGACTCACAAATGAGGGCTCATGGGCTCCATGGCAAACTAGCCACAGGGGAAAGGTTGGGACAGGGATGCTTTTCCTTGAGGGATTCCCAGGTGGAAAAGCGCAAAGGACAAAATCTCAGAGGAGATATCTCCTTTGGCTTCTGCTCCCCTGAGAGCTGGAGCAGAGGAGTTGCAGAGGAGTTGCACCTGGTTGTAAGCCCAATGTGTGAATTGAAAGAGCTGCCTGGCATCTGGGCTATGAAACCACAGGTGCCAACGGGAAAGGGGGACGAGCCCTCGCCCTCTCAAAAGCTCCATGCCCTGCTCAAAGCCCTGCTTGTGGGGTGGTAGGGAGCAGGAGCAGTAAGGAGTGAAAGGATAGTTTCCCAAGGGGGTAAGTATATCCAGGATCAGCTCCCTGGATTGTGCGAGCCTGGGGGTGCGTGTGGAGAGGGGGGAGTCTGACCCAGCCTGGGGATGATGAGGGATGGGGTCAGGCTGGAGGGTGGCTGGGGCACAGGGCATCCTAAATAACCAGGAGCCCAGTATTGCCCCCTCTCTCCCTTCTGTACACCTCACCCCTTGTCTGCCAAGAAATGGAGTTTTCTGTGTACCAAGGCTGCCAAAACAGGCAATCAAGGGAGAGCTCCTGTGGTGGGACCAAGGGATACCCATGTGGGATGTCTGTGGCTGCAGCATCCCTTTGCAGCCCCTCGCTGGGGTGGAGACTGTGGGAACGGCTTTTGCTGGAGGAGGGGGTGCTGTCAGGAAGGGCAGCTTCTCCCCACCCTGGCACCTCCCTGGTGAGCAGAAGCAGATCAGGCTCTGCTGGGGGTCAGGGAAAACCCCAGGCAGTGGGGTTTGGTTGCCACCTTCTGCTCCATGTGTTTGCCCTGTGAAAAGGTTAGGGCTTAAAATCCCTGACCCCTTAGATGTTTCCCTGCATTACCAGCTTCTTTGTGCCTAAAGCACCCCGTCTGTCCCATTGCTGCCTGTCCCTCCGGGCAGGGGTCTGAGCAGTCATTCCTGGGCTGATGTGGAGCTGGACCATGTGAATGCAAGAAAAGCAGGAGGTTCAGACCCATGATGCAGTTATTTGGTTGTGCTGCTGATGCTCAGATTGAGACCTGCTGTCCGCATCCACGCGGAGCCTCTGAGAGGTGGTTGGTCCGGCAGGGAGCAAAGCTCATCCTGGATTTTTAAGGGGAGTAAAACATGGGTTTGCTTTTTGGGAGGAGGAGAGGAAAGGTCTTCTGGGGGCTGAACACACCCTGAGGGGAATACACGTGGTGAGCCACCAGCATGGGCTCTAAAATACCCGTTACCAGGCAGGAGACCCTTCCCTGAGCTGCAGATAACAGGGAGGACGTGAGGCTTTAAAAGCTGCAGCACTGGGGGCAGAGATGGGATGTGAGGTCCTTCCTGTGCCAGAAGGGAAGCTCTGGGAACTCAACTTTTGGTGCCCAGTGACAGGACAAGAGGAAATGGGCACAAACTTGAGTATAAGAAGTTCCACCTAAACATGAGGAGGAA
>JAOXNO010000003.1:16771102-16817284 GCA_028565335.1 Limnodromus scolopaceus
TGGAGTCTCCTTCTCTGGAGACATTCAAAACCTGCCTGGACAAGTTCCTGTGCAACCTGCTCTAGGTGGACCCGCTCTGGCAGGGAGGGTCGGACTAGATGATCTCCAGAGGTCCCTTCCAACCCCATATGATTCTATTCTATGACAGGACAGGAGATGTGAGCGCTGGGGAACTGAGCAGGGGCTGAGGAGCTGCAGTGCAAGAGATGTGCCCCAAAATAAATGGGTGCAAGGCACCAGGGACATAAGAGCTGTGAATCTGGTAGTGTTAATAATGCTCCAATTATTATCATTATTACTACCATAGCTGTCTAGGAAACAGCCTGGACTTAGCTTAAAGCGGCAGCAGTGAGAGCAGGTGCTAGGAATGGTGTTTGGGGCATTTATTTCCCCGCAGGAGTGTGTTTCACGAGGGGCAGCTGGGGCTGGACAGGGTGGCTGAGTGCACAGCCCGGGAGCTGTGACAGCATCCTCCTCCTCTTCCTCCTCCTGTGGCAAAGTCCTGCTGGCAGGAGAAGCTGACCCCAGCCTGATGGGCTATTTTCAGTCCAGTTCCCTAAAGAAATGAAGGTCCCGAGCTCGTGATGCTGCTTTCTTCCTCCGGGGCTGATCCCATGGGTTATCTCCAACCACCTACAGCAAGCAGTGAGAGGCTTGGCAGAAAACTGAGGGCCCCAAAAGCTTTCTGAACATTAACAGCTCCGTCTCTGCCCGGTGGGGCTGTGCTGTGGAGGAGGGAGCCAAGGGGTGGAAAATGTCACAGCTTGCCCAGCCTGGGACCTGGCCCTGGTAGGGAAAGGATCCTCCTGATGGCTCTTCCCAGTGATGGGGAACATGTGCTCCTGTTTGCACTTAGGACATTTTCACGGCCCCCTGTGCCGCCGGGGGTTTCTCCATTGTGTAAATAGGGTGAGAAAGGGAGGAGGGCGTGAGTTTAGGGCTATGCAATGTTCAACTAGATCAATTATTTCTGTCCCTAACAAATGTCAGAAGTGGCTTTACAGCTGCGTTCTCGCTTGCTTACTCTGCCGCTGCCATGGACCATTTGTCTCAGACTTTAAACATCTTTTACTGATTGCTTCCTCTATTATTTTCCAGAAACCAAACTAAAGCTTACACAAGCACCCCTTGTTATGCAACCTGCCATTCAAGTTCTGTTTGCTGGGAAACAATATGTGTTTGTTTTTTTTGTTCTTTGGCCTTTTCACTGGGGAAAATTTATCCTTTCTATGTCTCATTGGATTTGTCTTTCCTTTGCAGTTAAGTGATGGACTTCTGCCGGCCTCTTACTGCGCTGGTTCTGCTTTCACACCCCTCCTTGAACTCAAGAGAACTTGTCACGCTGGACGTTAACGGACGCAGAGGTACCGAGTGCCACGTGCCGAGGTTAGTCGTGCTCCTGTCATTTCAAGGGTTGCTGGCTTTGAATCTTAGGATTTGGTTCTCTCCTGTGACTAATTTGGAATAATGTTTGAGATTTCGGATAGCCAGTACCCTTCCTGTGTCTTATTTCTTCTCCTCTGCAGTACGGCATGTAGAGTAGCTGCTGTAAAAACTAGACAGGAGAATTGGGCTTATAAACTGGTATGTAAAACCTACTGGGTCGATCCTGAACGCTCTCAGTGAAGAAACTAGAAATGCAAGTAACGCTATACTGTCACGTTATGGCTATATATTAGTCAACGCGTCATGTGTTGTCCCCCACACACACACTGATTGCCTACGCCAGCAGCTGGGAATGGCACTGAAGGCAGGTTGTAGTGTTTCTGGGAGAGGTCGGTGTAGGATCTGTGGCTTTTTACTTGATGTCTCAAGTCAATGTAGTAATATAACCTAACATATGAGTTAATGAGAAAAGCTCTGTAAGGAAGATGTATATCCTTTCAGTGTTAGGCCACAAGCTGCTCGAGGCAACGCAGGGTCAGGGAGTGGCACCGTGTTTTTCCTCGAGTAGCACCGAACTTGTCTTGGTGAGATCAGGATAATGTCACACACCTGAAAGTTAATCCACTTGGGACCAGCAACGTAGCCACTTGCACGCCGGATAACCCAGCCGTGGGCCTGAGCACGCCAGTCCAAACACTGCCTCGTTTAGCTACAGAGAAAAACTGCCCTGTTAATCCTGAAGCCTGATGGCTTCCTCCTTCCTGCACCTCACATGACGGAGGCAGCAACCACTTGACCAGCTGGCACGTGGCCTTTAAACAGTAGTTTGAGTGCTTGGGAACTCAAATATAAGAATTCTTCTGAGAGCAGCAGCGTGCTCCAGTAGATGCTTAAATGACTGGTGACTTCCAGTTGATGGAGCTGATGATTTGCTTTAACTTGGGCTTCCATCACCTCAATGCGTGGCTGTTTGATACTATAATGGATCCCTAATGGGGAGTTTCACAGTGTGAGCGTGACAGCGATGGGCAGTGCCAGGAGGGTGGCTTGTCACATCCAGAAAACAAGAGTACCTGGACAGAGCAGCTTGCGAGCGCTAGGCTGCAGCAGTTCTTGGGCATGCCTGTACCTGAAGGAAGCAGTTTAGTGCTTTGCTCTAGACTTCATGCTAATATTGACCTCCGAGTACATGTATAAACCCACAAAACTACTTCCCCCTGTTCAAAGCACACCCTTGCTATTTGTAAAGGCATTAACTAGCATGCCAACTAGGCAGAAGGCCCAAGTTTCCACAGGGGTTGCAAAAGCAGCACTGATATTCTCTTACAATGACTTCTGTTGGGGACATGAATTATTAGATTGCCTACCAATAATCAGTTTTCACACTGAAGTCTTGGCTCTGAGCACACTGGGGAGCAGACTGCAGATTTGAGGAGACACAGGCAGCCAGAGGTAACCTGCATCTATCACTTGCAGCAGTGAATGTGCCTTCCTTTCCCCACCACTATGCCACCCAGCCACCCTGGTTTTCTAACAATCAAGCTTATTAAATCCCATACACAAAGGGGGAATGCTTGTGCACGCAACTTCAAAGGAAACATGGCAGTAGAGGGAGACAGCATCTAGCAGAACCCAGTCTAAATGCCTGCACCCAAATACATGGGTCAAAGCTTACTACACAGCACTTCTTTAGTAGACTCTTGCTTAAGTTTCAGGCAGCAGCTCATGAGGAGATCTAGATACCTTTTTTCTTTTCATAAGAAGTGAACCCATCTCTTGTTGCACACCAGGAAACACTACTGAAGTTCTTTTGGCATACGCTCATTGAAAAGCATTAAGCTGTAAACCATTGTTTTTATTCCACCAGCTGCCCTTCCAACCACCGACACTCCAGTTTCACTTATGGAAGATAAGTAGAGAAGCAAACAAAACCAGAACTGGGCATAATGGCTCTAGAAATTTATTTTCAGAGCTTAGTGCTTCAACTATGATTAAAATACTTATTAAGCAATTTAAAAATGCTACTGACTGGGTACTGGAACCAGACAAGACTACAATTAACACAATTACTTTCATGCACTGACAGACACTAGTTTGCTCATGCCACTGAAGTAGGATCTCTCCCGTTCACTCATCACTTCAAAATGTAGGGGTCTTCTACAGAAGTTGCATTCAGCTGATGAATGTGGTTTCAGCTCCAGACCAACATCTTTCCATGTGGCCAGCAGTTTTTCTGTTAAGAACAGGAAAGTTAATCAAGTCTTAAGACAGTGGATTGCTTTAGAGAAGCAGCAGCAGTAGTGTCAGCACACCTATCTTCCTAGCAAATGAGGAGGGATAACAGGAATTCACTGTGACATAATTTACCTCTTGAGTGAGGTGACTGGGCTGCAACTAAGTCTCAGCTGTCCTCATACCACCTCTTCTGACAGGATCAAGGAGCTACTTTCCCTGGACTGTTTAAGACATGGTAACAGCTCAGCAGAGGACAACACATTTCTTTGGACCCCATGTAACAAGTGGAGATTGGCTTGGACAATGCTGGGGCTCTGCTCACGCAGAGGTGGCTGTGGGAGAACTGGCTGGGTACAGGACTGCACTGGCCTTGCAGACTCTATTCTAGGTGGCACTGCAGTGGCTGTCACATGTCATCCTCAAGGCAGGTTAAGTGCAAAAGTACACACTATGCTGCAGACACTGTCCAGCTAGTGGCATCTAGAACTTAAGTGCTTCCTAGTCTCATCTTTAGTACAAAGACTAGGCAACCCAAAATTTTCATTGCACCGATGCAAGAATCGACTTACCAAGAAAATAACTCATCATCTGAGGAGTGTGGTGAGGTGTCGGGGCAATACGTAGCAGCTCTTCTCCACGGGGAACCGTGGGGTAGTTGATTGCTTGGACATAGATGCTGTGCTGGCTCATCAGCTTGTCACAGATCTCTGTGTTTTTAGCAGCATCTGCAACCTAAAGTTCAAAATTGCAAGTTACAAGATCAACCAAAACATGCAAGGTGGCAGAACTTGGCTAGCCACAAGAATCAATTAGGGTTGGTGAGTCTTCCTTGTGCCGCTATAAGTAGCATATGCATCAGAAAGAAGAGCCCAAAGCTTGTGCTGTAGAGCCCTCTGGGCACAAGCACACCACTGCACCCCAGGCAGGTAGCTGTTTATCCCTGAGCTCTTCTTTTTAGTAGCTTGTTAGCAGTCTCCTTGCTCTCCTTTTATTGCGAGATTGTGGATTTCATACACTTTATCATTCTGCTTTACAACATTTACAGGAGACTGAGCTTAACTTAAGCCAGACTCCTAGCACATCACTGCCGAATACAAGGACAGATTTGAACTTTGTGAATGTTAACCAACACCTGACAGTGTAATGTGATCACGGACAGGAGAACAGGACACTGTTGGTACAGGTCTGTGGTTCCCACGTACTCACCCTGATTGGAATGATGTGGCTGGGGCAGTGCACCACAGGCAGCCCCGCATCCATCAGCATCTGTCTCATAAGCTTCACATTGCGTTGGTGCTGGCGCCTGAGAACTTGCCCCTCCGCGCTCTTCAGAGTTCGGACGGATTCTAGGGCACCAGCTAAGAGCATGGGTGGCAGGGACGTTGTGAAAATAAAGCCAGCAGCATATGAACGAACAGTGTCTATCAGAGAACTTGTACTGGAGATGTATCCTCCTACACAGCCAAATGCTTTGCCTGTGGGAAAAAAGCAACCAAGCTTATTCCTTCTGCCCATTAGACTGGCTTGAAGTATTATAGCCTTTCACTTGAGGGAATGAGTTATTTTGACTACATATTTAACGTAGTCATGGCAGGCAACAATTCTAGCCTCCTCCTGCTAATCTTGTATTTACTCAGCACATGCTACAGCTTTATTTTTAAGCCATGGGTTTAGTTATTACACAGCAAGGAGAGTTTAAGACTCTCCAGACGCTCAAGTTTTGATTTTGGGGAAGACCTTATAAGCCCAATCATCAGGCATAGACTTCAATAGTGGCCCCAAGAGTCAACACTAAGTCTCTCAGCAGATTTAAATTAATCTGTTTCAGAGACGCTAGAAATAGCCTATGCTAAGGAGCACACAAGGTTGTTACTGAGACTGTGAGGCTGATACCAGCCCCGCTTTCCAAACGTTCAGGTACCAGAACGGAGGCACAGGTAGAACTAGGAAGTCTGCTGAATGCATCTGTTTCTGTTAGCCTGTAGGCCAAGACTGTAAGTTTCAAAGCCATGAACTTTCCTAGTGAATTCTATTTATGTTTTGGAAAGTTGTTTAAACAACTTTCCAATTTGCAGCAGTAAACTTACTCCGAAGCCTGCATTCTACTCAGATAATAGCAGTTGCTTCAGTTCTTGCTAAATCTCTTTACGTAACTCCCCATCTCGAGTTTCTAGACTAGGAACACTCCATTTCACATAAAAGAACTAAGCACTACTAAATATAGAGTACTACTCTACTAGCTTTCTCACCTGAATTTATTCTTGAGTTGTATAATGTGCCACTGGAAGACTTTTTGCTAGCTTGTTTAAAGAAAAAAAAACACAAACCAACGCTACCTTAACTGATTTGTAAAGCAGTGTAAGCAGCTTAACACCAGCTTTTCAAACCATGGGGCATACTTAAATCCCCTGGGCTTTCTGAAAAATCCTAGTCCCCAACAGCCCTTAGGAAGTTCATGTGAACAGACTGATTTTGAGTTAACCCACTTAATTTGGTTGCTCAGCAGCTTTGCTGCTTTAGCTTCTGTGAAAACACCAGGCCATGCATACCAAGCGTTCCAGAGATTATGTCCATCTTGTGCATGATTCCATCCCGGTCTCCTATACCACCACCTCGAGCTCCATACAGCCCCACAGCATGCACTTCATCGACAAAAGTGATTGCCCCATGCTCGTGGGCCACGTCACACAGCTCTTCCAGAGGACAGACTGCACCTAGGAACCAAAGCAGTGACTGGCAGGTTAGGATTCGCTGTACTCAGCTTGGATAAATATCAGAAGTACCCCCTAACACCAGGCACTTCAGAAGACTGTTTTCATGCAAACCCTTAGAGCACTGTACACTTCTAGACCTAAAACACAGGTGATTTAAGCACTAACTGCACTGGAAGGAAAGAAAGAAAGAAGGGTTTGATGTCAACTTACCATCCATTGAGTGAACAGTTTCAAATGCAACGATTTTAGGGGTAGATGGATCAGACTTCTTCAATAGTTCTCGAAGATGGTTGACATCATTATGGCGAAATATGTGTTTTGGCACCCTGCTGTTTCGGATCCCCTGGATCATGGAGGCATGGTTTCCAGAATCAGAGTAGATCTCACAGCCTGAGGGAACAGCCCAGTTACACTTTAAGTATAGAAAGCATTACCCAGTTCCCAGCATTGCTTTATGCATGGGAAGTGTTCAGACAGAAAGGGTAGCACATTCTAGAAAATGCTGCTCTTGATCAAAAGAGCAAGTTACAGATCATGAAGCAAGAATAATATTTAAGGATCATTTTAGGTGTTTAAACTAACACAAACTTGAGCTTAAGGAAATACAGATGGGTTTTTCCAAGTCCTTAATACATTTCTCTAAGTTACAGAGGGAAAGAAGTTCACACTTACAGGTGAGAGGACACTAAATTCCTGCCGCCTCATTTTCAGGTGGAATTTAAATGTAAGAGCAGAAGACTCTGTGCTTTTTGTCTAATGCCTTCTGCAGTTCCTAGTTCCTAGATCTCAATCTCAGCAGGCTGCTACTGTGATTTGCCCAATTTGAATATGGCACTTAAAAAACCAAACACTGTACTTTGCTAATCGAGTAAGATGAATCCTCACTTTGGGTAGTCATTTGTGACAAATACTCCCAACCGCTTAGAGCAGGGTTGTGTTTTTGTGGTAAACAAGGGGTGCAGTGTGAGATCTCACCTGGCAGCATCTTGGCTAGAGTAAAGAGGGTGGAGTCATTGGCTACAAAGCAAGATGAGAACAACAGTGCTGCGTCTTTTCCGTGAAGATCAGCTAGTTCTTTCTCCAAATCAACATGAAATTTGCTTGTTCCCGAAATATTTCTTGTGCCTCCTGCCCCAGCACCATGTTGTTTCAGTGTCTCCCTACAGAGGGCCCAAAAAGAAGCATTAGCATTACTGTGTGACACACAGATGAATAACGGATCATTGCCGAAAACAGTCTAGTTTTACAATACATAATTGGTATTGCTCTAAAAAAGAACTGGCTGCAAAAAGCAGCTGTAATGTTTAAGGTCTTTGAGAAACCTGCACACCTCAGGAATCCAATAAGCTAAGAAAACAGTTACCAAGTAGAGCTGCAATATATCATCCAGTTTATCTGGTAACATCTGCTCATTGCATCCTGCTCACTGCAGGAGGGCTGGACTAGACGACCTTTAAAGGTCCCTTCCAACCCAAACTATTCTATGATGATTCTATGATCTGGGGGCTTCTGAGCAGGGTCAGTAATGGACAGGTGTACTGTTGCCCTGGGGCTAAATACTAAGTTACCTACCCCAGCTCAAGAGAAGGCTGCAAGCTTAATTATATACCAAGAATGATATCAGAAGCAGCTTATGTAGCACAGTACAGAAATCAATTCTTCAAAAGCCTTCCCACAAAGGCTTCTGCAGGGCACTATAGCTTGACACAGCCTCTTAAGAACACGGCACTACTCACATAACTGCTCCACACACACGAGGGTGACGACTCATCCCCAGGTAATCATTGCTGCACCAGACAGACACCTCTTTCTTGGTGATCAAAGAATCAGTATAGTCATCTGCCATGGGAAAGACCTGTGCCTTTCGGTTCACCGTTTTGAATACTCGGTAGGTGTGATCCTTCTTCTTTTCATCTATCTTTTTCTCAAAGAACTGATCATACTGGAAGGTTGATACAGCTGAAATGAGACAGAAACTTAAGCACACAGGAAATAATCACAAGAGACCAGGCCTATGGGGGCTTTGCCAGACAATCTTACATTTTGGCAAGTTATCCTGAAGCAGGTGAGAGACGCTTTCTGGTCTTTGCTTCAGCACCATATCCTTAAACTTCTTGAGCAAGCCACTCTGCTCTTCTCCCTCAGTCTCAATGTTCCTCACCGTGGAATTAGTTGGTATTTTGGCAAATTCTGTACCTACAGACATTGTTGTAAATTCCAGTGAGCTTAATCAATTTGAAACAAAATGAAGTTGAGCTCAGCAAAGCCAACATTTTAAATAACTCTAACTCTTCATTCTTTAGGAAGCACATGCCTGAATCCATGTGCCCCTGTTAGGATCTACTATTTTATTTGCTTACAATTTTGCATTGTACGTAACAAGAGGAAAGACTTGCTAATCGATGACAATACAATATGTAATTTCCTCACAACACATTTAGTTCATCATGACTCACAAAAGCACTCCATAGAGCTAAAGTATTTATCTGAAATATGGTACACACCTAACCAAAGGCAGAGTCCTTTTAATTCCTAGTATTTTGTTCAGTTAGCACAGATTTTTTTTTTTTAAACTATGCGACAGAAAACAAACAGAAAAGTAAAATAAGCTTCCTGAGACAGACAGCAAGGCTTTACTGATATTGATGAAAAGTTCCTTCCTTTGAAGGGACAGCCCTTCCGCATCAGGATTGCAAGCCAGCCAACACCCTTTAGTTCCATAAACAAAAAAAAAGTTTGCTTGCTTTCCAGCTTTGATTTGTGCTGGTACTTGCCTAGTACCTCGACCCAGTTTCTTCCCTCTCTGGATATACCACCTTTGTCTATACCAGCACCCTGACAAAGCTCTCTTCAGTTCTAAGCATCCACTTGGGACACAAACCTAACACCTCAATTCACACATTTAGAGAAAGCATATGAAAATACAGCATACGGTATTCCCACAGCAAAATCACCCAGGGGGAACACTGCACAATACTGCAGGTGTGCTATTAACACCTTTGTTCTCCCAACAGCTTTTGGTTGAAGTCCCCCATAATCCTGTGTAATTTAAGTGGTGACAGTTAGACTTGGCACACTCTAGAGAACAGTCAGGCACCAGAAGCTCTCGGAAGGAACCAGTGCACAGAATACATACCTTTCCTGTCCGCATGCATTTCCTGCACATCTTCTTGGAGTTCTAGGCTGGCTTTGCAGAAAACATTACTGTTCTTGTGATTCATCTCAGCTGCCAGGAATGGGCATTTGGTAGCAGAGCTCTGGCTAGCACCAGCAGGTGGGTGGCCAGCAGGTGTCTGGGATCCATCTGTAGTCTGTTGGGCCACCTCTTTGGCATTTTTGGCCTCTGAGGTGGGGGAAGAGAAAGGAAATCTCTTCAGCTTCATCATTTTAATACAGTGACTTAAGCTTTTCTATTCATTACCTTTGCAATTTATTTGGCACAGGCTATTAACTGAGCAGTCAGATTTTACTTATACAGGCACAAAATCCCTCTAACACCCAAGGGGGCTTATGATTTATGATACTAGATGCAGCACTATACCCTTTGGGGGGGGGAATAAAATAAAAATCTCTTTCACTCCAAAAGGGGAGATTTTCTGTTGAGGATTTTGGCTACTTTCAGCCACCGGCCCTTCCTCTGCCACAAGCCTCAGTGCTTTCCCCTGAGTGCCAGGGTAAGGCTCCCCCAAGGAATGTCACCGGGCGGGGTTGAAGAGCCGCTGGAAATCCCAGCTGGGTGATCCGGGATCGCGGATCCCCGGCCGGAGGTCGCTGCAGGACGTCCTGACAGGCCGCCCTCCCGTTTGTGCTTCGTTACCACAGACATTTAAAGGATTAAGCAACCCTCATCTCGGAGCTGCCCATTCCAGAAGTTTCCTGCTATCTACGATGCCTGTATATTTTTTTTCTTAATTAAGGGCGAATAGGTCAGCCGGGAAGCTTCCCGCTACGGTTACCGCGACCCAGCCCGCCGCCCGCTCGCCCTGAAGAGAGGCCTGGCCGCCGCTCCGCCGCCCCCATATCCCTACTCACCCCGGCGGGCGGCGGGGGTCTCCTCCTCCGCCTGCTGCCCACGGGCGACGGACGTGGCCAGGCCGCGGGCAGGAGCCGCCTCCATCATGCGGGGGCAGTGCTGGGCGTAAAGGAGCAAGGAGGGCCCAGCCTTCTGCAGGAAAGCCTGCGAGACGCGGGCCAGGAACGGGCAGCGCCGCACTACCGCCTCCATCTTCGCCGCTTGAGGGGGGTGGTGGTGGGGAGACCGGACGTGACGTCAGCGGGAACGAGACGACCACCACAGGCGCGAGGACCGGCCGCTACTCCCGTAGCCGGTACCAGCTGCTCCGCCGCCGCCTATATAAGCCCCGCCGGGCACGGCGCATGCGTGATGCGGCTGCTCCTCTGCCGCCGCGGCACGGCGCAGGCGCGGGCCGGGCCCTGAGGGGCCGGGGGCGGTGACCGCGGAGGGAGGTGGAGGTGTTTGTTGTTGGGGGTTGTTGGAGGCAGCTCTCGGGGCGCTGTGAGGGGACGGAGTGGGCCTTAGGCGGCTCCTGGGGGGCCGTGAGGGGATGGAGGGATCCCTGGGCGGCTCCTGGGGCGCTGTGAAGGAACAGCGTGGGCCTTAGGCGGCTCCTGGGGCGCTGTGAGGGGATGGAGGGGCCCTGAGCGGTCCCTGGGGGACCCTGTAGGGCCGGAGGGGGCGCAGGCGGCTCCTGGGGGGCCGTGAGGAGAGGGAGGAGTGGTGCGGTTATAGAGTGGCCCTGAGTAGTTGCTGGGGTGTGTGAGGGGACAGAGGGGCGGAGCGGGCCCAAGGGGGCTGTGAGGGGGCAGCCCACAAGGGGTACATGGCCCACAGAGGAAGAAGAAGTGGGTAGTTGTCGTGCTGTGGGATTCCCCTCAGCTCCAGGCTATGCAGCGCTTGTTTCCCAGAAGCGCTGTAGGCCCTTACCCCCAGGGCAGTAGATTGGGGGGCCCCTAGCGTGCCTATTCTTTGGAAAGCATAAGCTCTGAGTCAGCCGAGTGAGGAAACCCAGCGCTGCTCAGACCCGTCTCATGTATTTTCTTCCTTAACACGCACCTCTGGCTCCCTGCAGAGTCCTTGCCCAGGGGTTCAGAAAGCAGCAGCTCTCACTACTGGTGGTGAGGTCCTGAACCCCTCTCACTTTGCCTACAGGTGGTAGGAATCTAAGAGTTTCTGTATCGGAGATACTCAGACTTCCACCACAGCATTTTTGAAGCGTGGCACCATTGCCCAGGTTTTGAAGATAGAACTAAGACTTGTGAGAAAGACAGCAGCAAGTGAAATTGAATCCTGCATCCCCTGGTTTGCAATAAGGTATTAAAGTTTATTTGTTTAAAAGAATATTTACAGGTGGGTAATGATAAAAAGAGCTCTCAGATATCTGGCTATCCGAGCTGCGTAGTACTAATTCCTGTAAGCGTATACTAACAGCTGAAGTGTGGAAAGAATGGAGAAGAAAGATGACGATGCATTTTTTTCCTCATCTTGCGAAACAATAATTTCACGGAAGAGAGGATGCGGGCAGAGTACTGCCTCTCTCGGCCTCACATCCCTCAGCCAGCTGAGAACCAGCTTGGGCACTTTGAGGCAAGAGTGTTTTTTTTAACAGGTACAGAGTTTTGAGTAGAGCTCTCTTAAAGCTCGCTCCTACTTGACTCGTGTCTTCCTTGCAGTCATGTTGTGTAGTTTCTAGAAAGCGCTCGCAGTAGAGTGATTAGGGAAATACAAATCCTGTGTAGAACTGTGGCTGCTGAACTCAAGTTTGGATACCAAAGGCACCCAGAAAGTATTGGTCAGTATTTACAAGTTGCAAATTAATCTTTAGATTAGAGGGCAGGGGGAAGACCAGCAGGGTATCTGCCTGACCCTTCTCTCTTCATCCCTGACTCACTTTGCGGATGCTGGCTGCAGTATGTAAACTTTGTGATTGGCGTAAGCAGATCAAGAGGAAGGCAGCCTTAAACCATAGCCAAACAGCAGACTCGCTGTCAACTCCAGCACGTTACTAAGCTCTGAGGTAGGAAACAAGACAGAGTTCTGTCCTCATGTTTCAGAGCCCTCGTGGGGCTCTGAAAAAGTAGATAGGGCTTTACAAGGTGCAGGTGTGGGATTTGGGTTTTAGTAAGGCTAGATTTTTTTTTTTAAAGGGTTCATTTCTTGCTTATTAGGAATTTAAGATAGCATTGTTTAATAAGTCTCAATGTTACTTCTTAATTCAATTCATTATTCCAGCAATATAATGCAGAAGTTACCATTAAGAAACAGCCTTTCATCACTGGGTATCATTAAGCTAGATATATACTAGTTTTAATTTGTTCTGTAATACATGATTAAACTAAGGCTATAGTATTTGACCCGACCCCATATAGCAGGTGCGATAGCAAGACTCTTGGTCATTTGGCAATATGAGGACAATGTTTCAAATTATTAGTTCAGTTTGCTCATGAAAAGTGCTTTTTTTTTTTTCACAACTGGCTTTCAGCTGCTGTTACATGCCTCAAATACTTACATTTTACAAAATATAATAGTTAATTAGCACTTGAAGTTTAAAGACAGCTGATCTGTGTTTCAGATTAGTGCTGTCCCCATTCCCCTGACCATCAACATTTGACTCTCTACCCTGAAGCCTTGTGTCACATCAGTCACTTTTAAAAATGAGGAAACGTCACGACGTTCTGCCATGTAGATACCTGAGGAGTGTCCTTGGAGCACAGTGATTATGTCTGAACCTAAGGGATCACTTCAGTGCTCCTTGGATTAATTTCAGTTTTAACAACAGAAATCAAGTCCCACATGCTTCATTTACAGTGGGTTGGTAGTATTTTTCCTTCTCCTCCTATTCTTCCTGTATTAATTGACCGTGGTACTTAACTTGAGCGGGACAGAGGGAATGCATGTTTTTTTGTAAGAGGCACCAGAGAGAGGTGGTGTGCACATATGCTGGCAGAGTACTGCAACAGGCTGCAGAGCTCTTCTGTGTGCACACCTGCCACAGCAGGTTCAATCCCACAGAAATCTGATAATCCCTCTTTATCCTGATAATCTTAACAGCAGCATCTTACCATGTTGCAAGGTTGAGTACATTAGTACATTAGTCTGCTCTGTTGCTGGAATTCAGAAACTCGTGGTTCTGTATTCAAAGGCGCATGTGAAGTCTGAAGCCTGAAGAGCATCTGTTTTTTTACACAAACATCATTCAAGGTTGGCAGCTGAGACACAGTGACCTTGGCCATGATACGGAGATCTCCAAGTGGAGCAGAACTCTCAGCTTTCCTGTCAGACTTCCCTACAATCTGTGCTATTAATCAGACCCCGCAATAGCACTTCTTTAGAGCTTGGTTTTGGTGAATTTATTTAACCTTGTACATGACAGGAGTTGCGCAGAGCTAAATAGTGACGGAATGGCATTAACTTGACCCTCATCTTGGAGAGCTGCCGAAGGAACATGTCCTTGTCAGTGCCCAGAAATGGCTGTGAGCTCTGGGACCAACAGAGCGGGGAAAAGTCAGGGGGAAAGGGTGTCTTCTCAGCTGCTCTGCCAGTTTGAGCCCTTTGGAAATAGCATCAGAGCTTACATCTTGAAGGTGAAATAAATACTAATAAAGCTGCCATTAATTAAAGTTTCTTACAGCTTCAGTGGATTAATTAAATGGTATTTAACAATGTTAATTGTGACAACGTATTATCGTCATCCTACAGGGCTCAGGAGAAACTAGCATGAAGTGCCACGGAAATGCTGTTTGCCACACTCCAGGAGGAGGACTTCAGGCTGTGACAAGGGACAGTACCTCAGCAGCCCAAGGGGGAACAGGGAGCCCATCCTGAGAGAGAAAGCAGGTACGGCGGGCTTGGGAGGAGCAATGACTGCCTGTGAATATGTAAAGGGCAGAGGAGCATGTAATAAAGAAGGAAAATGGTTTAAGCTGAGGGGATAGCATTGGTGCGAGAACAAATTTATTCAGCTCTGACAAAGTTTAGGTTGGAAGGTGGGTAGTTCCTGGCTGTAACTGTGTTTTGGAGCTGGTACCTGAGATGCTGGGTACCAGATGGATTCAGCAGAGGAAGCTCGATCTGCCTGAAAGGCCCATCTGATGCAGCAGCAGGGGAAGGGAAGACTCTCAGCTGCCCTGAGAGCTTCTGCTGATTTTAGTTTTCTAAAGCACATTCCATTCTGATGATTTGTCCATTTTTCTGCTAAATAAGTTGCAAGAGGGGAATAAAAGATTAAATTCCAGCAGTTTGGGAGGTGGATGAGAAGCCACAGAAAGTGCTTCCCGTATAGAAACTGAAATGGAGAAAAAAAGTCCCTGCCACAGGGTCAAGTTGGGTTCTGCAGATGTCTGTGAAGAGTTGCTGCTGAAGGTGGTCTCTTTCCATTTTGCCAGTTTACCATACAGGATCAGGTGTAAGTTACCCTCAATAATTCCCTCCTATCCCTCTTCTCTTGAGCATGTTTTGCCCAATATTCCTGAAAATAGAACTTGATTCACAGCTTTGTAGCCTCCGTTCAGCCTCGGATCTGTCAGCAATTAGCTCCTTTCATGGAATTTTAATGAATTTTATGCTTTTAAGAAAGCATTTAGATACTTCAGCAGAAAAGCAAGAGACAAAGCCCCTCTGCACTCAGCCTGTACAAATGAAAGCATGTAACTGTACCATTAGCAACATTTAATCCCTTTTGCCCACTTCTGAAGACAGAACTGCATGTATTCCTAATTTTTTTCCCACCCAGGCAGTGTCATAAGAGGGCGAGCCAGAAAAACAATTCCCCCTCCCCAAGCACAAGGCAATGTCTATATTGAGATCTGAATTTTCCAAGGGCGTGGATGTGATCCTGACATCTGGATTTAATCCAGACTCAAATTCCAGGCTTAGATCTGAGAACTTCCACCTCTGGTCCTGAGACTGGCAATTCTTACAGAGAACTTAGTTTACCTTTTAAGGCAAAATTTGAGGGTTGTGATAGTAGCTGCATAGTGAAAATTCTTCCCACGCTGAATTTTTTTAGCAGATTTTCCTCATTTGTATCTAGTGTCCTCTCTACATGACAGAACAGGAAATCTCATTCCTTTATAGGACCCTGTAAGCGATAGAGAGTTCGACCAAGCTGGAAGAGCTGCCGAATGCCGAGGCACATGTGACCTGTTGCAGAGTGACTGAGCAGCACCCCTGTTTCAGAGACACAGGCCAGGCAAGCTTCTTACCCCATCTCATACAAAAAAGCGCCAAGTTGGTTTTCTCCACAATGTAATGGCTATCTTTTAAAATTCATGAACTGCTGGTGGGTCCTCACAAGGGTATTGGGTCAGGACTCTCTTGCCCATCTGCCAGGCCCCAGGTGCTGCCCACTGATGCAGGGGAGTTTGGTGTCTTGGCAAAGTCCTATTACAGGGGCATGACTCAGGCTCAGTCGGGACAGCAGAAGCTATTGCCGCCCTCATACAGGGTACCCTGCCCTTCTGCTGAAGGGCACCACCCCCACACCAGGGCTGCTGTGGTCTACAGCCCATCTGATTAACATATCCAGCAGAGGCTTACCTTAATTCTAGAGTATCTCCCTGACATCTCTCCAGTTGCTTCAGATGTGGAAAATCACACAATAGTCTTTCTTTCATCTTGCATCCTCGACTTTGTCTTGCTTTATGCAGCACATGGCAGGAAATGACACATGAATCCTTCCAGCTACTGTGAGTTTTGCACTTGCAATGACTTGCATTCATACCCTTGTTTGCTCTTCTCTCACACTGTTTTCATCCTCCTAGAAAGAACCAGTAAGCTCCAACCAGTATATTTTTAGTTAGGATTATCGCTGGGCTTCAGCCTGTCATTTTTCTTGCACTCATTTCTCCTCATTAATTAGCTACTCAGGCAGAGATATCACCTTCTACGTCCAGTTTAGGAGCTTGAACTCTCTATGTAGTCAGCATAGAGCAGAAGTACCTTAGAAAAAGTCAATCTGAGGGCTTCCTGTGTGAAGGTGTGAGAGGGTGGGGAAAGGACTTAGCTCTGAAGTCAGAGCTCTCTATAAAAACCTGGAGTTTCCAGACAGGAATTAAGTAGATAGCCTGCTGTAAAAATGTACTGGTTTTGGCTGAGAGAGAGTTAATTTTCTTCACAGCAGCTTGTATGGGGCTATGTTTTGTATTTGTGAAGAAAATAGTGTTGATAACACAGGGATGTTTTAGTCATTGCTAAACAGCACTTGCACAGCGTCAAGGGCTTTTCTGTTTCTCACAGCAGCAAGTAGGCTGGGGGTGCATGAGAAGTCAGGAGGGGATGACCCCAACTGACCAAAGCAACATCCCACGCCATATGACATTAAGCTCAGCAGCTTGGAGGGTGGAGGTTGGTTGTGGCTGCTGTGGCTCACGGACTGGTTGGGCCTCGGTCAGTGGTGAGCAATTGTTTTCTTTTGCATCACTTGGTTTTTTTGGGTTTGGTGAGCGTTTTTATCTCTTTGTTGGTTTTTTCCTCTTTTTTAATTATTAAACTGTCTTTATCTCAACCCACAAGTTTTCACACTTTTACCCATCCTACTAGGGGGGAGTGAGTGAGTGCCTGTGTGGGGATTAGCTGCCTACTGGGGCTAAACCACCACAAAAAGATAATCTCTCTGACTTGTATACTTCTCCCATGGGCCCGCAGGGACACCTTACAAGGCAGCAGCATATGCAAGTGCCCTCACTCCTCCTCGGTCACCCCAGACTCAGGCTGACACAGTAAGTTAAATTCTTTGTATAAATCGATGTAGTTTTGTTTGTCAAAATGGAGATTCCCTGACTAGACAGGCTTTTAATCAGTATGATTTCCTGCAGATGTGCATGCTACCTTTTTTTTTTCCAGGTGTAGTAATACAAATAAGATTGCATTTTCAGCCTGAAACAGGGATAAGGGCATCCTGTGAAGTCCTAATAGTCTCTGATCTCTTTTGTGTGGGTGGAATTGATGGAAATTGACAGAAGATGATGGAATTTCAAAAGGCTGTCACCTTAAAATGTCTATTGTAGGTACAGTACACCTACAAGCAAGGCTAGTTGTGGTTTGTTTCAGCAAAGGCTTATTCTTCTCTTATGCATCCGGTATTTTAATTTATTCTGCAAGGATGGATATTTCAGTGAAGTAAGGAGAAGGAGAAGCATTTCGGAATGAAATACCTGCTGATGACATGAGAAGGTGGGGGAAAATCCCCCTCCTGACTAGCCCCACGCTGGGAATTCCTGTGTGGGTGTTATCCCATGAACAAGTACCCAGTGAGGCAACCGGGTGGCTCTTCTGTTACCTGGGTGGCTTTTCTTCTTATCCAGCTATTCCATAGCATTAGATATAGCTGGTCTCGAGACAGTCTTGAGAACGGTTTTGGAAAAAGAAGCAATAAACAGAGGGAAGCGTAAAGCAGTTTTGATCTTTTATTGTTTCCATCAATGGTCAGGGAAACTTTACAGCTAAAGAATTAGTTGATATAGTTAATACTAGTTGCTATAGTTGTATAGTCAATTGGAATTAGCTCCTTGAAACAAACAATCCAAAGGGTCGAGAGGGAAGTGGCCAAGCAGCATAGCAGAAGGATGCCTCACATCTAAGTGGAGATGTTCCAGACATGAGAATAGCATGAAAACGTGTGGCAATAGGGTCTATGAAACATCACAAGGCCAAACCCACTCCTGTGAGTGGGAGGAGAGTCTGTGTAACACCATAGCCCCTGTGCCACAGCAGAAAGCTAGAAGGACAAGCAACAGCCTTCTTGGTGTCTGGCTCCTTCATCTGCAAATCTTTGCATCTCCCAGTGTAAGTGTTGGGGCTTTCTGCCCATGGGGTTTGCTATGCTATTTTGCAATAGCTCTTGTTGCTTAACCTTTGAGATGCAAGACATATTATTCCTCCTCGTGCTCTATAGATAAAGTTAGAGGGTGGTGAAGGTGTTAAAATGAGAAGAGTGGCAGCAATAGGGTAGAAGGGGCCAGTGCTAAAATACGAAGGGAGGAAATTAGCACATCATATCTCCAAATCTGAACTTGGGAGCTGCAGACTAGAGAAACTCTGTGAGGTGTTCAGGTTATTTGAGTATATGAGGCTTCCATTCCTTGTTTGCCTTTGTACTGAACTCTTCGAAAAGCTGGCAAGTGCTCTGTTTGCACTGTCTTACAAACAGCCTAAGTCACGCAAAGCTCTGGGCTCCCAGGCCACTCTGCCTGCCAAGCAGCACAGGCGGTACCAGGAGGAGTGCGAGTGAGGATCAGCCAGGAGAGCTGGGAAGGGAGGTTTCCTGAAGTACTGTGACCCCACTGGCAACCTTTTCAGCATGTAGTTTATTTCACCTGATGGTTTTGCAGCTGCTTTGAAGCCCACTCCAGCTGAGATTTACAGGGCTAGATGACTGAAAGGAGTGAGTTTTACAAGCCTTTGACTTGGTGTGCTGAGCAAACCTAGTCTTGTCAGGTGCTGGCTTGAGGTGGTGGTAATGGTTGAAAAATGTAGTGTCTTTGTATCTCCAGGAGATGTGGTAAAGAACCTGGAGTATCTAATGTCTTCTTTCAGGAATCCCTCCATTTAATCAGGCAAGATGCATGTGCTTTCTCTTGGAAATGCCCTGGGTGAAGAAGATAAAAGCTGATTCTAGGAAATGTCCTAGAAAGAGATGGAAGTGCAAACATAGCTTCATAGAATTGTTGAAGTTGGAAAAGACATTTAAGATCAAGTCCAGCAGTTAACCTAACACTGCCAAGTCCACCACTAAATCCTGTCCCAAGTGCCACATTTACATGTCTCTTAAATACCTCCAGAGATGGTGACTCAACCACTTCCCTGGGCAGCCTGTTCCAACACTTGACAACCCTTTTGGTGAAGAATTTTTTCCTAATATCCATTCTAAACCTCCCTTGGCACAACTTGAGGCCATTTCCTCTTGATCTATTCATTGTTTCTTGGGAGAAGAGACCAACACCCACCTCTCTACAACCTCCTTTTAGGTAGCTGTAGAGAGCGATAAGGTCTCCTCTAAGCCTCTTTTTCTCCAGGCTGAACAACCCCCGTTCCCTCACTCGCTCCTCATAAGATGTGTGTTCTAGACTCCTCACCAGCTTCGACATGCTCCAGCACCTCAATGTCTGTCTTGTAGTTTGGGGCCCAAAACTGAACACAGTAGTCTAGGTGTGGCCTCACCAGTGCCGAGTACAGGGGGACAACCACTTCCCTAATTGATTAATTCTTCTGTCTCTGATGGAGTGTGTTAAGCAATCTCTGTGGGTGTAAGGTAGGGCTTTTTTTGCCAAGCTGCATTTTGTGAGGCAACAGTGTCTTGGAAGAAGCAGTTTTGGGAAGAGATGTCAAGCTGGGCAACACACATTTACTAGGCCAGGCTCTAAGATATGAAGCAGACTTTCATCCTGTCCAACCTGCAGCAGGAATGGGACTATGTAGTAGAGGGTGGGATATCTGGGGGGGGGCAGCCACCACTTCAGCTGCAAAACAGGAGCCAACAACTCTAATATGCGAAGCTGTGCCAACCCTCTGGATCCTTGTGCTATCTACTGCTGAAATTGAGAAAGGTCTTCAGGGCTTGTGTAGGGCCTGGTCTTGCACTTTGGCTGGAGGTGGGAGAGGGGAAGCTGGTGCTTTGCACATTGAAGAAGTGTGCTCTTTTCCGTGGGTGAGTGAAGGGGGCAAACTCTAGGTTCCCTTTTGAGCCTTTGGTAGTTCCACACTACCTGTGCTCTCTGTACTATTGTCTCAGAAAGGTGATAACCTTTTCTATGTTTGTTTCAGCTTGGTTCCCAAAACTGTGGGAATCCTCCATAGCAAAAACCCTGTCAAGATGTATTTACCATGAAGGACAATAAGATTTTAAGCAAGTAATTGAGATTTAAAGCTCCAATTACGAGAGCAAATAAACTAGAGCTGCTTCCTGTGCTTGTGTTTTAATTGGAAGGAGTGATTTCAGTACATCCTTCCCCAAAGTGCTTGCACTGTCTCTTGGGCTTGATAGGCAGTGACCTTGTTTTCTTGGAGCGATCTTGCAGCGGTGCAGTCCCTCATCCAGCTGCACTTGCATGTGTATGGTGATGGTGTGTATGCCTGGAGTTTGATTGCTCTGCTATTCAAAGTTTCCTTGGGTAGAAATACTGTTCTATGTTTACTTGGCAGCTCTTCTTCTTGCTACTTGTTCTAGTTTAATTGTATGAAGTTGTGTCAGTTCCCTGGCGTGCTGTCAGTTGTGGATTTTGCTGAACACGGTGCCTTTGGGGGTGGTTGTGAGCACAAGTGACACCTTAATAAGGGTCCCTGGTGACATGGCTTTAGTACTAGGCTGCCCCCATCTCCCAACAATTGTTAGTTTAAGGCTTATTAGTCACACATCCCTTCTTTGAAAAGTCTATTTTTAATGCTCCTGCTCTGTGCTGCGTCCTCAGAAGCCCTGTTAGGTTTTGCTGTCTTGGCTGCTTTTTAATTGCTCAAGTAGCAGAAGTGGGGCTTGAAAACTCAATCAGCATTATCTCAGCTTATCTACCTGTCACCAGTGGATTTATATAGATCAAGACATTCGTAGGGATCATGTGTAGATGCAAAACACAGCCAGCTCTAGAGGCCAGGGCAGATCACATGCACCTAGACTGTTCTCCCAGGTGTCAGCCATCCATGCCCTTGCCCTTAGACAGTCTCTGCCAACGTGCTGCCAGATGTGTTCTCTGCTGTCATGGTCAGGGACAAATCTTTCTGCCAAGTGAATGACCTGGCCCTACAGGCAGATGAACTCTCCTAACTTCAGCTGTAGTGTCAGGCCCTTTTCTCTACTGGCCTTGATGCCCCTTTGCAGAACCTGTGTCTCAGGCTGTGACTGTGAGCCCAGCATGTTAATTTAACCATCTGTGCATGCTGAGGCAGCACACATGGAGAAGCTGGCATCTCTCAGCTTCTTCCAGAGGAGTCAGGGGAAGAAACAACTTGGGATAGCATGCCCCAGCACAGAGGGGTGTGGGGGCGAAGAGCAGGGTTGCAGGGAGCCGGGGCTCAGCTATCCAGCAGGATTTGGTATGCCTCCCCTGCTGGAGCCCCATGTCTGCCTGCCCCTGGGTTGTTTTTGATCCCATCTCTCTCCTGTTTCATCGTCTGTCAGTATGGTTTGGGCAGTGGCTAGTGACCAGGCTCTGGTCTGCCATTGCTTCCTCAGAGGGAATGGGGACAGCCTGGTGTGTCTGCTGGCTAAAAGCTTGGCAGAGAGTGGGCTGGGCAAAGCAGCTGCTGCTGCCAAATGGGATTTTGTCCCCAAACCTCTGGGGGCTAGGCTGGGGTCTGGCATTACCCCTGGCCTGTTCTGGGCTTAATGAGCTACCTTATCTGTCATGTTCCCCATGGCAGATGGGGTCTCTTCAGGATTAATTAAGGATCATAACTGTGACCTAGTTACCAGACTTGCACTATTGTTACTGGAGCTCTCTGAGCCATCAGGCTGTTTGAGAGAGCTTGTTACCCTTGTCTGCTCTGGTTACTCGCTCCGTATATCCTTCTGGGACTGACTCTGAGCCCCAGGCAGGATCACATTACATTCATTTCTCTAACAGATTCTTGCCTTACCCTTGGGTATGTAGCTACCTGCTTCCTGCCTGCAGTGCACCAGTCGTTGCAGGGATTAGATATGCTGGCCTACATCTTTCGCAGTGTTGAGAGGGGCCTCTGAAGATGGGGAGAGATCAGCTGCAAGATTAGAGAGGGTGGTGCTGGAGACAACATCCTGAGACAGTCCAGTTCTGTGCTGCTATGCCTTAAACCGTACTGATGCTGAAAGGATATCCCAGGGTCTCTCTTCTCTTCGCTACTCAAATCCTTCTCACTTCTAGTTTGTACTTCATTGTAGGAAGCCTTTAGGAATGCTCCCCATAAAGGAGCAGAAATGACTACAGCTTAAGAAGCAAATTGACTTCAATCTTTTCTAACCGTGTCTCTTGCCTGCCGTATTTTCAGGTAGGGCACTATTCCAGCTGGGGATGACTTGGTATAGTATTCCTCTGGTCTGCAGACTTGCTATAACCAGATCCTTCCTTCAACTGGGGAGGGGTTGCACCACAGGACTCATGCTGGGGACCTGTCCCCTTCACATCTTCCCGCTCTCTCCTTCGCTCTCTTTGCTGCTTGTTTGCTGAGAGCTCCCCTTGCCCGGTGGATTGAATCTCATGCAGCTGGGCCATTGCACAGGCTCACAGCCGTGTGCGCAGGGGCTGCACATGGCAGCTTTACTGCCCACATGAGGAGGGTTTATGTTCCTGAAGCTCACCTCCATCCCCTGTGGAGCTGGTCCTTAACTAGCCTGATATTCTGCTCAGGGTGTGATCGTGTCCCTGGTGGGATCCCAGGAGCTCCCACTGATTTCAGACAGGAAGAGCACGAAGGAGGATGTTGAGTGGGTCCCCTGGGAAACAGTGCTTCACTTTGTCCTCAGAAGCACGCACAGTGGGGGAACTGCTTGGCTTTTCTCCTCTGCCTCAGAAAACATCTCTCATGTTCCAGTGACCTGCTTATTATGTAGGTCACCACCAGCTGGAAGGAAAAAACAATTTCAAAAGTAGGAGAAATCTAGTAGGGCTCCTCCACGGAGCAGCTCTTTCTGGAAAAGCAGGGAAAGTTCCCCTGGGGGAAGTGGCAGGCAGCGTGGCCTGTTCCTCTTCCACTCACCCTGGGCAGAGCAGTTGGAGAGAGGAAACTGCAGCTGGAGGGATGTGCAATACCCTGAAAGCAAGCAGACCCAGCGTGCCCTGTGATGGGGTAATGGTCGATTAAGGTAGACAATAGGAACTTGACTTGGGTGGTCAGGTGTTGTTTGTCCTTTAATGACTGTCTTGGGCTTGATTTTGGTAATTAGGAGGTTGTTAGGACCTTGGTCATGTGTCTGCACAGCAGAAACCTGTGCCATGTGTGCTGGAGGAGCAGCCCCTGCTGGGAGACAAGACTGTCCTGCCAGGGGTAAAAAGGGGACACAGAACAAGCAAATGCCAAAAGCAAAACTGGGACCTGAACCAAAATTCATCTCAGTGTCGTGCCAGTGCCATTACCCAGCTCCTGGGGCTGCTCCACTTTGCTTGTAGCAGAGCTGACAAATTGTGATACCTTCTGAGAAAAGAGAAAGCCCCTTAGCATAGGCTTCCAGTTGTGATTTAAGCAAGGGACAAACTGCTCAGTGAACAACAGGTTCTGTCTGACTTCACTCATACTTGCCTCTGATGCAATAACTCTTAATACCCCTCACCATCCTCGCTTCACTCCCAAATCCCCTAAATATCAGCTGGGCTGGAGACACCCTGTGCCGTGGCTACTTCCCGCTTGGGGAAGTGTGTGTGTGTGTTTGCTGGCCACCAGCAGGCAGGTATAGAGCTGCAGCCTTTCCTCAGCCAGAGCACGAATGTGGATCCCCTCTCTACCTGCTCACTGAGGGACTTCTGTTTTCCTTCCGGATGTGTTGAAATGTGATGTTTTTGAGACAACCAGGCTTGGCAGGAAAAGCTGAAATCACTCACTGGCTTCACTAGTAATCAAGGTGAGACAATACAATCTTCTAAGTTGTTACTTTAGGAAATGAGTTTCCAATATGCCATGTTCTTGGCAATGAAGAGGTGTATGGGGAGGTGGGTTGCACAGTGAGGAGAGGGCTCTGCCCCCCTCTGCTTTTGCAGGGTCCCCTCCCCAGGTCCCCATCACGGCTATGGCGCTGCTCACTGTAGCAGGGCTGCAGGAGCAACCCCTCGCTGGGCACTTGAGCTGTTGCTGCATTCATCCCTGCCAAGCCTGAGTGAAGCCTCTCCAGTTACAGGAGGCGCCTGGCACAAACTCTTGTGCTTGAAGGTGCGACTGATCTTTTCCCAGAATGCAGGTTCTGTTTGCTTTGTTTTAGGTGTGCTCGCTTCCTGCAGCCTTTGCTCTTTGCTTTATACCAGCATCTGCTGTGCTGTCTAGATAAAGCACGTGTATCTGTCTGTGACTGGATCTGTCCTCCCTCTTCAGCATCTTGATCTTGGCGGTTTCTGTTTAATTTATGAAGATCTCTCTGTGGACCCCCAGTTCTCCTGCTGTCTAACCCAAGGGTAGGCAGTCCTCCTTGTCTCATCACACCACAATAGTCTAGAGACAAGTCAATGTAGGAAGCAATACAGCAGTGAAATTTTGAACAGAATGATGTTTTTTTCACCTACATTAAAAAAGACATCTCCGATGCTTTGTGCACCCACACAAAGTGGAGCATGAAGAAAGCAGGCATGTGTCTTAGCTGGAGGCACTGCCATGCGATCTGCCAGTGTACCACAGACAGCTTGGAAGTCTTACTTAAGATGTAGGATTAGGGTAAGTTCCTAGCACAAGATTTTCTGAATTAGACAGGGGACGGGTGCCCTGAGGCTGGGATTGTCACATTGGCTTGGTGGGTCCTTGCACAAGGAGGCTGCTGTGTGCTGTAGACAGCAGAGTGCTGGAGCTGTCATGTACTTGTGGTGAGAACGTCGAGGATAGCCTGTTATCTTTGCTTGGAGGAAGGGTTTGATTAGAAACTGTCTCATAAATATGTGATTATTGAATGTGTTGCTCCTTCAGTATGTATGAGCCATCTCCATATACGTGCCAAGTGCATCTGTCCTGGGCAGGCGTGCAGCTGGTCTAAAGGAAAGCAGATGAGCTTTCCTCATCACAAGCTTTTCCTTATCAAGCTTTTTCTAAATTGCTTCCTGCAAGGAGCAATTCTCCAACAATATTAAACACAGCAGCAGGGGTGAGTCAGGCAGATCTTGTCAAGGCTGCCCTATTTTTTCTCTTTTTGGTTTTAATATAAATCGAACCCACTGTTTCACAGGGCACAATGCTGTTCCCAGCACGATTAGCGGCAACAAATAGCTACCCAGGAATTGTATGTATTGTGTGGTAACTGGGGAGAGCCTCCTGTTCCCAACATCTCCGGCCTGTCTGAGGCTTCTTGCCATGAAATTGTGGAACTTAACTAAAGGATGATTGGGCTGTGAAAAAATAACTTTAACCACTGATTAACTGAGTTTACTTATGTGTATCTCATTGTCTTCAAAAGTTGGTGAGGCCATAAATTTAGCAAGACAGAGCGTCTAACTCAAGTTCTTAAATGGGAAGCAGACGACCTAGTCTTGTAATGAACTGGGATAGTTTCCCGAGGGCGTAATGGGTGTTATGGTCCAGACATAAACCAGTCCCAAGGTACTGGAGGGCAGGTTGAGACCTGTGCAGGTAGGCTGGTGTTCTTGGACATCTTTGGGAAGTGTCTGGTGTTGCTCTGGACAAAATATGAGATTAGGTGGCCCTTGGACTTCACTTCTTGAGATGGAGGCATCGGTAACACTCTGCTTCGGGCTCTGCACAGCTTTCTGTTGCAAGAGCACATTTCTCGTTTGCTCAACTTTGTTTAGTTCATCTCAAGATAAGTCTTGATGTTGTTCAATGCAAGTTTTCACCCAAACCCCGGGACAACAGTTTATGGTAGCCTCAGATGTTGCTGAATTATTTTGGGCAGTGGAAGAACTGTACTGGAACATGGAGGGTCTTTAAAGTAAAAACAAAAACCAGCCTGGGTCTTGAATAATAATTAGGGCCGCTAGTGAGTAGCTGTCCCACCAGTTACTTGTCTTGCAAGCTTCAATTGTCCTATGAATGAAACAACTTTTATTTGAATTAATCTCAAAGTAGAGGATGCTTGAAGAAGTAAAACGCCTTGGCTGTTGGTGCTGCAGTGAGTTTGCTGCAACCCAGGGTTGTTCTTTCCTGCACGCCCCCTACTGTGCCAGTGTTCAGGTTCTGGCTTCCACTTCTGGGGTGGAGCAGTGGCCCCAGCCCAGACCTGGGTTGCCCAGGGTGGGAGTGAGGAGCACAGCTGGGTCCTGATGGGCAAGAGAGGAAGGACGTGGAGATGACTGTGCGCCTCTGGATGTATGTCGAGGGAGATGAGGAGGTGGGTTGAGGTCACTGGAAGCTCAAATTGATGGTCTTAGCATGGCTCTGCTCTTCTTTCTGCAGATCCCATCAGCCTCTGTCCCTGTGCCCACCTTGCTCCCTTGCTCACACAGTATTTTCAGCCACTGCCGAGTAAAGCAAGCAGGGTACCCTCCCCACCAAGCCTTCATCAAGAAGAATGAGATGGCTTAGTTACCACCAGACAAAGCCTTAAGGATGACAGCCTCTGGGAAGCCACTGACTTCTCTAGTTGCTCAGCCCAGTGTGGTCACTGCAGCTTGGAGTGGGACCATGCAGGGAACTGGCTTTACAGCTCTCTTGTACTGGGTGAGACCGTGCTAGGGGGGCAAGAAAATAGACCAGTGTCCCAGCATGAATCAGCCATCCATTTATATACAGTTACTACTTCTCCAGTGGTACCAGGCAGTCCTGCAGGGCGATGGGCTGCAAGGATAAAGGACTGACTCTCCTCCTGTGACAGCAGGGTTTATGCTAGGCAGTTGTGGCTGGCTGCTGTTTGTGAGAGAAGAACAAGACTCCAGATTTGGTCTAAAGAGCTTCCCTACTGTCCAGGCATTCAGGGCTGAAGATCTGGTAGCTAGATCATGACTGTTAAAGGTTTTTGGTTTGGAGGTTCAGGCTGTATCTCTGGAAATTGGGGAGATGAGGCTACAAACAAGAATTTTCTGATTTGATCCTTTTTAGATTTGGTATTGCAATTGTCTTGTGTTTTAAAGGATTTTTGGTAGGCTATTACATGATTCGCTGTTGGCTTCCTTTTCCATCTGTTTTAAGCTGAACTTCATGATGGCACACGGTTGTGCTGTGGTTGCGCTGACTGCCTGCCAGCGGCTTTGAGTGTGGTGGCCACACTTCAAAGAACAGCTTAAAGAACAGTAAAGCTTTTAAAGGTCCCTAGGGGATCTCTGAAACCACATAGCCAGTGGATAGAGCCCTTACAATACAGTGACCAAGAAAGAGGCTGTAGCAGACTTGAACAATAGTAGCCATGAAAGAAAAAAAAAACCAAACATGCAGAGACTAATTATCCAAATACTAAATCCATGAGGGACCAGGTTTCCTTATGTCTGCTGTTGATGGAACTGCTTGCATAGCAGAGCACACAAAGTTGCTCACAAGTTAGAAACCAAGTGAGTGAAAAGATTTCTGGATTGCCTGCAACTATTTGCCAGTAGTGTAAGGCAGACAAAGGTTAAACATTAATTTCTATCTAGTATCTTCTGTACTTTTTTTCACTTGCTCAGTGCTAATTCATTGTAGGTATCTAGAGAGTGGGATGGTACACACAGTGCTGGGGGGAAGAGGTGGTTTTGGGTGAGGACATAGCATGAACGTCCACCTTTGTGGGATATCCCATCGGGGCAAGGCTGCTGCTGCCAGTTAGATCAAATGCCACTGAGCTGCTGGAGCAAACGTGGGCTGCTGTGGAACCCTGCCACAGGCAAGGTGCTACTTGTAGCAAGCACGAGCAGGAGGATTTGGCCTCAGCATCCAGGGTTGCTTCCTCTCTGGAGTTACCCTGTTGCAGTCAGTCCCATTACGTACGACGGAATATTTGCACAAATGAGAAGGTGATGACTTAGTCTGTGTTATAACCCTTGCCCTGAGTTTCTCCAAGCCCATCAGTTATGAGTCACTGTTTGTTTATTTACAAAACGCACGCAAAGGATATCAATACAGAGTAACGCTATTACAGACACTGGACATCAGGCTGTGTTTGCAGAGCAGAGACAGAGTAGTTGCTCAATCTGTGTAAGTAGTCACCCACTCCTAAGAAAACCTGTCGGGTATCTCAGTTTGTCCACCTGACCAATTGATTTAGCCCCATGACCTGACTCTCATGGTTGCTTTTACTATGTAAAGGGTTTGATTTTCCTGCTGCAAAGGTGGTTTAACATGCGTGGGCTTTGTATTGTCTTTCCACCTCCTTTACTGCATAAAAGCATTAGGTCAAAAGCTGTCAAAAGCACAGCTGTATTTCACTCGGAAAGGGGTTGTGTCAGAGATATAGAATCATAAAATAATTTAGGTTGGAAAGACTTTTAAGATCGTCGAGTCCAACCATTAACCTAGTGCTGCCAAGCTATGTGTTCAACTTAAAACAATTTAATGGGTTTAACAGTGATTTTTTTTTTTTTTTTAATGCTAAAGCCTCTTCTCCACAGTTTAAGTCCAGAGCAACCATTGTGAGTGCTAATATCACCAGCAGAGCAGCAACCACTGCTGAGCTCAGGGGCGGTGTTTGGCGCTGCACCACACTGAACAAAGACATTCACCTAGGTAAGAGCTTATGGTGTGGTTGGGACTAGGAACCTTTAGCTTATAATTATGTCATCTGGAGGTGAGATCAGGGTACATCTTTATAGCAGCAAGAAATTGTTGCTGTAACTGTGCAAGAAATGTGTAAAGCATTTGCAGTCAAATCATGCTTTTGCTGTTTGGCTGAAGTTGGAAGAACAAGGCAGCCCATTCCAGAGGTATGGCAGAAAACCTGCTCTAGCATAGTCCTGAGCTAAGATAACAAGCTTCAGGCGGGTACAAGTGGTTGTTGGGCTAGCACAAGAGTTAGGTGTCTTTGTTTATAATCAACGTAAATAAGCCATGATGGAAAATTCTCATACTCCTCTTCTTTGGGTCATTTTTAGCCATGACACCAATGATTGCAACATCAGTGTGACTAATCCCCTGTATGGGATTTATCCGGGGTTAGACCATTTGTACAGTGTGTTGTAATACCTTACAAACAAGAAGCAGAGCAGGCCTGTGCGGAGGTGTGTGCCCTCTTTGGAGATGGTGTCTGCTGCTCAGGCTCACAAGAGACAGAAGAAAGAACTAAATGCATGAGACATTGAGAAACAAACCTGTAAAACCCCAAACCAGGCAAGGAGGCTTTGTTTTGTGCAAACAAAGTTAAGCCTTCAATACTTGAGTGTCGGCTGACTGTATGTGACAAGGAAGTCAGGCCAAAGGTCCATCCAGCTAGCAGCAGACACTGAGGGAAGATGCTGGTGTGCACTATACTCCTGGAAATCCCCTGAGCCAGAGGATGGAGCCCAGGCCATAACCTATTATGCACTGATCTGTCTAATCCTTTTATGAACTTGCTTGGTTTAGATCCAGAACTTGGCAATGAGTTGGACAGTCCTGTATCATTTGGAAATTAACCTCCTTCAAAGAAATTAGTATTATGTGTTCAGTGTTGGCTGCACTTTCCCGCCCTCTAAACTCTAGGAGAATGTATTACACTGTCACAAAACTTGCTGGTCTCTACAGCTCACAGTTTGGAAGGCATAAGGTTTCATATCCTGTAATGTCAACAGCTTGCATTTCTGACATCTTTTGTCATGGTGTAAGTATTTATGGCAACTGTGTTATGCTGGAGGGTTTTTTCCCTGAAGGTCAGGACAGTTGCACATGAACTTCCCTTACTGTACCTCTGCAGTTCTTAATAAATGTTTGGTGATTACAAAAATTACCCTTGAAGTAACTTGACAGAACTAAATGCTGCCAACCGTAATTGTTCAAGAAATTGACTTAGCAAGTGGGGTCCTTCCTCTCTGCTTTCTAGTTACGAGCCTTTGTGGTGCACCTAGGTTTGCGATGAGGACCATTCTGCGTAACTAGGAAAACAAAACACTGAATGCTCTTAGCATGAAGTTCTCCTACCCCCTGAAATCAAACACAGGCTCTCTTCAGGTGAATACAAAATACTGAAAGACACGTGGTAAAAATAAGAGGAGTTGGAAAAAAGTGGCCTGGCACCTCAGCTCTAATTATAACAGTGTTCAGCCGCTGCCCGCACTTGGCGGAGGTACTTTCTTCTCTGAACAAAGCACCCAGCTTGATCCAGTGCTTGGCCATTCTCCAGCACCGGGTTTAGTGTGGCACTTCTTTGGGCAGGCAGCACCTTTCTCATGCTGATTCTCCAGGAAAGTCCCTCACGGAGGACAAGTTTCAGTGGATCACTTCCACATTCTACTCTTCTGCTTGTGCTTGTACAGGTTAAAGGTTAAAAGTTACCACGATCTTGAAAACGGGCTGTAGCCACATGGCTCTTGACCTGGTGTAACTATGAATGCAGCTGCGGTGGAGGCTGTGGAGCCTGCTCACATCAGCTGAGAGTCTGGTCCTTCTGTACAGTGGTGGTTATTCAAGAAACCAAGCAAACCACTGAGGAAGAGTTGAGGGTGATATTCCCCCTGATCTCCTCCTGGCTTCTTGGAGCATCCCGAAGCCCAGCAGGTATTTTCCATCTGGCTGTGGTAGCAGGCTGTGTAGCTAAATATCTACATATTCAGCAGGCTGGGCAGGAGGGTTTGTGCGTGTCTCCCTTTAGGCTGGTCTGGACTTTGTCATGTTCTGCCTCCTCTCCCCAGATGCTTCTTTCTGTGCTTCAATAACGCAGGATATGGCATCACTTTTGGTTTTGTCTTTGGAAGAGTAAACAAAAGAGAAGGCCAAAAGACAGTTACTTAAAACTCATTCCTCTGCCGTGACGGGAAAAAACATCTCTATTTCAGAATCAGGCATCCACTGTCTGCATTGCTCATCCTCCTGGCAGGGGTTATGGGCTTTGTCTGCCTCACTTGGTTCAAGCCTAACCTTTCTGATCTTTCTATTTCTGAGATGCCTGATATTGCTGTCCCTTCCTCCCACGCATCCCGTGTTCCAGCTGCTTCCCACATCTCCAGGAGTTGATAAAAAAGAACTTGTACAATAGGTCAAGGTACAGTGATAAACAAGAATGCTCTTGGTCTTGATTGGGCTTGGTTTATCTATCAGACGCATTGCAGAGCTGGCATTGAGCTGAAAGGCAGAGGCAGAGGAATGTTCTTGCTCTCCAAGAGTGAGTAAACCTGACCAAGAAATGCAGGGCTGAGTGACTTGTGGCGAAAAAGAAATTCTTCTGAGAAGGCCTGAGGTGCTGCAGAGGACAGTGGCTTCTCCTACACATCAGGATGACTCAGAGCACCAGATCTCAAACTCACTGCAGCTGTACCGCCTCTCTTTTTTGACTTGTCTATCTTCCTGTGACAACCAGCTTCTTTCTTCCTCTTTCTGATTTCACAGGAGAAAACAGAACGAGCCACTTCCTGAAGGCAGAGATGGGAGAGGTGGCTGTGATCACTGGGTCCTGGCTCTCCACCCCAAAAGGTCTGCCCTGCTGCCAGCAACTGCACATTGCTTGCTGTTCCTTGGCTTGTGTGAACACTTGGTAAGCTTCACCCTCAGAGCAAGCCTGAATTGCTGAAGATTTTCTGGAAATAAAGTGAAAACCAAAAGCTGCATATGGATACTTTTCAAGGGTCAAAATATGTTAGGAACTGGCTTGTTAGTTTTGGATGGAGAAGATCAAGTTCAAGACCATCTAAGGAACCTGAAGGTGCACAAGTCCATGGGACCTGATGAGATGCATCCGCAGGTCTTAAGGGAGCTGGTGGATGAAGTTGCCAAGCCACTAGCCATCATATTTAAGGAATCGTGGCAGTCCAGTGATGTTCCCACTGACTGGAAAAGGGGAAACATAACCCCCATTTTTAAAAACGGAAAAAAGGAAGACATGGGGAACTACAGGCCAGTTTCACCTCAATACCCAGCAAGGTCATGGCGCAGATTGTCCTGGAAACTATGCTAAGGCACCTGGAAAATGAGGTGATCAGTGAGAGCCACCATGGGCAAATTGCGCCTAACAAATCTGGTGGCCACCTACAATGGCATCACAGCACTGGTGGATTAGGGAGGAGCAACTGATGTCATCTACCTGGACTTGTGCAAAGCATTTGACACTGTCCTGCATAAAGACATCTGTGTCTCTAAAATGGAGAGACATGGATTTGACAGATGGACCACCCAGTGGATAAGGAATTGGCCGGATGGCCACACTTGAAGAGTTGCAGTGAACAGCTCGATGTCCAAGTGGCAACCAGTGACATTTCTCAGGTGCTGGTATTGGTACCGGCGCTGTTTAGCATCTTTATCAGTGATAGAGGGATTGAGTGCAGCCAAGTTTGCCAACAAGACCAAGCTGTGTGGTGCGGTTGACACGCTGGAGGAAAGGCATGCCATCCAGAGGGACTCGGACAGCCTTGAGAGGTGGGCCCATGCGAACCTTACGAAGTTCAAAAGGCCAAGTGCAAGATCCTGCATGTGGGTTAGGGCAATCCCTAGCACAAATACAGGCTGGGCAGAGGCGGGGGTGTTGGTGGATGAGAAGCTCAACATGAGCCAGTAATGTGTGCCTGCAAGCCCAGAAAGCCAACTGCATCCTGGGCTGCATCAAAGGAAGTGTGATGAGCAGGCTGAGGGAGGTGTCCCTCTACTCTGCTCTTGTGACACCCCACCTGGAGTACTGTGTCCAGCTCTGGAAGTGTTCACAGCCAGGTTGGATGGGGCTTTGAGCAACCTGGTCTAGTGGAAGCCCATGGCATGGGTGTTGGAACTAGATGATCTTTAAGGTCCCTTCCAACCCAAACCATTCTGTGATTCTATGTTTCACATCCATTTGCGAAAGTCTGACAGTGAAATACCCTCTGCTCCTCCCATTTCCCACCACTTAATGCAGTATTAAAGCTCTGTTACAGCATTTTGAAGGACTGGCACTTAAATATAAACTATTCTATAGGGGAAATACTGCACAGTAATGTTTGTGCTGCTCCCTTGTCCTGTTGCTGGTGAATCTCCCTCTGTTGACAAGCTCTTTACTCATTGGCATGGTATCAGCAAGCCTGCTTTTATCACTGTTTCCAAACTTAGCCAACGCTTAGAACAGATTGTTAGAGAGCAGTAACCTGGGACTGCTAACAAGGTGAGCTCAGGGGTTGTTCTGGGCTCTCAGCTGTCTGCTGGGTCTCTGTCACCTTAGAAATAGCCTCCCCTGTTATAGAGCTCACAAAATGCTGCAGCCAACCTGCCTCGCTCTGGGATACGAGAGAGAGAGAAGCAGGAGCTCCTATATTGGGTACTGTAGGTGGGTCCTTTACGTTGACCCTGCTGGCATGAAGAGGGTTTATGCCACACAAAGGCTTGCTGCAATCTGTTTCAACGAGGGAAGCCCTTTCCCCTTGCTTGGCAGAAGTATTCATAGCCCCTTTGAAAAGCTGGTTTGCTACCAGGGAGCTTTTTCAGCTGCAGGACAGGTCTTTAAATGCCAGCCTGAAGAAGCTTTATCAGTGTTGTGGTAGTGCCTGGAGCATTGGGTCAGTATAGCTTATGTTGAACACGTAAAGCTGGCTCAGAAAAAACTGTTTCCAGCTCTCCAAATCCAGAGAGGGTATTTCAGGGCAAATTTCTTCATGGACCCCCTTCCTTTTCTCATCAAATTCAAGACACAAAAGGCAAAATGTCTTCCTCCCAGTTAAATTCCTCCAGGGCTGGAGAAGCAGAAGGATAAAGGGCACAATAGAATCGTCTAGGTTGGAGGAGACCTTTAAGATGCAGCCAGTATCGGGGAGGGAGCGCACTGAAAGGTCGGTGCACGTCACGGCACAACATGCCTGGAGCATGAGGGTGCGTGGTGGCTGTGACAAAGGTTATGACAACCCATATCAGACACAGCTTGACTGTCCTGGTGGGCTGGGCTGGGCTGAGCTATATGCTGGGCTCCTCCGAAAGTGGCTGTGAACTCAGAGGGAAAGATGATGATCTTTCATCGGCCCGTTAGGGCTCTTAGAGCAAAAATACTGTCAGTGCCTGGGCAGGCTAGAAATTAGTACTGTGCAGTCCCGCAACGTTTAGAGATGGGAGTATTTTGCTTGGCTTTTAAAGAACATGCAGCCAAGGCCTGTAAGGTGCTTCTCCAGTGAATCATAAAAACTTCCCTAACAGAGCACTGGGATGCCTAATGCTGCAGCTGTCCCCACTCTTGGATACAACTGGGTTATGGACCTGTGGACCCAGTCCTGGATGCAACCGGACACAGCACGGTCCTCTCACTGCTTACAGCTTTATTGACTTCTGGGCTCTGCAGTCTCCCTATTGGTGACTCTGGGAGTGAAAAGCAACAAGTGCGCTTCAGCACTTTCTCCTCTGACTGCTCCCTTCTGCCAGGTCACGAGTGCCACCCTGCAATGTCACTGCCATGTGGCACAGGCACCACAGCGATGTTTGAGAATGTCCCATCGGAACCAGCAGTTGGCCAGCTGGCCTTCGATTGGTGTCTGACAGGACCAAGCCTGGCTGGCCAGAGTAATGGCTGCAGAAGAAAGGTTGACCCCGAAAGAGACCAGATGATTTCAAAGGGAGTCATGAAAAGCTGAAATCTTCTTCTCCTCTTCCTCAGAGGAGCTGGGGGAGCCGTCAGACTCAGCTTTTCCTGCCTCTCTTGCGCGGGATGATCAAGCAGCTAGGGCGCTGCTGTAGGAGCAATGATGGAACAAGAGTATTTCCAAGCTTGGAGTGATAATGGCACTCCTGAAAGAGACACTCTTGCTTCTTCTGAGGAGAACACTGGTGAAGCCAAAGACCTCTCCTTTCTCAAGCAGCTCTAGAAAATTGCCTGCAGCAATAACTTTCAGTCCATTCGGTGGGCTGATGATGGACTCTTTGTTGCCATCAATGAAAAAATGCTCAAGAAGGAAGTGCTGGCAAGAGGAGTTGGGAGAGTTTTTGAAATGGAGAGTATGGAAAGTGTCCACCATCAGCTTGACCCCCAAGGGCTGCATGAACTGCCAGAGGTGCCTGATTTGTCTGACTCTGGGGATGAAATTCCAGCAGAAAAAGCAGCCGCTCGTGCTCCTAGAAAGGTACGTCAGTTCCTCTGCACAGGAACTGGTGGGAGAGACTGATCTTCAAATCAAATAAGCCTTGGCAACAGAGGAGATGGGGATGGCTATAAACATCCTTACCTTCATTTCTTTCTCAGGGCATTACTCAGGTCAACACCCAGGGCTGGTTATGACTTAACAGAACCATATTGTAACGTTTGAGGCAGCCCAAGCTTGAGGTTTCAAACACCCCTAAGAGCCCTTTACAATACCCACGTTTGGCTTTTGTGAATAAAAGTCTTACTTCTCATATATTTGTGTTTTCCAGGCTTGAACTTGTTGCAGCTCTTCCCCTTTGCGTTTTTTAGCTTCTATGCTTTTATTATAGTCCCAAGTTTAAGAGGGAACATCTACAGCTGCTGGCAAGGTGCAAGCCAAGAGCGGGCCACAAAAGGAGAGACCCAGCTGCATCATGCCTGGATGAGGAGCTGGAGGAAAGATGCCCCAGAAGCCCAGAAGCTTGCAAGATCTTCAGCCTGGATGGAGAACTGCTGCTGGGATGGAGAAGGTGATGTTTGCACCACCTCCATCACAGGACACGCTGCTGTCTCCCCCTTGGAAGTCCCCAAAAACAAAGTGCCAGGCTAAGCACCTCCCAGCCTCGGCAGTGTCCAAACCCCTTCCCAGGCAGCCGCTCCCCCACTTCCTGACCCTGCTGGAGCCACAAGCAGGGAGGGCTTCTGGGCTGCCCCATCCCTGGTACCACCACCCAGCAGCAGCCAGGCCCTGGCTGGCCTCCAGCATGCTGCTGCGGCACCGTACTGGGCTGCAGCTCTTGCACCACCACTCCCACCAGTGGCTGGGCCGGTCCCCTGGGCCAGCCTCTCTCCCTGCTGCAAGCCCTGGCTGGCAATGCCCGTGCTGGCAGCAGCCTTTGCCATGGCCATGCCAACGCCACCCCACGGCTAAAGCCCAACAGCCCCACAGTGTCCCACCTGTGCCGCCAGCGCTGTGGCTGCATATGATGGGGCTGGATAGAGAGGAGAAAGTTGGTTCCAAGTTAATGGAGACTATCAGCATTAAAATAAGTCTGATAGAGTTAGTAATAAATAGTCTAATAGATTTGGAAATAACTAGAGTCCAATAGTTATCCATAAATAGTTTATTAGAGTTGGTAACCTATAGACCCTAATAGTGTTGGTAACAAACTGTTTGAAGAAGAAACCTTTCCCGGTTGTCTTGCTCTCTTTACACAGCACGACCCCAGGGTGAGTGCCTATTTCAGTACCCACAGAACAAGGAGAAGCAACTGATCTGCCACCAGTGGAGTCATTTCTGAGAAGAGCCCAGCCTGGTTTGTTAGCACTAGAGAGCACAAGCGTGTGATGCTCTGCTGGCTGAGAAGCAGGAATCACCTATGTCAGGCTCCGGAGCCGTCCATCCCTGCAAGCAGGAGTCAGGCAAAGGTGCCCACAGACCTGCATGGGTGGGTAAGGAGCCCCTGACCAAACTGGGCCATGCAGTGGCGAGGAGGAGGGAGCAGGGACAGGTCGTCTGCAAGGAACATGGAGACGCTGCCCCAGCAAGCTGGGGTGGGGAGAGCCAAGCCCATGCCTAAGCCTGTCCAGGAAGGGATGACAAGGGCAACAAGAAGGGCTTTGGTAGGTGCACAGACAAACACTTTTGACTTCTGACATTTCATCATCTGCTGGGGATACAGAAGGTTCCTCTGCTTTCCTGGCACTGCTGTCTGGGGCATTGAGCTGCTCAGCTGCTCACCAAGGGGATTTCTGCACATGCAGATTTGGGTATTTCTGGAGGAGGAGGGGGTAGCAACTCTGAGTTGCTCCCTGCCCTCCTGCACCAACTTCAGCGGGCACGACACAGAGGTCACCTGCCAAAGTTCCTGGCTGGCACCTTGGTTCTAAGTGTTTCACACTTCATGCAAGCATCGAGAAAGTGGGGTTTCCCCTTTAGGCATTCAACCTTTCCTCTCCCGTGGCAGTGCTCAGGGTGGCCCGTTCCCCACCCAGACCCACGGGTTTGCCAGTAAAGGCAGGACGCACCACTCCCAACACTCCAAGCCATTCACGGAGGGTGAAGAAGCCGCTGCTTTTGGTTTTCCTGCCAGAAACGAAGCCGGTGTGTCACCTACCCCAGCTCTACACTTGAAAAACTCAAAAGCAGAAGTTTCTCAGCTGTTTCCAAACCTTCCATGCAGTTTCCAACAGGAACCCATTAGTTAAAAATAGTGAAGTGCAACCCCTTTCGAGCAGGTTGCAATAACAACAGGTCAACATCAGGGATTTCCTGCTGCTTTGGGGCAGAAGAGGTCAGGAAAAGGATTCTCCTTACTGGAGCTGCTGCTTCTCCACTGCTCTAAGCCCAGTGAGAAGGCAGAAACCACCCTCTTCCCAAGAGAGAAGAGAAACTGCAAGTCTCTGCTGAGCAGTTTCCCTTCTTTCTTTCTGCTCTTCAGAAAGAAGCTGCTGTCCTGCTCTGGCTCTGTATTGCAATGCCACTAGAAAAAGTGGAGCGCTGGAGGAACACTCCTCCTTTTCCCCAAGGCTTTCTCTGTCTCTTGGGCTACCTTCTCCTCTGCTTGGCAGAGGCTTCTTCCTAACGGTTTCCTAACAGTCAGCATCCAGCAACACGCCAACACAGACTGTAAGGACATTTCTGCAGGTGTCAGAGGTGCCCAGCTGGAAAGCTTCCCAAATGGGGCACTGGGATACCCAACGCTGCAGCCATCCCTGCTCCTCCCTGCAGACCCACTCCTGGATGGGACCAGACAGAGCATGGTCCTCTCACTGCCCACAGCTGTTCCACACAGCTTTATTGACCTCTGGGCTCTGGAGTCCCACCACTGCTGGCTCTGGGAGTGAAAAGCAGCAGCAAGTGCTCTTCAGCAATGTCTCCTCAAGCTGATCCCTTCTGACAGGGCACCACTGCAGCACCGTGATGTCACGCTGTGATGTCCCCACAAGCAGCATGGGCATCCCAATGACTTGTGAGAATATCCCACTGGTATCCACAGTCAGCAGGCCCCGGCTGGCCTTTGCTTGCTGACTGGCAGGACAAGGCCTGGCTGTCCAGGGTGATGGCCAGCAAGGAAAGCTTTGGTCCAGCTGTTTCCAATGAGAAGGCGGGTGAAGCCAATGAATTCTCAGCCCTCTACTTTTCACAAAAGCTGTGGAAACTGGTGGTAAGCAACCAGTTTAGGTCCATTTGGTGGAGTGCGAGTGGAAAATATGTGGCCATCGATGAAGAGCTCTTCAAAGAGGAGGTGCTGGGCAAGGCAGGACCTCTGCGGGTTTTTGCCATGAACAGCATGAAGAGTTTCCTTCGGCAGATGAACCTGTACGGCTTCACCAAAGTGCGACAGGATTTCCAAAGAATTTGGAAACTCCAAAGGATTTCCTGTCCAAAGTGGACAGGATTCCAAAGCCCAAATTCCTGGCAGAAGAAGCAGCAGCTTCTGCCCACAGCCAGGTACAGCAGTTGCTCTGGACTTCCACTAACGCTCACGGTGGTCTTGGGGGAGAGATGGGCCTTCACATCAAATGAGGCCTCGCAATAGAGGAGGTGGGGACGGTTGCAAGCGCTCTGGGTTTAATATCCTTCTCAGGTCATTTTCAGGAAGGTTTGAGTTAGTCTCTCTGACTACTAGAAACATGGATAGAACAAGAGTGCAGTTATATCCACTTAGTTTGAACCCGTTAAATGGAAAGACAGACTCAGCGTAATCTGAGGTCTCTGAGTGTCTTTGCTACCTGTCTTGAAACTCACAGTCTAAGTTCTTGTAGTTTTAGGTTTTCCAGTCCTGAAATGATGGCAACTAACCCTTCTTTGCTTTTTTTAGATACTTTACTACTACAATCCCAGCTTTAACAGAGACCATCCCCACCTGCTGGAGAGGTGCAAGAAGAGGGTTGGTGTGAAACAGAGAGCCCCAAATTCCCCAGCAGTGGATGAAGGCCACCCCTCCACAAGCCCAGGGGGTCAGCCTGCAGGGGACACACAGGTACCCATCCAGCAATGGGCTGAAGCACCTCCCGGCCTCAGCAATGTCCCTCCACCTCTACCAGCAGCTGCTCCCACCCTTCCAGAGCCGGCCGGAGCAGCAGGCAGCCAGAGGCTCATCCCTCTGACCCTCTTCTTCCTGCTACCACCCAGCAGCCAAGCCCCGGAGGGTCTCCAGCACAATGCTCAGGCTCCTCTGTGCTTCCCAGTGCCTGTGCTGGCAGCAGCCTCAGCTCTGCTGGGGCAAAGACCACCCCACTGCCCCACCTGCACCTGCACCCACAACCCTGCAGATGGACCCCAGCATGACATGTCCTAGAGACAGCACGGAGAGTCAGGAGAAAGTCAATAGTGTCTAACTAACAGCGTTAACAGCTAGAGCTTAATAGCTCTGGTAAGAAACAGATCTTAGAACAGTTGATAATAAACTTTTTGAATAATAATGCTTTTCCAGTTTTGTTCTCCTGTTTGAACAGCAGAAGCCCAGGCTGAGTTTACAGACTCAGCAGACTTTCACCCTTCAATGGGTCCACAAGCACTTTAATCATTTTGCCTAACGACCACATTTTTAGATTTTTTTTTAGGTTTTAGGCTTCTTTAGCTTCAAGAGGGATGATCTACAGCGGCTGGAAAGATGCAAGCCAAGAGTGGGATGCAAAACGGGAACTGCAGCTGCCTGGATGCGGAGATGGATCAACGGTGCCCCAGAAGCCACCAGGATCTTCGGCCTGTGTGGGGAACCGCTACTGGGGTGCAGAAGGTGTTCACACCAGCTCCACCGCAGGACACGCAGGTGTCTGCTCACAGCAAGTCCATACTTGCCAAGGTAAAGCAACTAATTGCTAAAGCATGTCCCCACATCTGTGGACCCCATACACCTCCAGGCACAGCCACCTCCTGCCACTTCCTGACCCTGAAACTCTACAAGGTTGCTCAGAGAGGAGAAGGAAGCTGCAGGGGACGTGGTTAGCTGGATGCTATAGAGTTAATGCTGGTTTGAACCAGCATTTGAACCAGGGCTGCTCTGACGCTTTGCAAAAAGATTCATCCTTCCCTTCAGAATGTAAAGGCAGTAAATGCAACAGATACTTGGTTTTGTTCTGCAGTCAGTCCTGATTGTGTTGATCTGCCATTCCCCTCCGCAGCAGGCAGGAGTGGTGTGGAGAGGAGAGCAGGCAGCCATCCTGGGTCTTCAGGAGGTGTTGAGGGAGCGTAGAGCTTTAGAAGAAGGACCAGACGGTTGTGTGCTTGCCTGTGCTGACCAAACTCAGTACTATCAAGAAGAGTTTCTCTAGAAAGATGTGTCCTCCTGCCCACTCTGCTTTCTGCATGGCAGGGTGTGGATCCTTTTGGCTCTTCCCATGTAACACTTTGCATAGAAACTCGATACCCTTGAGCAGGGGCAGACTGACACCCTCTATCTGCAGAGTGAGGATTTAGGATATTTTAGAACAAAGATTTTCGACAAGATTATAGGCTTAAAAATTAAGGCCAAATGTGGTCCAGGCCAGTGATTAGTGTTGATTGGAAAGCAGCCCAATGGCGAGAGATTAAGAACTTGAAGCTTACTCCTCTAGCACTGTTCTGGCTGATAATACCATTCTGGTTTATCAGGTGGGTGGTGCTGGACTGTGCAGCATTACCTGCTCTCGGCAGGCCTGCCCCAGTGCCAGGCTCTGTGCCGCAACGCCCCTGCCGGGTGCGGATACGGGGGAGCTCCATGTCCCAAAGGTCTCAGCTTCGCTCCTGTGAACTCAGCTATCGTTCTTCTAGTACCGGTCTCTGTGCACTTTGGTTCTGGGTTGACGCAATTGTGAGTTCAGCGAAGTCTGAACTCCACTCACCCCTGCAGGCAACCGCAGAGAAAGTTCAGGGACTGAAAGCAGCTGCCTGTCCTTGGTCAGCAAGATCAGCAGAGCTGGGGCCACCTGTACTGAGAGAGAGAACCAACGTAAGTGGTCAGAGACAACTTCTTAAGATGCCCAGAAAGCTGCTGATGGGATTCTGGCTGGATCCAGCTTGCCAGGATTTCTCACTGAATCCTTCTCCTCATTTAGGCCAGTTTTGGAAGCTGTAGGCATCTATGAGCTCCCTTCCCTCCACCTCTCTTGGATGGCTGAAGAAATATACACTTTTTCACAGGGAGTAGCAGTATATTCCTCTGGCCCTCCCAGATATGTCCTGGTGACAGTATTCCTCTGTCCCCTTGTCACCCTTCCACTCACCACTTCAGCTATATGGGTGAGCAGTGAAAGTAGTTCAAATCACCTGCAAAAGACGAGGCAACAAATAAAATATGGCCTTGCAATTAACAGGGTGCTTTCTTGCTCTCTGCCTAGCAGATGCTTCACAGACAAATTTCCTCTTAGTGGCTAAAGCAGCTCCAGAGCCTGGGCTCTGCTGACCCTTTGCTTTCCAACTTCGGAGCACTCCTGCATGCCGAGTGCTGGGGAGGGGTGATGGGCTCTCCAAGCCTGTCAGCCTTTTCCACTTGTTGCTATAATCAGCTCATGTCACCTTCTTGCCTCTTTTCAAGGCTCTGATAACAAGCACCTAGGACAGCCAGGTGACCTTTGGCTGAGGTTCCTCTTTAAACTCTGGTAGCTTTTGCTCCATTGCCTAGTTGTTACGCAGCAGCAAAGATCCGCTCTGATAGCAGCGGAGTCTGCTCCCCTCCCTTTTCCCCTCTTAACTCACATAGGATCAAAGCTCTCTGAATGTGCTTGAACAAATTTGCATTTAGGTCAGTGAGAGAGATTTTACTTGAGGAAAAGATTTTTTTTCTCCCATCTTTTTCTTAAATTTGTAAGAAAGGAAAATAAGCACAAAGGCAGATGGGAGAAATAAAAAAGTGAGCTATAAATAAATGGGTTTGGCACCCATGGGAGGGTGAAATGATTAGTAAGAGAGAAAATCACTGATGTGGCAGCAAGCTACATCTTCAGCTGATGTAAAACTTGTTCTGAGAGGGCTGCTAGCAACTGGGAGACCTGGGTGCGGTTGCTGGTTCCATCCTAGCTCGTGGGTGTTGCCTTGACCAACTCCACATCTCTTGGTACTTCCTCTGTAGACGACAAATACTTCTTCCTACTCATTGAGAACCTCAGCTTTTCCAGGAAAACAATCTCATCGTGGCTTTCTGAAGCCTAGCACACTGTCCCCCAGTTGGCATATTCTTAAAACTGCAAAAGTATGTATCGAGATTGGTGTGCTCAGCAGTTTAAATATTAACAGGACACGTAAGAAAGCAGGGTTGCAATACAGAAGTGGTAAACATTCAATTTAGTTGCTAAACTTAGCCCAACTCACTCTAGCAAGAAGTTCAGGGCTTTCCGAGTTGGGCTTGAAGTCAAAGGTTAGCTGTAATTTCACGCAAGAACGACCCACCTGAATTCTGGGTGGGTCTGATGCTGTGCGATAGCTGTGCTGCCCAACGTGGCCACGTGCTGCCTTGCAGCGTGCGGGGCTGCAGCCGTGGCAGGGCTGGCAACTGCCCTGGTGATAGAGGTGGCAGATCCTGGGGCTTCTGGTCACTTCCTGATTCGTGGTCACGCGAATAACCCCAGGGAAGGACTTGCTGAGAATTGCTAAATACTGTCTAAGTTGCAAGGTGGGAAGTGGTGTTTGAAAGAGGCTCTTCAATGCTTTTTTCACGCAGAGTTATGGTAATCTTGATGAAGAAGCCGGCTAGTTTGGCATGATTCATCTTCAATGAAATCATGTTGCATTTTATCCAATTTTCCGGCTTATTTCTTTATCTTCGGAAAACTGAAGGCTGGAAGAGGCCTCAGCCTGCCCTCAGGTGGTCATTTGAAGAAAAGCAGGAGTCACATTCCTGGCTGTTTCTCTTCACCCGGTGGTGACACCAGGGTACTACTGCCTGTGGCAGCACATGGGCTGAGGTCCTTCTCCCTGGCTGGGGCGTTGGGAGGGAGCTGGCTCCTAGGGCCACGATTTCTGAGGGATGGGAAAGTCCTATCCTTCCCAAACCCAGGGCAGATAACACCACAAAGACGTTCAGATGCTGGGGCAGAGCCTGGCCAGTGCTGCCCTGGCTGAACTGGGCTATCTGGAGACCCTGTCCCCTCCACCACAGGACCTGATGTGTGCCGGTTGCTCCTCAGGGCCTTTTTGTTCCTCAAAGACCTTGGCATGAATATTCTTTAATTCTTATTATTTCAACACTTGTTCTGGACTGTTGCGGGGGTGAATGCTCACCAATGGGCTGCCGTTTGCTCTGGCTGTTGGTGTTGTGCAGTGGCACCCCAGGGCTGAAGAATCAGTAAGTGAAGTAGCCTTCCATGTCCATTATAGATGTTGCTACTGTATCACTAGAAGGTGGGTTGGATTTTTTTGGGGGGTGGTAGAATCCTTCAATAAAAGCAAAAGTTCCCATTTCCTGCTTTTTTAAGTGGGAGTGAACCACACTATGTTTCTGACTTAATATTTCTCTAAAGTGGCTTGTACAAGGCTTCTTCAGCACCTCGGGCATATCTTTTCTGTGTTCTGGTTTATTTCCTTGCAGAGAAAGAAAAGCTAATAGTCAAATGCCAAAGAATTTCATGAGGAACAGATTAAGCAATGCTGGAACACTGCTTCAGGTTTATAGATCCACGATCCATAGCGATGTGGGCAGAAGGGGCCATGTCTGAGGGAGGTATGTTATCTCTTCAGACCCAGGAACTCAAAGGGCAGGGGGAAAGGGAGAGCTTTTCACACACAAACACTCTTGAACCAGCAGACTGTCGGCCACAGGATGACAGTGCAGGAGGGAGGAGATGGCTTCCCTGAGCAGCACAATTCATGGGATTGTGTTTATGGCTCCATGGCAGCCTGGATCACACCAGTATTTGTTTGCTGTGGCCATGAGAGATGTCAGTAGGCTCAAGAGGCAACATGTAGGCAGTGACCGCGGGCTGGCAGCAGCGTATGTAGCCTCGCGCCGATGCCAACCTCAGCGGGGATTTGGGTCTTTTTCCCACTCACTGGAATCTGGTGTGGAGGTCCTGGGAGGTGCACGTGGGGTCCCCAGGGACCAATTGCGACTGCTGTGGGTGCAGCCAGCGCATGCTGAGACCAGTTTGATGCTGTTGGCTAATTTAGGGGGGAAAAAGGTTGCAGCTGGCGGTGGGAGAGGTGTGTGTGGACATTGCCCAAAGCAAAATGTCCTGGCAGATAAGGAAAAGGTTTGAAATTTTCAGCTGGTCCACTTGGCTCTGCTTTTCCTTGGGAAAGAGAACGGTTTTTAACCCTGCATGAAACAACTTTTCAGTTAGAAATACTAATCTTTAAGATCAAAAAGCAAAAAAGCTGTAAAAGGCACAAATAGGCATTTAAACAAAATCTATTCTGAGAACTGGAGAGCTTGGTTGCTTGGGCTGATTCACATTAGGGAAAACTTTTCCTTTTTTGCTATCGATTAGGAATGGGAGGCAAAATAATTTCTGGTCCAACCTCAGTGCAGCTTGAAACGTGTCTTGTAAAGATCCTTATTGCTTGGCTGTGCTCCCCAAAAGCACCGTGTTAGAGCCCATCCACTGCCCTATATCATAACAGGCAGTTTTCGACAGCAAAGCCAGACCTGTGTAAATTGGAAGTAGTTCGGTAACTCTTGGACAAAACATGAAGGATTCCCTGTGTGTTGAATGAAGCTGCCAGTTCCTTAATAACTGGAGAAAAATCCATTTCAATTTTAACCCAATTTAATTTTAAACCAATTTCATGTAGTAGAACAAGCTCCCTCAAAAAAAATTTACAGCTTTAAAGTCACAAGGCCTCCAAACAAGTGTGTGCTCTGCATTTATGAACAAAGCAGAAGTGATTCAGATAACATGACCAGGAACATCTCCTGCCCAGAGGATGATGAGGAAGGAACACAATGTTTGACAGCCTGAAAATGGGCCTGTAAAATACAGGCAGGAGAACTATGTTCAGTTCTGCTCTTTTTGGACTTCAGCACAAAGTTAGGAAGCACATCTCCTGCCCATGTGGTAGCAGCCGTGCTGGGGAGAGGCAGAACAGGATGGAAAATACCGTTTCGGCAGCGGCGTGAGCAACGTTTGCCGTTACCAAAATTCGCAACTGGCCTGTGCTGACTGAGGAGAGAGGCTGGGACATAAAGTCTAAAATTACAACGGTAGATAGTTATTCACGCGCATGAGGTGTCCCAGCTAAACCGGGGCACCCCAAACATGTTTTTACACCGGCACCTTACACTCTTCAAGCGTTCAGGTGTGACACAATGTGACTAATCGCTTAATCATAGGAAAACTTTGCAAAGCGACTTTCTCTCTCCTGCATTCTTGCTGCTTGTCTATTGATCCAGCCGTCCCTGGAGCCGGCCTTGCTGGGAGTCACTTAAGATGCTGGGAGGGTTTCAAAGTTGCGTCAGAAGGGCCTGGACGCTGTTGTTCTCTCAGTTCTCCAGGGGCATCCGTCGCCCCTCACGGGCAGCTCTGAGCTTCCACACAGCACAGGTGTCCTGCCTCAGGCCCTGCTTTAGCTTGTTTTACTTAAGCAGGAATAAAAGTCGCCAGTCAAATTTCACTACCTCCTTACATAGCAATGTGCAATGTGAATTCCTATATATTTACAAAGCTAATACGCTTTCGTACAGTAAAGACTGATTGATGTAGCGGCGAGGGCAGGAGAATCTCCTCACAGCGGTGAGCGCCCTCAGGGCCAGCTGCGCTCGGAGGAACTGACTTTAACGGCAAGGCCTGTGCGGCCCGTTCCCTACACCTGCTCCCGGGCCTGTAATGGCGGCCTCCTCAGTGGACAGGCCCCGCCCGCCGCCGGAAGTGCCCCTGCCCGCCCCTTCCGGCCCGGCGCCGCGGCCCCTTTAAGAACGGAACCGTTAGTGTGGGGCGCGGGCGGCGCGGGAAGGGAGCTGCGGCGCGCGGGATTGTCATGGCCGCCGGCTGTTTGGTGAGGGGGCGGCAGCGCCGGGGGTTTAGTGGGGCAGGAGAGGATCTGGGGAGCCGGGCGGGGGTTTGCTGTGGCTCGGGGGTTTAGTGGGGCAGGAGAGGATCTGGGGAGCCGGGCGGGGGTTTGCTGTGGCTCGGGGGTTTAGTGGGGCAGGAGAGGATCTGGGGAGCCGGGCGGGGGTTTGCTGTGGCTCGGGGGTTTAGTGGGGCAG
>JAOXNO010000003.1:16821897-16836806 GCA_028565335.1 Limnodromus scolopaceus
GTTTCCTTAGTGTATATTTATTTGGAAGAAGTTTTGTAACCCGTGTGGCTCTTTGCCTCTGCAGCTGTTGTGTGAACTGATTCTTGGAACTGACAATGCATAACTTTCTTTTGTTTTATTTGAATTACTAACGAAATATAAGTATACATGACATTGGTGAAGCTTCAAGGACAATGCGCTTGAGATTGCTGGAAGCTGTGCTGGTGAATTGGGTGTGAAATGTAGTTTCAATGTAATTGGAGGAGAATTAAGGCAAAGTTTTTTTTTTGTTTTGTTTTTTAATTATTTCAGCAAGTGGCTCGATGGATTCATGCCTGATGATCTGGAGTATGAAACCTCAGATGAGAGCCTATCGTTTTGTGGGCCACAAAGATGCAGTGATGTGTGTTCAGTTTTCACCTTCTGGTCACCTGGTGGCTTCAGGCTCCAGAGACAAAACAGTCCGTTTATGGATTCCCAGTGCGTAAGTATCTATTCCCTTTTGTCTCTCTTTTTGTGTTTTAAATGTGGATTAGGATTTCCCTTTGCTTCTTGATAGCAGTTCTCCAGCTATGGGACTGGTATCTGTTTGAAGGAAAGAAGACCCATTTTATGTGGCACCTGTGAGAGAGGAGAGGTAATGTGCTCTTGAAATTGCATTGGAAACAAAACTAAAATCCTTTGCAAAGCTTAAATTCAGTATTAACTTCCTATGCTAATATAACAAGACACTAATGAAACTCATCAATGGTGTGGTGTTGGATTTTTTTCATCTCCTTCCTTCCCTACTTTCCTCCTAGCAAACTGATCCTTTGCTTCTCTGCCAGTGCTAAACAAGATGCTGAAACACATGTTGGGGTTTAGTGATGGAGATACCTGTTCTCTGAGCAGGGTGGAGGTTACTAGTTGTGTGTCCACAAAACTGCTCTGTGCCTTTAATCTTTATTTCTTGGTCTAAAACTAGTAACTGTTCCATTGACAGTACATGATGTCAGTACATTGACAGTAAATGATGGTGTGCTACTAAGAGAAGACTGCGCTGGATTGTGTAGTGACTTTTTTTGTGAGCTTGCATATGATTAACAAGAATTTTGGTGCCCTTTCAGTACCTTAGCCATCTTAATGAATCATTCCATTTTTGAGTAGAGGGTTTAGTTGCCTTAACACTTGGCAAGACCTTGGCAATCATTGGCTGAGAGACCTCAATAACTTCTATTGTTTCACTCTGGTGCGTTAAGTGATATGTCTTCAGCAAGGAACACTTTGTTGAAATACAACACAAACAGGAGAGAGCTCCAGAACTTCTGGTTGAAAACTTGCTGGAAGTAACAAGTAGCTTCTGAGATGCATAAAAGCAGCTGTCAGCGTTTCTTCTGGTCTCATGGTTCCCACACTAAACAGTGGATTGCTTTTTCTGAACGGCCAGGCACATGTAAAGGTATTTGAGGTTCCTTTGCTTGTGAGAGGTTGTAAATTGCTACTATCAAAGACTAGAATATTGTGTCCAGAAACAGACCTGATGATTATGGTGGCAAATAAAAAGGATTTTAAAAGAAACAAACAAACCCAAACCATGCAAAAAACATACCCCAACTCAAAGATAAACATGGCACTTCAGGTGCCTGGGAAAGCTTGTTTATTTTTTTGAGTTATTCTGCTTATGGTTACCCATTGGCAGCTTTATTTGATGATCTATTAAACCATAAGTAACCTCTGCCATAGAACTGATAGGTTCTGAAAGTGACTTTTTAAATTCTGTGATGAAAATGACTGTGATAATGTTTGCTAGAGTAATACCTTGCTCTAAGTTAAACTAGATTGATGTCCCTGTTTCCCCCTACCCATTAATCATCCTGACACTCACCTGAAACTGTCAGAATGCCTGAACTCTTGTAAACGTAAATTCCTAGCACTCATTTTGTATTCAGATTGAGTTATGCATCTGGGGCAGATATGCTATTAGTCACATGTGACAAAAGTATAGGCCCTGCTTCTTGGGCAAATTCCAATTTATCCTTTAGCTACAGAGCTGCCTCGGTGCTTTCATAGTGGTGGAGTGACTAAACAGTAAATATGGTAGAAATTGAATAAAGTTAAAACTTAATTTATAGTGAAATAAAAGCAAAATGTGCAGCTTGTAACTTTAGTTATAGTTAATTACAGTTTAGTTAAGCTTTCCTGGAAGAAATTATCCAATGTGTCAGCATATATGTTATTAAAAGGCACAAGGTGGATTATGATTAAAACTTAACCATACTGCTCATCAGTCTCCTGTAAAGAGATTAACAGTGTCATTTTGCCATCTCCAGAGCTGTGCTGCTAACACAGAATGGTGAAAATAAATTGCAGTCTAAACTTGTTAGATTTCTCGGAAGCCAAACTATAAATTTTAAGAAAGGACCAGGATGTGATGGGGAAAACTGAACGTAAATGCTATGTTGGGTGATTCTATCTTGGTTGCTTAGAGATGTGAGCTCTGTGGCATAAGTTGCAACTACGGTTGTCATGTCAGAAAAGGGTGAGTGTGGAAATGGAATTATTACTGTTGTGGCAGTTGTCAGTACCTCAGTGCATGGCACCTTTAGTCTGTGTTTGCTTAGCATTCTTTGTCAGCTTATCTTCTCTAGGTAGAACAAAATAAGAGCACTTGAGGTTGAATCAGGTTTGAGACCTTCAGCTTGCTAGCTTTGTGCCACCATTAAAAGGGAAGGGAGAAGCTGCCCCATAGTCTATTTGTGGGCCAGGACTTTATTTCCAAAGAATCCGAAAACTTGCAGTCCCTTTCAAGGGCAATATGTTACTCAAGGAGCTAATGCTACGCTGGTGTGTGGATTTTTGTCTTTGGGATTTCTTTTTTATAAGCTGTGCTGTCAGAATTTTGCAATTTCATGTTTCTGCATGAGTTTTTGTTAGTCTTGAGGATGTTCTGTGGTTTTGGACAGAAAGAAAACTTTCCTGAGAAGTAACCTTTATTGTTCCTTGCCTTCTGGCAGCTAAAGGATTAAATAAAACTAGGCAGCTCTGACCTTTTCTGAGGAGGGAGGGAATATTACTGGAAGATATATGGTATTTTGATTTTTGGCCTTTGCAGATTTAGCCTTAGTATAAAAGCTGTTAAATCCTAATGGAGAAGGGAGGAAACATCAGTGTCTTTCTGTTGTTCTCTTCTGTGAATATGGAGCTCCTGGTAGTACAGTACGTACTGGAGATGTATTTTGGACTAAGAGTCCCATATAGCTGTTAGATCTCTAAGTATGTTGTGCTTTGGATGTATAAATATGTCTTGTGTTTATTTGCCAGAGGAATGCCTTTTGCACGTGTTTGGAAATGATGGGTAAAGAAGTAACACCTTGTCTTCTGTCTTGCCTGGCTCAACGGTAGCTTGCTCAAAGCTGTATAACATCAGGCATGCCAAGTTCAGTTGTTTCTTGTGTGATGCCACATGAGAGAGGTTCAGTTGGAGTATGGACTGTTAGAGGAATAGCCTGTAATAAGGAGGTGGTAGCCTGTTTGGCTCTGTCTAGATGAATGATGAGAACACCTCCTTCCTCACCTGCCTTGCAGCAAAGGACCTGGTAACATTACAGAATCTCAGCATCATCTTTTATATTGATGTTTCCATAAATGCTGTTTGTAAATGGTTACACAAACTTAACAATAGCATTTTTGCCCCTTTACAGGAAACCTGGGTTGTTTCCTGTTGGATTGGGCTCCAGTATTGAACTGGATCAACTGGTTTTAGCTATGTATTCTGCAGCAAGTGAACTTTGAGATGTCCTGTTTTCTGTCAGGTTCTCATGTCCAGTTTGTTACAAGCTCAAGAAGCATGATTTTGTTTGGGGTTGATCAACATTTTCTTCCTAATGCAAGCACATGCAGTTCCCATAGAAATGCTGGTTAATAGCACACTCAGCATATAGAAGCTTTGTGTTTTCAAGTATGTAATGTCTTTGCTGTCCTGTTGTGCAATTTTAAAGTATTCTTTCCTTCTGTATAGCAAAGGAGAATCTACTGTCTTCAAGGCTCATACGGCAACTGTAAGAAGCGTTCATTTCTCCAGCGATGGCCAGTCCTTAGTTACAGCTTCTGATGACAAAACAGTCAAGGTGTGGACGGTTCACAGGCAGAAGTTTCTATTCTCACTTAGTCAACACATAAACTGGGTTCGCTGTGCCAGGTAAGAACAGCTTTCTGACAAAGGTGGGGATTTATCCCTCAAAGCAGAGACTGAGTATCATGGTCTTGTGTAACACATTTCTATTCAGGGTGATTCAAGTGTGTCTACTGACTGAAATGTACTGCAAACCTGAGGAGAGATCTCTTCAGGATAATAGTTGTGCACCGACTTTGTGTTTCTTCAGTGATCTTTGTCAAGCAGAGACTTCCCTGCTTAATGATTTGTTGCGCTTTGCTTCTACCTCGTATGGAGACTTCTGCATCTTGAAGTTGCCAACAGAAGCAAAATTAGACATTTATAATTGTGATTTCACCTTAGTTACTTTTAGACTTGTCATGTCTCTAGTTATAAATGCTTCCTGTGCGCCTTTGAAAATGTTATCAGGAAATAATGTTTTTATTATGGCAACACTTCCAGTCTGTTTCAGATTTGGTTTTCAGTTGTCCATCTCAGTTGTTCTGAGAAATTTTTATGTATATATGCATCTAGGATAAAGCCACAGTTGCTCTGTTGGTGAAAAGTTCATTATAGTTCTTCAATGTGATGGGGGCAGTGGCTATATATATATATGTCCTGATCCTGTAAAATGTATCCCTCTGGAGAGAGAGATTGATCTGTCTTGTATACGAAATTTTCAGATAGGAGCTTAATGCATTCTTCTAAGGCACTCAAATGATGAAGTTTCTCCTGCTGCTGCTATTATCTTGGGAGTAATTATATTGCTCTGAATGCTTGTGGCAAGGGTAGGAATTGTTTTGAATCAAGGTGTGGAAAAAACTTGAGATGTTTAAATTGAAACAAGGAAGACAGATCTTAAGTCAGTCTCAAGACTTAATGTGCTTGTGGAATCAGGGGTAGTTTGAGGGCTTATTGCTTGCTTTTTTTTCCCCTCAACTTACAGCAACTGGGTTTTTAGGCCCACTGATTCAGTGTAACTTCTTGAAGAGCAAGGTGTGTTTACCAACGTACTTTGACAGCTGGCCAAATCCAGTTGACCCTGTACACCTTTTGTTTGGGGGCACTTCTTAATTGCTATAACTCTTGTTTTAGATTCTCTCCTGATGGACGATTGATAGTGTCAGCCAGTGATGATAAAACTGTCAAACTGTGGGATAAAACCAGCAGAGAATGCATACATTCCTTCTGTGAGCATGGGGGGTAAGTAGCTGGTGGGGCAAGAGGACCAGCCTTCCTGTGATTTCTGAAGTGGGGGTGCCTGGTGAATGTACACCTGGCTTTGTGGCTGTAGTCAGAAGTTCTTGTCCTGCCAATTGCTTCTACCTCTTAAATAATCATTAGCACCTATTACAAAAGCAGCCAGTGGAGGATGACATGCAAAAAGAACTTTCAGAATTGATTTGACTTATTTATGGCTTCTCCAGATTGCAACCTTGAGGGTTATATTTCAGTAACTGTCCAGCCTGTCAAGCCTTAGTTTCTTGATGATTATTTTTGGAGATGCTTAAATTCTTCTAGCTACATTAAGCTTTTTTATTTTTCTCTTGAGTTGAAGTAAATTAAGAGCAGAAGTGTACTGGCAGATTGGTACTTGGATGCTTTATTTCATTCTCAAATTTTTGAATAGCAAAGTTATTCCAAAAACCACTTTGTATTTGGAAAAACAGCTGTGGAATTGGTATTTTTTTCGTGAAGAGTATTGAGCCACAGCAAAAGTTAACTTTTCCAGAAACACAGAACAAGTCCTTAGAGAAGTGGTTTCTTCCTAGTTTCTTGCTGCATTGAATTTCTAAGTACAAAGTTGTGTTCTTTCCAGGCAATATACAATGGTATTAAGACAAATTGAGACGACATTATTTTATCCAGTGCTTTTAAGAATATAGTTTGTCCAGACAACCAATTTAAATACCTCAACTTCCACGTTCATTACAAGAACTCTCAAAGGATGATTCATTTTATCCAAGTTCTTGTGTGGCTTTGAGGAGTTACAAGGTGCTCTTCAGTGAAGGTTCTGAAGTTTTTACTGTACTTGTGTGTGCAAAACAAAACTTGATTGCATATACGTCCAGAAAGGAACTTGGTCTCAGTCTCTACGAGTGGCAATATATGATTTCAGGCACAAAGTCAGTTGAGTTCCATCTTGAAAGTAGTTAAGTGTAAAGTGTAATAGAAGAAAAATATCTGTTCAGTCTTGTACACGCCATTCTAGAAATCCTGTTAATTTAACAGGAGACATATATTATGCAAACATTAAATGAACACTTCAAAATGTTGTTTTGACAGTTGGATCCATCAGATTTCAGGAGGCTTGTGTCTGCAGCTCCTACAGCTTGTAGTGCAAAACATTGAAGACAGTGTGCTTAGATACAATCCTGCAGTCTACTTGGGGTTATTAGCAAGGTCTTAAGAGAAATTCAGCAATAAAAACTTTCACATTAACTCCTCCTTTCCATATTGTTCAATGCATCATGATGTAGCTTCCCTTCTTGAAAAAACCTTTTTGATCTTCAGCAAGAGTTGAATGTTAAACAATTGGATTTAACTGCAATTTACAGGTTTGTGAATCATGTGGATTTTCATCCCAGTGGTACATGCATTGCTGCGGCTGGTACAGATAACACAGTGAAGGTGTGGGACGTTAGGATGAATAGACTTCTCCAACATTATCAAGGCAAGTTAAGATATTAGAAAAATCGGATCTTTCATGTTTTGATATGAATTGCTCTGAAATTCAAGGACTGTTTCTCCATCCTCTGCTGCTTTTCCAGAAAGGCACTGGGTTAGGTGTGCCAGTGGAAGCCTCTTTTTTTTTTTTTTTTTACCAAACATCATGTTTTGCTTTGTGTTAGCTCCAAGATTGACTCTCATAGTTAGTGAAAAACACCTCTATTCTGATTTTTTTTTTCTCCTCTGCCCACCCTCAAAAAGCAAAAAAGCAGGGTGTGCATAGGTGTTATCTGCAATGCCACTGGGCTTGTTTTCACTGTTCTTGAGGAAGTTACGCGTAGTAAAAAGGATGTGGCCTTTGCCTCCAAATAAGCCTAGATGGAATCAGGTGCTTTCCAGCGAAGCAAAAGTTTAAGTTCTTCATGAGAAAACTAGAAAGAGTTAACAAAAGAGGAAAAGCAAAATCAAGGAATTGCAATTCTGTACCATGATCCGTGTTTACAGCACTCTTTCCAGTATCTGCTTTGGTTTTCAGCTTCCAGAATTAGCTTTGACCTTCTTATAGCTTGTCCAGGTTGGCTTGTCCTTGGAGTAGCTGGCTTTTATATTTAGAAGTCTACATCTTTTTTTTTTTTTTTCCCCTCTTCACCCTTACCTTCAAAACGACATATCCTCTCCTTACCTGTTCTTGTCAAACTGATTAGTGCTGCTGTTTGGTAGAACTGGATAGAAAAGGATCCTTTCCCATCCCTGCAAGCTTCTCGGAGTTTGATTGTTCTGTTTTGTGCATATTAGCTGTTTGAGCCTAAATGTAGCTTTTTTTCTTTTGCTGTTAACAATTTTTAGGGCTACTGTACTATTTTGTAAATCCATACATTCTCAAGCACTGTTTCCAGTACAGATAGCTTATTAAACTTAATTTTGTTAGCTTTTCATGAAGACTGCTTCTGGCATGGTAGTAAAGCGGATTAGAGAGACGGGGCTGGAGCCTGGTGTGTTGTTCTTTCTGCATCAGATGCTCTCAGTTCCTGCTGTGGCAGCCGCACAGCTGAACACCAGGCAGAATAGGCAGAGTTGTAAAACAGCATGCAGTTGATTCCTGCTAACTTTGCAAGAGACAAAAATTGAGTCTAAATTAAAGCTGTTGGTCCTCCTGGCTTTGTGTAACTAGAATTGTTTTTTAAAGTGCTTTAGACTGTGTATCCCTTTATTCACAAGGCAATGGAAAATTTTCAGGCTCTCGGTACAAGTTCTGTAATTTCTCTTGCTGTAGAAAAGCAGAAAAAGTATAGTGATGTTTAAGGAGCAGAGGAGTTCTGTTTGTCTACCTTCACAGCAACCTGTGAAAGACTAGATCTCTTCTGGTAGGTAAGAGCGATGGGAGTTACCTATCTCAAAGCAAATGCAGATTGTCTGCAGAGAAGCTGTTAGGATTATGGAAGTCCTTGGGGTTCCATAAAAAAGTAAGTAAAAGCTCACCAGAAAGAGGTTGCTGTGGAGCAGAAACAGTCTGTAAACTTTAGAATACTTTTCTAATTCTGCTGTATATAGAATGCTGTTCTTTTGTTCCTTGCATGTAGATGGAAACACCATTATGATCGTCTTATCTGACTATTAAGCACCGATGGTGATACCACCATCGCTGGAACGGGGATTTTTCTTGTGTAGAAAGAACTGCATATTCCTTATTTTTAACACCAACTTCCTGCTTCTGGGTTGTGTTTTATTCCTGGCTTCTAAATGTGGGGTCTTCCTCTCAAGTGTATTCTACCTGTGTAGTCAAGCACCCTTTGAACTCTTTTTTTTTTTTTTTTCAACTATAGACCTGCCTGAGCTCCTTGAACTCTCATATAGCATGATTTTTTTTTTCTTCAGTTATTCTTATGGACTCGCAATCACTGCCAGTTCTCTGATAGCTAACAAAATCTAATGGAAATAAAACATCTTGAAGATTTCTGTTCATCGGTATGGAGCTGATACAGTTGCAGTGATGAATACTGATGTATGAGTCTTTGTGTAAGAAGTATTGTTAACTTATGGCTGTATCAAAACTTGGAAATGCCTTTCTGAAGTCTTGTTGCTAAAATAGGTAGCATATTTTAATACTTCAACAGTTCCAGGTTTTCCTTTAACCTACTTTATCAGCTTTTCAACAGTGGCAAGATCTGCAGTGTGTGTTTCCGGCCACAGTATAACTTGGCTCGAAAATCATCTCTTCCTGCTTCCCACTTACTGCTATTAAATTGTCCAAATCTAATGTCGTTTAGGTTGGCTGACAGATTTATTTTTTGTGTCTTGGAGTTATATATTTCCCATGTATCCCACCCTTACTGAATGGTATTTGAGGCTGGTACCCTTGCTATCGAAGTGATCTTTTCCTGTTATGAGTGTTATTTTTAGCAGCTACTGTGTAAATCCTAATTGTGTATTAAACTTTGGAGTAGGAATAGTTGTAAAAGACAAAGAAACCTAAAATGCATACAGTGCTAGCTGTTTGCAGTCGCATCAAGCCCCTGTGGCTGCAAGCTGATGTATTTATAACGTGTTCTGGAGATGTGTTTGTAAGTCTTGCTCTTCTGAGGGGTTTATACACGTGCCTTTTGGCTAAATCGGATTTAGTTTTGTGGCTCTCCCAGGGGAAGCTGCCCTCTCAGGCCCACTAGAGGGCATCCCCTCCCTCAATACCTGCTTGTGCTGCTGGATTTCAAGGGAATCCATTTTAAAGATTAAGTTGCATCGAGGAGTTAATAGATAAGTAGCCTGGCCACACATTCTTGCGTGTTAAAGTTGGGTTGTTTTCAAAAACTGGTCAGTCTTTTAGCGGTGTTGCTTTTGTTGCCAGCACTTGTTCCAACTGTGACATTTGTAAATGGAAGTTGGAAGTAGAGAGCAAACTGCAAAACCTTTTGTATGGTGTAGTGTGATTCTTTTTCGTAAGATGAGTAAAGGATGCTCTGGTCACGTTTACAGGAGAGCAGATGGATGCTTTATTCACTCCTCTACTTGGCACTAACTCTTTTTGTACAGATCAGACCCCTACAAAAATGGACAATATTTATTGCATGATGTTTTTTCCCTGTGCAGAGTTAGGGGATGTGTGCATGCCTCTATTGCAGGTCTATGGAAATGGCTACAACCTGGGGTTTTTTCATATTGATGTTTAAAAAGAGCAATTGGTACTTCTGTACAGTTCAGAGCTGGACGGCGGTCATCTGTTGACCGGAGACTGTGGCTGTGTCAAGTTATCCTAAGTTATTTCCTCAGTGGTGGTTACTAAGTTGCATTCACTGATAGTTCTCCCAAGTCTGACAATACTGATTTTATGTAATGTTCAGTCACTATAGGCTGGCATGACTCAATTTTAGTTGCTAACCCTCCAGTTTACGTCGTTTAACTGGCCATTATTTTTCTAGAGCTTGGCTGGCAGAATGGTAGGCTTTTAGCAACAAGTCACTGGGAGATGCCACCTTGTGCTGCACCAGTTTTATTGTTTACAACATGAAATCAAGGGAGGTTGCAGGATGTTTTGGAAAGTTCTTGGAGAGGTGTTGTGAATGGTCTTGTGGGGAGGCATGAGCTGGTTTGGCAGAAGAGAGATGATGCTTTCTCTGAGCTGATGACAGCCAAGAACTCCTTGGGCACAGAAGCTGCGACTGCTTACACGGCCATGGTCTGTGTGATTTCTTTCCATTATGAGATGGTTTTTTGGTGAAGCTGGAAATACTGTATTCGCTATCTGGAATTTTGAAGATGTATCATTAACTTCATCTATTTCTGGTTCCTTTCAGGAACCTTTCTTAGTTCACAAAATAATGTGTGCTATCTGAATATAGACACTAATGGGGTGAGGAACATTGCAAATCACTCAGAATATAATTTTTCAAAGGAGAAATGTATTTAGCACTCTTTAAGGAGGGAAAACTCCACATAGACTCTTTCTTCCTTTAATAGTGTAGTGTAATATATAATGTAATATAAGGCTGGGATGGGGGGTAGAGGAGACTCTAGCTGTGTGATAGAGGCAGTATTCACTAACAAGAAAAACTATTCAGAAGTTATCTGTATGGAGTTAAGGTTTTCTTCTGTGTTTTTTAACAGTCCGGGTCAACAGGAGTTATGTTCTCAGAACGTAAGCTGAGGTATCTAGTGTTTCTGGGAGTTTAAAAAGTAGATGTATTCTGTTTTACAATTGAGCAAGGTTATTTCAGATTTCTGCTTCAGATCTGCATCTGGAAAAGATAATATTTGGTTCTAGTGTTTTTAAAATTGTGAGTGTCTCTTAACATGCAGTTTGGATTTGGAATGCACAGTAGACTCTGCAGGGAATATAAATTTAGTTGGGGAGAGGATGCAGTAGTAGATTTGAGACACCAGAACATTTGGAGGGTACATAATATAATTAAGAGTAATTGGATAGTTAAAACCCTCTTCAAGCATAGTTTTAATATTCTGTAGTGTCACATAAGCTCAGAAAGCTGTGCATATGTGAAGTACTGCATGTTCTCATAAATAAATATGTTCAATAGTGAAAGTTCTGGTAGGGGGAAGAAGCCCTGCATTAGGTAGATGTTTAACGTTACAGTGAACTTAAAAGTGTAGTTTGACTTCTTTGCTAGAAGTCTTTCTTTAACTCTTCTCAAAATAACTCAGGCTTCATCATGATACAGGAAGGATTGCTTTACTGGAAGTTCACACTCTTGATAGTTTATCTATTCATACTTGGTTTAAATTTTTGGTGGTGAATTGGATGGCTGAAGGGATAATGCTTATATTGGACTGTTTTCAAGTTGCTAATTCTTCTTTCCTAGTTCCTCTAAAACCCAGTCTTGGTTAGAGTTGGGTAGAAAACCAAAAGAACCTGTGTAATGCCAACTTTGAGTCAATCTTTCATCATAATTTCAGTCATCTTAATGTACCAGCATATAGATTATATTCTAGAACCACTTGGGAGAGAGAACAGGAGCTCCATGGTAGTAAAATATGTCAACGTCCAGCTCTTTCACAAAGTCATATAGCTCACTTGTGCATATAGTTACCTTTTGGGGCTACGCTGGAAGCGTAGGCTTAAATCTCCTGGAATAATTGGCAAAGCTTCCTTTTTCCTTTCAATAAAGTAGTGCCTATTTTTACAAGAATTGAATACTGCCCTTTTTCTCCAATGCCTTGAAGAGTTTTTGTGGAATGTTTTCACCATAATAATTTTCCTGTTAAAGTTTAACAGAAAATTGGAATGTGCTTGTACTTTATTTTATTCTTTTGCTTTGGGCTTATGTAAACTGGTCTCGGTGACTATTATGTATATTTTTTCCATCTTTAGTGCACAGTGCTGTGGTAAACAGTCTTTCCTTTCACCCCTCTGGAAACTATCTGGTTACTGCTTCCAATGATTCAACTCTTAAAATTCTGGACTTGCTAGAAGGAAGACTTCTTTATACTCTTCATGGTCACCAGGTGAGACAAAGCCTTCTATACAGCAATGTACAAACTCATGACAAACTGGAAAAATTTACGCTCAAGCTTTTCATTGTTTGTGGTCAAAAATCCTTTGAAAACTTCCTTGTATAAAACAATGATGATAGTACTAATAATAATTTTTGAGATCATGACCCTTTTGAAGGGAAGGAGCTAAGGCAGGAACGAAGAGGATGAAAAAACAAGGCAGAAAAGGGAGCTCCCAGACTGAGGATGCAGGTCTAAGTCCTAAGGGGCACAGAGCTGCACCCCAGACTCTAATCCTGGGTTTGTTGTGTATTCTCTGTACCACAGCTCTGACTTCCTCTCTAGAGTGGTACAAATAACACTTGGCCCCCTGACTTATGTGTTATGAAGATAAATGCTATTCAACTGAGAGGAGGCTTGGGGGACAGTAGCGGTAAAATGGAGGAAATGTATTTTGAGATGTGATTTGGGAACATGTTTCCATTTTGTTAATAGTCTGAATTAAATAATTGAAGGTGATAAATGCTGCTGGTTGGTTAAGTTTAACTGATTGGCCAATTAATATTATGCTGCTGGATGTGTTGCTTGTAAGGTTAATTATATGAATGCTTGGAGCTCTCTTTTTAAATGTTAAATGAAAATAAATAGACTAATTCATTGTCCATGCTGTGTGGGGCTCAAAGGCATGGAAAAGCAGACCTGCTTTAAAGGTTCCCTTTCCAAAGGGACGAAGAGAACTGATTCTTGTCTCTTTCTTAAAATGGGAGCTGAGTCTTAAAGCATCAAAACTATCTGAGGAAGAAATTGCAACCTTAAGCTCTTGGGGGTGGAGATAATTCTGAGCAGTAATGGTAACTGGGTAAGCTGCAAAACTGATAACTCTGGCTTCTTGTGGCTTTGTTTAGTGTCTACCTTGTCTGATGTGTAAAAAGGTCAAGTTTGTTCTGTAACTTCTCTTACACTATGTGTTAATAAACTTTTCTCCCTTTTTGTGATATTAATGGAAAAATAGGATAACTTTATACTTAAAGCTCTACTTTATGGAAAGATCTGATTAAAACTGACCAAAGGGTTCAAATGCTTAAAAGAGTGAAGGCAAGATAATAAATGCCTGGTATCTTAACACATAAACCTTGACTACATAGAACTCTCTTACTTTGAAAACAGGACTAAGTGGATACTCTTACTGACCAGGGGCTGCAAAGCTTCTAACTCTTGTCCTAACCTGATTTTCATATTTGCCTTTTGTGTTGGCCAAGTGAGTGCTTAGGAAGTAGCTTTCTGGAAAAGGGTAAGTGTGGAGAGACAGTGGATCTTTGCACCTCTCATCCTTGCCTCAGGAAGGGATGTGACTGGTTATTGTTCATCAGGAGGCTGAACCTACTTTCCATTGTCCTCCCTTCTGAGCTGTAGGCTTTTCCTTGAGGCGTGCAGTGGCACAAAAAAGTTTTGCTTTGAATAGGTCTAAAACTGATGGTGATGGAGGTATTCAGAATTAGACAATAGAAAGTCCCTTTAAGCTGATGCTGTATTTAACTCAGGGCTGCTACAAAACAGTTTGTTTGTGAATCATCTGTTCAGAAGTTGAGTTAAAGCTCTGTACTATTCCTGCCCTCCATTCTGTTTCAGATCAGTTAGATGTCTGCCACTCTCTCCTAGGCATCTGACACTGAAAATGCTTTGACACTGGTGCAGCTGAAGGATATTTGCCATCCTGGGATCACATCTCCTTTGGTTTGGAAACTAGAAGTATAAAAGTGGCTGGTAAAGAAGGCCAGAAACCATTAAGGGTATTGCACTGGTATGGCTGTGGAACCATTCCTGGTGTAGCCCTAGGCAGATGTTCCCTCTGCTGGCATGTGCTATATTGCTGTAGGTTGGTGCTTTTAATGCCTGTTTTAACAGATTCCTTGCTTTTCCACTGAAAGCGTATGATAACCTGTGCTTCATTCACAGTAAGCACCAGCAGTGACAAGCCCTGCTTTCATCAGAAGCTGCTGGCGTGGATTCCTGCTCTGGCTGCTTCTCTAGCCTGCTCTCCTCGCAGATAAACCCAGGCTACTCAATACCGAGAGCTTTTTTCTTTTTTTCTTCCCCCTCCAACCTCACTGTGATTTCTGACGGTATCTCTAAGTGGCTAAAAATTAAGTGGGTGTGGATTTTTTTGGTCATTAAGTAGATTTGCCTTTCTAAGTGAGGGCTATAGGTTAGTCACCAAATGAACAGCCTGTTCTGAAGACATTCTTGAGTTGTGACTGTGGGTGAATATGCTGGTTGAGACTTTGTTCTTGCTCTGACAGCTGACTGCTGTTGCGTTGTTCTGGGAAGGCTGCATGCGAGTGGACACTTGAAGGAAAAAAACATAAGGTCCTTTAGACATAATTTGACGCAACTGCTGGAGTGCCAGGAATTTGTTAGCAGCTGATTAGCTGTAGTTTACACAGAGAGGGTTGCCAAGTTTACATTGCTGTCTTTAATTGTAATGTAGCTGGCCCCCTTGTAGCAGAAGGATCGTTAGAGACAGGAGTTTGCAGCTTGGAGCTGACATCTTGCAGCTGTAAAATATCATTCTGTATCGTGCTTGCATATTTTAGTTCTGGAGTGCTTCAAGCTGTGAAGTACTCTTGCCTAATTCCGTACAGATGAGACACTGGGTTGGTACGTAGGCCCACCTCTGGTGTGGAATCAT
>JAOXNO010000003.1:16842832-16862129 GCA_028565335.1 Limnodromus scolopaceus
CCTTCATAGAACACTAGGCTGTAGGTTTGAAATGGCAGACAGTGGTGGTGCAAGGAGTGCCTGCCCACTGCTCACACTGCTGTGCTGCTGCAGGTGCCTGTTTGGTTTGAAGCCTCTATCGTTGCTTGGCCACGTGTTCCACACGTGGGGGGATACAGAGCAGTCATTCTGGCTTGTTTCTGATGCCTTTGCATGTCCCCCTGTGGCTTTGTCCTGCTGGTTGGTATCCAAAGAGAATAGCTGCCTTCTGCAAAACTCTAGCTGGTACTACAGAATGCAGTAAATAGAAGCTAGTGTACAAATACAGTATATTCTGCTGATGCTGCTCTGTCTGCCACTGTGACCTGTGCTTTTTACTGGTGCTGCTTCCTCCTGTGCTGAAAACTTTGTGGGCTTCTTGACTGCCAAGTCTTAAATAAAACGAGTAATTGGATTTTGCTCTGAACACTGGATCTTATGCGTTTGGTTATTCTGCTTGTACAGATTTCTTGACTTAAACGCTTCTAATCTTGGCCAAATTAATTGATACAAATTGATTGCTTTGGTTGATAGCTGCTCAAGCATTTTTTGAAGTTATGTCGTGGTGGAGTAAGCACGAGCTTTAAGCCTCACATCTTCTGCAGTGAGCAGTTTGTACAGAACATCCTAGAAATATACAGGACAGCATGTGATGACTGTAAAAAAATAAAATTAAAACAAAATCAAACTCACTGCCCCCAACCTTTTCCTTCATGATAGAGCTGCTTTCACTTCTTGCCTGTAGCCCAACCTATTGGCTATTTTTATCATAAGTCATATATTTTATGCTGTCCCTTAGTGAAAGTTATGTATTTTCAAAAAAGGGCTGTTGGGAAAGCACGTGGAGGAAGATTCCATGGTGAATCTGGTATACACAGCAGTTCATGAAAGCTGCTGTCTTGTGATGCTTGTGTTTTGAAGATTCAGGGTAATGTTTGAAGTTCCTGCCCCTGGAGTTCCATGAAAATGTGAAAATCTTGGCTTAGTGCATTCTCCTTTCATGGTTCTAGTATTCATGGTGTGAGGAGGAGCTTGGAAAACGTAGGTTTTGAGGGCTTGGCAATTGAAGCCTGAAAGGTGGATTCATCACTCCTCAAATTAGCTTTTTTTAAAGCTGCTTATTTTTATGGGACACTGTGATTTGCGAGTGCTTAGAATTGTCAGTAGTGGGGGTAAAAGTCTCTCTTAGGTCCTTTGATGCTGCTCCGTGCGTATCTGTGCATTAAACCTTTCCGTCAGTTGGCTAACTGAAGGCTGCATTTAACAAAACTCAACAGTTTTACTGCTTTTAATAAATGAACAGGAGTTTTAGAAATTCTTAATTTGGAAGGGGAGAGAGAATGATTGAGAGGGAACAAGGAGAAGCCTGAAGCTATAAAACGTGGTTTGTTCCTGTCTCTGTCTTAATGCCACGAATGTTGTGCTATAGATATGGTGTCTTAAACTGGGGGCGAAAATGTGGGAAGTGGTAAGTACCAGGGAGCTTAGCATGTTAATTGTGGCTCGATTACCTGACAGAGAAGAGCTTTTTAAATTTTGCGTTTATATTGCTGCTGTCAAATGAGAAATACCTCGTAAGGCAGTAATGAATGGAGCTTTGTTACGCTTTGTTTTCTTTCGCATTTTTCTAAACCTATCTTTTAAATCTGTTTGCAGGGGCCAGCTACCTGTGTAGCATTTTCAAGAGCTGGAGACTTCTTTGCCTCTGGAGGTTCTGATGAACAGGTATCTGACTAGTTTGATAGTTTTGTGCCTTGTTATTACTGTTTCCTTAGCATCTCACTGCTGCAAATATATGCTGGTTTTAACATAGTGTGAGTTGCCCTGCTGAAGATATGGGCAGACTTTGACCCAAGGTAGTGGTCTGCATGAGTATCCATTTTTCTGTCATTGCTCCTAGCTGAGCTGTGTTGCATTGCCCTTAATCCCCAGGTTAGACTAGGTGCAGTGCCTGTCTTCAGAATATCACCCTTGCTAGCAGTGAAGAGAGAATCTATACAATAAGAGCATCACTTTATTCTATTACACAATGGAATGGTGTCATTGGTTAACTGTGCAGCTACAAAAGAAAAAACCTTTTATTTGGGTGAAGCAGGGATGAGAACTTGTAAGTAAAGAATAAACACTGATGTTTCTGATGACCAGGATGAGCTGCCTGGGTTCATAGATGTCTTTCAGACTTCTGAAATTGTTTAAGAGCAATCAATCAACTTTTTTAGACTTTTAGAGCCACTGCTAAGGATTTTGCTCCATAGATCTGCTTTGATATGTTGAAGTGGCTTATGTGTTAGAGGCCTTTTTTCTCTTCTGAAATAAATACCACTTTATGGAGAGAAGAAACCTGTAAGTGGGATTTAAATTTGATATTTAGCTGAAAAACTAGCTTTCCAGATTTCTAATGCTAGCCTCAAAGTACTAACTCTCCTTTTCCAATGAATGAATGGATGATAAACCAGTGACTGTTTGTTTGGGGTGTGACTGATAAGTGCTATAATGCTAAGCATGTTATCTTAATGTATTTGTGGCTTTAATGGTATATTCCGCATGTTGCTTTGAAGTTCTCCTGGTAGCTCTAGTTTCAGGATCTTCCTGACACAAAGAATACTGGAAGACTAGGTCACTTACCCATTGAGAACTCAGTTATGCTCTGTCTGTATTTGGTAGCACGCTTACAAATAACATCCTTAATTTAAATGATGCCAAAACATTCTTAGGTAAGCTTTGGTGTGCATCTGCTGACTCTGTGTTGACAAAATTGACCTTTAAGCAACTCCAGGTGGAAAATAGAGATAACTTAGTCACTTGCCTTTCTTCTGCAGGTGATGGTGTGGAAGACTAACTTTGACGCAGCAGATTATGGTGATGTACTGAAAACACAGAAGTCTGGCGCTAGTGTGGATGGGACCCGTCACACTCCGGTAGGTCAGCATACTGAAATCCTTTTCAGAGTTCCTTTTCAGTACACTTCCTGCAACTTGAAAGCGTGTGGTTCTTTCAGGCAGTTGAACTATAGAGTCAACTTCCCTTGGTATTTATTTGAGCTGCAGGATGTCTGTTTTTAACTGATCTCATATTGTTTATTTTGTTAAACTGTACTTACTTTATAGGAAAATGATATATGATGATTTTAAAAGGGAAAGACATTTAGTGCATGTATATATGCATTCTTTATTAACAGCCTGTGTTGAAGAATGTGTGGTAGGCTTGGATGGCAGTCCGCAAAAAAGCGCAGACGTGAGTAACAGCTGAAGTCAGTTTTGGAAGCTGATACGAATCCTTTCAGCTGGTGTCACTCCTGAAAATAGATATTGTTCATGATATCTTTTCACTGACAGCAGAGACAAAAGGAATCTGTGCATAGACTTCACGCTTGAGAAATAGGTGACGTATTTTACTGGAGCTTCTTTCCTAAATACTTGGTGGCATCAGTTCATATCCGTTCCCTGAACCATGTGTTAAGAGACATCTGAGTTCTGACTGTATCTAATAGATAAATCTACCAAGTAATTCATTATGATGCACTGATGTAAGCACAGAACTGATATTGGATGTCATGGCTATTATGAGAGCGACCATTTAAAGTTACTACCCATATGAGTTACAATTTTTGGACATGGTGATGCTTCGCTTAAACTTGATTATTTTGTCTTGTCAGTCTTTGGATATTTTTTATGCACTTGACTATGCTACAGGATTCTGAGATGTTATTACCGTGGCTGTTTTTTGGTACATCTTGTTCAACATTAGCTGTAAGCTAAAAGCAGTTTGTGAACCAGGGGGTTTATACATATACGGCATTGCCTCAGTTGCTTTAGGGCAGTGTCTTTAGCCTTATCGACTTAGGCCTTCTTTACCAGGCTACTAAACTTATGTTCTCTCTTAAACATAGTAGCATTTTCATTCAATATGATGTCAGTCCATTGCTGGGGGTGTTGGGATAGCTGTAGTATTTTGTGATGGACAAGATTTGAGTCTGCAGCTCTAAACCTGATGCCTTACAATGTGGAGTGCTCTGTAAAGAAAGCAAACCAAACTGGCGGATATTAGTGGTAGGTGATTACAAGAGGATGGCAAGAAGCAAACACAGAAGGAAGGAGGAGGTGACAGTGTTTATTGATTCTCGACTGGTTTTGGCTAAAACTGACTTCTTCCTTCTCCTCCTCTCCTGTGTTCTAACTCTAAAGTTATGCAGGCTATGAAACTAGCAGTCCAATGACCTCTTTGTTTATTAGCCTATTGAACTGGACTGACTTTGAACTCTATCTGCTTTAACTTAAGAACTTGTGTAGTATAATTCTAGGGTGAAATACAGCAAAGAAAGCTGTTGTGTGAAGGAATACTGTTTTCAGTTTGCAACATTCCAAGGAATGGCTTAAATAGTGTAGAGAAGGGGTCTGCTAATGGGAAATTGTGGTACATTTACCCCCATCTGTACCACTGTTATTACGAGAGTGTTAATCAGTAGTAATTTAAGGAAAGGAAGGAAATGCCTAAGCATCTCTAAAACTTAGCGCTCTGTTATAGAACCCATGTCAGGTTGAAGGTAGAACCTCTTGGAGGTAGATGCTGAACAAAACCCCTGAACAATGACTAACCACCCTGAACACAAGCACCCTGTTGTCCCTCCAGCAAAATTGGCCCTGTGGAAGTGTTTACCTGGCAACACCACTACCAGATGCTGCTGGGAGCAACTGTTTGTGTACCACTGACAGGCAAATCCACCTCACGCAGTGTGGGCTGACAAGGTGTTGCTCTATTCATGCTCTGGCCCTATGGAAAGCAGGGTGCTGCAAATTCTTTGAGGTGCAATATACTGGTTTGGACCAGGTGCTGTGTTTTTACAGAGGGCAAAGTGAATCCATGCTGAGTCATGTGGAAGAGATGTTCACTTTGGTTTGGGGACCTGAATTACTTCAAAGGAGCGAATATTTTGCGCTGCCACCCAAATGCAACCTTTGGCTTGGGCATGCAGCGTGGGAGCTGCTGATCCCAGCAGTGCTACCTGAATATAAAAAGTGTTATGTGCAACTTACAGAAGATCAAACTGAGCAATAGTCAGTGGGATTCGTCCTTCCTATTTATTCCTTGGGCAAATGTGGTGTTATCTTTTGGTCTGAATAGCACAAATTGATGCTTCCATTAGATCTGCCAGATTAGCCATGAGCGTTAATAGAGATTTGTAAATTAAACCTTTGACTGCCTTCAACAGTAACAATTCTCTCTGGTTAAAAAGCAGGGGTGAAGGTGTTTGCAACGGAGAGCCTGGGTGCCAGCTGGCACAGCTGAAACCAATGTCTTAGTAGACTTAGTCTGTTGATGCAGTTCAACAATGTGATCTCTTTTATGCAATTAAGAACGTTGTTTTGCCTTGAAAGTGTGATGCAGCTTTGTCCTACTATAAAGGAGTGGAGTTTCAGTTTTTGTCTCAGTCAGTCTGATTGGTGCTGCCAAAGCCAATGTAGCCTAAATTTGGAGAGGGCATCAGCTGTAGCGTGGCTGTCTGTTACAAGAACCATCATGTAGCACATTAGAGCTTATACCTGGTCTCTACTAAAAGCTCACCACTCTTCATGAGAATGGAAATGAAAAAAATATGACTAGTACTCAATATCCTTGTGTATTAGGCTGTTAGGAATGCAACACTTTAATATTAGGGCAGTTATAATTGCTAAAGTTAGAAGGGGAAGAATAAACAATGTAGTCCAAGAGCTTGTTTTGAATAGCATAGGTTAAGTTTAAATTTAGAATTGATGTTAAATGTTCTTTGCTGTTAAAAGGAAGCTGATATCTCTGAAAATGGCTTGGTTTGTTATTTTAAGGAATAAGCATAACCTGAACATGGAAATGTTGGCTCCACAATAACTTGTCCATTCCTGGCAGTCTACTCTTTTCTTTCAAGTGAATTTCATTACTTTTATCTTCTAGAAATGTATCATGCCAGGCTCTTAAAGAGTACTGTCAATGCTACAACTTACTGCAAGACTTAAATTTCACTATATATCCAGTTCCTTCTTGTTTTGAGCAAAATGTTTGCTTTTTAATAATGAAGTACTTATTTGGTGGATTTTGTGTAGTTGAGATCAGTTATTTTTCCCATCAAAATCAGTCTTGAAACTGCCACCTGTGGCCCTTGATTTCATGCCAAGATCACCTTTTCCTCCAATGAAGAACGAAGCTGCTTCATCTTTCTCTCCTGCTGTGTTAGTGTGCCAGGATTCTGCTTCTCGAACAATACTGACATTTTGTAGACATTTTGAGATGTAATTACATTTGAAACAGACATATAAGTTGTTATTTGGGTTTGGTACCCCTGAAACACATGAACACTATTCTTGAATCTGTTTTCACCCTTTACTTAAGTCAGAGAATATTCTTCAAAGGAGAGCTTAGGCTGTCATGTGTAGCTGTATGATTTTTTTCTTAGGCATTGTGAAAGCACAAATGCTAATCAAACAGCGGCTGTGTAAAAGCACTCAGGTCAGTGTCTGGTTTCTCATGGGGAGAGTCAGACTGACACGCTGAGAAATCTAAGAAAGAATAACTAAACACAGACTTCAAAACTAGTTTGTCATCAGGATGAACAGGAAGAAAAAAGAATCCTAAATAGCCTGTGGGATAAGAGGCATGAAACGCTGTCAAGGTTGGTGAGCTTGAAACAAACTTGCTTAAAACAATTTTCACTTCCATAGGCAGAGGGAGACCAGAGCCTTTAGAAGCTGCTGGTTTCTCAGGCAGTTGGTTAAAGTTCATTATGAATCAGGGTATTGGGCTTGTTTGCAACAATCGGCATGAACTTCAAAGTTGCTCTGCCCACCTGCTTGTGTTTTCTGTAAATATATGAGGTTTGGGAGATGCAGTTTGCTTTGGAAGTAAAACTGCTCTGCACGAGGACTAGTGTGAATGAAAGAGAAGCTTGTGATGAGCAGGAATTGCAGTGGTGACTGTGGTGTAAAAGCAGACAGAACAGTGTGATAAAGAAAACACAAAAGCTGTTAGAAGTGAATTACAAGTATCTGTTACTGTAGATGTGAGGCTCTAAATATTAGATCTGAGTTGCAGTAGCTTTGAAATAAATGCTTACTCTTAAATTCTAAGCTAACGATTGTTGCTATTAAGTATTGCATAATTGCCTTGAAACCTAAAGTTAAGGGCACTTGTGATGGATGCTGCATGAAGCTGGGAGAAATTAAGTCTTAGTCTTGATCCTATAATGCTTGATCTTGTCAAATATATGCTTAGTCTTGATACAAATGCTTGATCCTATAAGCATTTGTGTTTGCCTTAATCTAGAATCTAGGGGATAAGAGTAAATTCATGCTTTAAGCTGTAATATTGAGTGGTGAGGACCTAGCAGGAAATCAGAATAAGAGATACAGATTTTTGCACATGACTCCATAGATACGGGCTCTTATGCTTGTCCCAGGGTCAGTAACTGTGAGCTACATCTGCATGACAATTTGTGTAGGGTCAGATCAAAGGATATGTTCGTGGATCTGATATGTTGTGAAAACATTCATCATACAATTTGTTCTTTCCAGAGAAGGCAGATAATGTGTTTTATTTGGGGAGTTTGGTGGTGGTTTCTTCCAAATACAAGGAAAGCTTCGTATATGCAGTTAGAGCTGACGTGAGTGTACAAGAACACTTGTTTCATTATGTGGCAGATTTGTTGCTATTGTTGACCAATTCCAAGAAGACTCTGTATGGTCAAGTGTTATGAGCAAATGCTGAGCAGTTCATGCCACAGACAGTTAGAAAGTGCTTGGGTGTTTAGATAAACTTGTACACTGAAAATCACAAATAAAAACATTGTAGTATAAGCTAAGTTGGTAAACAGTGTTTCATGCAATATTATGGAAAATAGGAAATGCTCATTGATACAGAGATTCTTTACTCAAGTTTAAACATGAACCTTCTTAGGCGTGTTGTGACTGTGCAAAATATTGCTTCGCAAAGGAGGCGGCTGATGAGGAAACTTTAGTCTAAGCCTTTACATACAGCTTTCTAAAGAAAAATACTTCAAAATGTGTTTGTGTTGCAGCATCTCAGAGGCAAAGCTGTCTTGAAGGGGGGAGTGGGAACTTCAGATGTCCAAAAGGCAGTGAAATGTGCAGTCCACAAGTGTTGCGTGTGGTCTGTTTATCTCAGACCAAGGGTGTCCTGGTGAGAGAGGTAACAGGTACAGCAAACATAAGCTCACAGGTGATGGGCAAGTGTTTCTCTGGCCATGTCAGCTGTGAATTCTCCAACCAGATAGCTTAAATAGACGCAGCTCAGTTTTCAGCTCCTGGTAGGACTCTAAGAGACCTGCTTATGTGAGTAGATGTGCGGAGAGGCTCAAAAGCCAGTAATCTCTTGGTAGGGCAATTTGGGAGGTGTGGGCAGAGGTGCAGTGTTGTCTTCTCTCGCTCTCTTCCCAAGGAATCTTTCTGCTCTTTTGAATTCAAAAGCACAAATGTTTTGAATGTCTTTAGCTCCTTTGAAGTTAAATGGTACCCAGTTGTGGAGCTACCAAGTGTGAAAGCTCATGGCATAGCAGACTTCACAAAGTGAGTGAAGCTTGGGAAGAGCAGCACAGCACTTCAGCAGAAAGGACTTTTAAATAATTCGGGAGCCCATGGCTCTTCAAATGCATCTTTTGGTTAAGACAGGCCTTTTTCTACACTGCTGGGTTTAAAATTTTCTCCAGACATTGGACTATATTAATTCCTCAGTGGCAATTTTTCTAAAAAAATTCTGTTGAACAGCAGAGTAATTCCAAAAAACGTGATCTGATCATAAAGTTGTCTGGGGCCTATAACTGAATGTCCAAAGCTGACTCCACCTCTCTCCTTTGCTGGTTCTGGTTTGTGTTCGGTGACCTCGGGTGCCTCCTGTGCTCAGCCCATGCTCTCTGTGCTGACTGCAGCAGTTCATTCTGTCAGCCACTCGTCCCTTGTGTAAATAAATTCCTCCTGAGTTACTCATAGGCCAGATGTGCCTTTTCTTTTTCTGACCTTTTGGCTTCCAAATTGGTAACTATCTCTAATTTTGGCATCCGTTAATACTTATGAATACTTTCGTACATTTTTTCTTTTTTTTCTTGCTGTGAAATCCCCTTCTGGGAAGCAGTTTCATTGCACAGAGCTGCAACTCTTCGCAATTGGATGTGAATGTGTGTTGTCGTTTGCACCTCCTCCACCCTCTTCTATTTATTTATTTTTAAGAGTTGTAAGGGAGGAATCCTGTATTCAACAGCAGGGGATCCAACCTTCAGCCTTCAGGATAAATGTGGTCTGCAAAATGATTATTTGTCCTGATCTGCTTGTCACCTTGTTTTTCTGAGGATGCGTTCCCACTCCAAGAAGCTTTAGTCTGGTACATGATTGTCTTCCTCTTGGAGTAAGTAGGCAGATTATTTACTTAAAAGAACAACAGTGTGATGAGTACTCAAGATGCTTCCACTGTTCTCTACCCTGCTTGGCCATCAGAGCAGAAGCTTCATAGGGATGGGGAGGAGTCTTCCTACGACTGATCAGAGGATGCTCGGGAGCTCTTCCCCACATCCTTCACAAGCAGTGCAGTTGCAGATGGTTACTCGTAGCTGCTGAACCTCCTCTCTTCTGTCATTGAAAGAAGCCCACTCATGTAAGCGTATTGCAGCATGCGGCCTTGTTTGGTTTTTGTTGGTGGTTTGGTTTTTGGTTTGGTGGTTTTTTTTTGCAAGGAGAGAGGTTCAACTGGAACAGGGGAAAAAGCTTCTTTCTTCTCCCTCCTTTGTGGTGTGGACAAAGCTGGGACTCTACCTTGGCCTGTGCCTGAGGAGGCTGTGCTTGTAAACCTTCCAAGAGCCAGAAGGATGTAATTTTCTTTCATTGCTTGTGTCCTTCTTTCAGCAAGAGCAGCTAATAGCTCTTGCTGAGCAAGAAGTGGTGTCTTCCATTCATCTTGCTGGAAACCAGAGATTTGGAGTGGAATGAATTCTAACCCCCAAGAGGTACCAGGCACTTAAGTGACTAAGGGAGCTGTTGTGGTGAGCAAGCCCGGCTAGTTGAGAATGTTTGCTTGATCTCTTCCTGCCTGGTTCAGCATTCTCAGATTCTGGGAAAATAATCATTCTTCCCATTGTGGTAGTAGTATGGTTAGTAGGAACTATGGCTTAACATGAGACAAAAAGCTCACACTGCCTATTCATTTATAAACACATGTTCTTGTTAACAAAAGAGATAGAAACTTAGTCTTATGCTGTGTGTTTACAGGCCTATCTGATCTCCCTCACCCTGCACAGATAACCTGGTTATAGCCCAAAACATTAGGCAGGAAGGCATCGGTGCTGCATCATCTGTTTTGTGGGTAGCCCAAGGGAGTAAGCCTTTGGTTGCATTGTTGAAAAGGCTGGATCCAACTGAGCTCTAGAGTCCAGCTCTAATTCATTGGAGAATAGTCTATGAGCAGTACCACTTATCTTCATATCAGGAAGCAGAGTCTATCTGAGCAGAACTGGATGGCTGTATCAGTTGGCTGTTCTCTTTGTGGAGCCTCGCTGCACATCTGACCAATTTTCTGCATCTTAATTTGACTTTTGAGGCTACATCCGAGCAAAATAAATGTTTTTTCTTACTCCACTAAATGAGTGTCTCCCTCACAAACAGCTAACAGCAGAGCCGTTTCCAGAAGATATTCAGGAAAGCCTCTGTTGATGGCTAGTCCTCTGATATTCTTATTTCAGCTTTTGTTGTTATTGCTGTGCGGAACTGCGTTTTTCACAAGCTGGTGGGGTTTGCCCCTATGTTGTTGCTCTTTCCCTTGAAGCATTTAGGTTTGCTTTTCTCTTGATCTGGTCAATGTAAGGAGAGAAGGGTGTGCATGACAAACAAACGAACGCCTGTATCTTCTCTGACTTTGTGTTAACATTATTTTACATGTTATTGCAGGCTGTTTATCAGAGTTTTCATATCTTGCCTCGATGAGGGGCTTGAAAGAGGAAATGGCAGGGTATGGGCACCTTCAGCTTGGCATTTCAAGAGGCTCTCAATGACTGCAACAACCTCCAAAAGCTTTTCCTGTTAGTGGATGGGAGCAGCCCTGCTGCTACAGCTGTTTTCCCTTGTGTTCTGGTTTGACAAGATTTTTTGCAGAAATAAGAGATTAACTTTTAATTTCTGTCATCTTACAGCGAATAGATTTGTTCTTTAAGTCTCTGGAACAATAATGCAAGTCCTGACAAGTCATTATTGGTCAGAATAAAAATTGCCTTTTAAGTTCAGCATCTCAGGCTAATTAATGTAAATTCATCCACTTAGGTTGCCGCTGTATGTGGCTTGTTTTAATGTTTGAGTCATAATTCAAAGAGAAGAGACAGAGGCAAGACTTTTTTTTTTTTTCCAAGCTGCTTTTCTGTGTCAGCTTTGAGATGGATGAAGATGGCTCAAGCTTTAAAAGTTTCTAAGGTCTCAAATGTTTCTGTTAAAATCGAAATGTCAAGCAAGAGTAGTAACAAATGGGCGTGCTATGTGTGTGTCTGCATATGCTTACATATGTGTATATATATACATAACATGCATTATTTATACATAAGTAACATACAGAGGCATGCACATGATATGTATATTACATAGCATATGCATATTTCATTAGAAAGAAGCAAATTATTGTGATGAAGAAAATGAGCTGGAAGCTGTTGTTCACACTTCAGGAGCTCCCTGTGCGTGTTTTGCTTCTTGCCTTGGAGACTGTTGCCTTTAGTATAAAAGAACCTGGAGCTGGATAACCCAAGGCTGAAGATAAACACTTTGTTTCTGTGTTTGGCTGCTTTTTCTTAGGAGTTTTTCCCCAAGAGGGATCTTAAAAAGGGCCAGAAAACAGTAGCTCAATTCTTGGTGAAATTTCTTACCCATGTTTTTCATATTTGTATTTCTGTTCCTATTGTGGCTTGTTACCACACAAAACTGTTCTTCTGATTTTTGCTGATGTTACTCTCCAGGAGCAGTGTTTGGATGGCCAGCTGAGCATCACCTGTACAGCAAAGCTTAATCATTCCATCCTAAATTCTGAAAGGCTTCTTATATCTTCTAACATAACATTAGGACATATGGGAGGGGGGAATTGGTTAAGGGAGGTAAAAAGCCTAGGAAAAGACAATGTTAAATGTTAAAAGACAAAGTCTGAAATATTGAAGGCTACCCTTATCTTTTTCTTCTCAATAAATACAGGTTTGTTTTATTTTTTTTAAACAGCTGGTAGTCATTAAGTTCTACCTGTCCATGCACTATTTGACTGGGCTCTCAGTGTCTGGCATTGCTGTTTCCTGTTTTCACTCATCACAGAAATGCCATTTGTGCATTTGGAAATGTAATCGTGCAAAATTTTCTCATTTTCTTCAATGTTTGTAGAGGGATTTTTTTTTAGCTATTTAAAAAGTAATTCCTTTAAAAAGGAGCTGACTATTGAAAATTAGTTCCTATTAATTTAGGATCTTTCTTTAGTAAGACTGTGAATTAATGGAGATCTGTATTAATTACGAGTCATTTGGAAACCCTAGCTTTTAGAGGTGTGTTCCTTACTGCTTTTGGATTGTGGCAATCCCTTTTGTCAGAGCTTAGCAGGAACTGACTTCCGTTCTTTCCACTGCCAGATACACTTCTCCTTAGAAATCAATGCAGGAACCTACTTTTTTTTTTCAATGTTTTATATACAAAATAAAGATAGCACAAAAACCCATGAGGCTGTTCTCGTACAACCAGTTGATGCCATGCTGTGTGTAAAGTGGTGCTCAGTATGAACCAGCTGAAAAGCATGGGCAGTGCGTATATTGGATGCTTTTAGCAGTCTGCGTAGATGCTTGTTACCTGAAGTTACCTCAAAAACCACAATGCTAATGTCTGTCTTGGTTTAAAAGTGACAGAATACAGAGATAAGTTTAAGTTGACCACAGCAGAAGAGCAAGATCACTGAAAACACGGGAGGGGAACAGCTTCTCCCTTTTGGCAGGAGCAGAGTGAGACCCTGCTCTTAGCCAGAGATGGTCAGTGGCATTTTTGGGGACGGGATCCTGGTATTTCTGTAAGTAGACGCAAATTGCACTGCGTGTGCAATCTTCTGTGTGTGGACAGGCTGGTTTCACACACGTTTAAGTACAGTAGCTGGCTCAGTGCAAGTTGTTACCCCTGTTTCTTTCTTTCTGGCAGCCTGGTCAGCAGAGGTGGGTGGTGCGATGCTGCTTCTCTTCAGGTACACAAACCTTACTCCATCCGCCAGTCTCTGCCAGTGATTCACTTAAGCTTTGGTGTGAGAGTGCTTTGGGATTTAAAGAGGTTTGAGATGTGCCTATTAACTGTATTTCTTCTTGGGGTTATCACAGAATTAATATTTATTGGCCAGTGGCAAAACATGACCATTATTGTAGAGATGCCAAGTTTTAATGTTTTAATTTGGTATCTTTAGCAGCACCAATAGGGAGAGGAGTTCTGTCTAAATCACTTATGGCCTCTTGCATATCTAACCCATTACCTTTTGGTGTGAAGCAGAAATGCAAACAAAAATAAAAGAGCAGTAATGTTCTTTTTACCTCCCTTTCTTTTTTTTTCCCTCTTCCATCCCTCCCAAATCCCCTGCCACTATCAAAATTTGTATCCTGAAATAAGAGGTGAGCAGGAATGAATGGTCCTATGAATTGTTTCACAAAACTAATTTCACTTGTATCCTAATTCTAGTTGTTACCCTATGCTGCTCTGGATAGTAAATGTGGAATAATGCGAGTCTGGAAGAATGTTATTGCTCCAGAAATTTCAGAGCTGCCTTGAAGAGGGGATGCTTTTCCAGTCTAGAGAGATGTGCTTGTGCTTGGAGAGCTGTGTTCAGTCAGTGATATTTTGTGTGTAGTGGGGAGAAATGAGGTTACCTCTCAGTTTTTAATGGGTCATCCCATCTAGCATAGTGTACTCCATCTGACCTTCCTGTGAAGCTTACCTTGAAGCTAATACGCTTCCACTGGATGTCACTGTTGCTCTCTGGGAACACATTTAAAATATCACTTTACCTGTGGTGAAAATGACTCCTCCGAATAGAATACTTTTCATTATATTTCCCTCTCATTTGGATTAGTAGAATTTGGGTCCAAATAAACAGTGTACTTTGGGAGTCTTCTGCTCCCCTTTCTTTCTAGGGAATTTTTTCTTTTTAGCTAAGAAGTGAATTTAATTGCACTTAGTGAATTTTAATACATTGGATGTTTGTATTTGAATACACTGGATGTACATGTTGCTTAAAGGGAATGCCATTTTTCTAGATACTTGAAAATGCATTCTTGTCAACGTCACATTCTCTTTAGAAAAACCAAACAAACCCAAACCAGTAGATAGGCTGTGGAAATTGATTTAAAGGGACTTAAAGGTAGAGCTGAACCTACCCCCCTTGCATCACTCAGTTTCTGACTTTTAGTGGAGTGGTGAAGAGAAGGGAAAGGAAGTATTTCCTCTGGGTTGAATTATAAGAATCCTACTTTTTATTAGTAGGTGTAAAATTCAGACAGGTGGTTATCCTGTCAATATATCTTCTAAATATCACCATTTAGAAAGCAAAATGGCATTTTTTAAGTTATCCCTTAGGGTTTTACTATGGATGTACATGTGTTGTGTAGCTAATGCTTGCCCTCCTCCAATCAGCACAATAATAGCTGGCCAGAATGCTGTTTAGCCAGAAAAATTTTCGTAAGAGACTCAGTAAGAGACCTCTGGAATGAAAGCTGATTAATTTTCCCCTTCCCCCAAGTAGTTGCACTGTGCTGTCTTTAAGTGGTTGCTATAAATAAATCACTTCTGTTTTCCCTTTGTCACTGAGAGCTGTATTGTATTCTGAAACTGCTCATCTATTCTTCCTTTAATGTTCAGCTGCTTCTTGCTGTACTCCCAGTGCTTAATAAGCAGATGTTGTAATAAGATATTTAATGGCAAATACATTTGTTTGGTTGTGTGGAGTAAATTGTGCACTTGAACTCTGACTAAAATAAATTAAACCTCTGCAGCGGTGTCGTTGTTTCTGGTGCTTGTCCCCAGGATTCAGCTGGCACTTTACCTTGCAGGTGAGTCAGATGGGAGCACAGGTGTCTCTGTAATTGTGATGCTCATCAGGACTGAGACTGCAAAAATATAGAAAGAGCCCTGAAATATGCATTGGATTTGTGACAATGTTTTTTTTTTTTTCCAAATCTGTTAGAATTTAGATCGTTAGTGGTTGGCTCACCACACGGCAGAGATTGCAACTGGGAAAAGGGTGGCTGTAGTTGGGTCTGTGAAGCTTTTCTTCATTCTTTATTCTTCTGGACAGCAGCAGGGATGATTTAATCCTCTCTTACAAAACTTGAAAAGGTTTCAATCTGGGGGCAATTCAGGTCTCCCTCACTTGGGTGCATGTTTCCTTTCAAAGGTACTGGCCACTAAGGTAGTGGTACGTACAAGTTGTAGTCTGGCTGTTAAGGGAAAGCTTCCAAACATTTCCCTCTTGTTAAGCTTCCCCTGAAGGATGCTGCAGTGATGCTACCGGTGTCAAATTTGGAAGCTGTACTACTGATTCAGTAGAGGCCACCTTATTGCCTTTATAAGGCAGCTTCAGCTGGTGCCGCTGCTGTATTTGAACTACAACAGAATTGCAGGTGGGTGCATATGGCAGACAGTCTGTCCCTCTGAGCATTACATTATTTCACATTTTTTAATTGAAGAAGACTGTTTGAGCTCACTAAATGTTTGACAGCTTTCTAAAATTAATGTAGAACAAAATTCTGGTTGTCCATTCAGATTTAGGATACTTGTAAAATGCCCTAGCATCTGCCCTGTGAAGTCCTACTTGTGCTTTCTTAGCAGGCAGAGAGCTTTCCTTGACTGTAAAAATAGTATTTGGGACTCTGGCAAGAAAAACCCAAAAAGATTAAAAAAAAAACCCCACCCTGATTTTCTTATTGATGCCATGGTAGGAAGGTCTATGTGTCACTTTTCCTCTCTCTTCACGGGGCTTCTGTTAGCTGGTAGCAGAGGGACATGCTTTGGGCAGTGTCAATACAAACATTCCTACTTGGGCTCCTCAGCCTCTTCAGAAACAGTGAGTTGAAATTAGCCTGGGGAATCTGATCCAGACAGATGTAAACACTCTGCTTTAAGCTGTGAAAAGGAGAGTGCTGTGCCTTTGTGATGCAGCACCTTGGCTGGGTTGGCCATCAGCCAGTCCTCTGCCTCTGTCCTTCTGCCCTTCTGTACACCATGGGCTGTATTTGCATCGTGTCCATGTCTCTCCAGCTGAGAGCTTGCAGGCCTTTTCAGTGAGCTCCACCTTGCGCTGGACGTGCCTACGTTGGGCAAATCCAGGCTTTAACCCTTGTTGAATGCTGTATCTAGGGACCCTCTGAGAAGCCTACTTGGACAGATCTCAGACTTGAGATTGCAGCTTGATGCCATCAGAGCGGGTGGGATGAGTCAGAAGCTAAAGCAGACTGACTTCAGCTTCTCTGCCTGACTGTGGGCAGCGAGTCAGGGTGCTGTCTTTAGGGCTGGGTGTTGGATACTTGGATTTTTGCACCCACTGTAGTGAGCCTGGGACCTGGGTTGGCCAGGTAGGATGTTTGAATTTCTAGAACTGAATATTCAAAGACCTTCGCCAGTTGAGAGCCTCCTATGACATGTTGATACAGCTTTTTATTTGCTGGCTGGATGTGTCCCTGGTTCAGGTAGATAAATTAACTCAGAACTTCATTGCTGAAGGCACTAGGTACAGCTTATCTTCTTGATGATGGTGGGCTGTACGCGTCCTTTCAAGCAGCTGTGGTTGAAATGGGGAAACATGCCATATTGTCGTGTTTCTGTTTTTAAATGTAGATATACTTCTGTTCTTGGGGGTGTTGCCACCACTCAGTGCCTTCGGGAGACTGCATGGACGTCGTGGAGGTGGCTTGCTTGGTTTTTCATGGGGGTGGTACCTGCCTGTGAGCTGATCAGCAGAATGTAGCATCAGTGACAAAGAGCTGCTGCTGCCTCTGGCTTCAACTTGACGTGATGAGGGACCGCTTGACCCTAAATCATCAGGTGTGGGAGCATCTATGCAATATTGCCCTTGTAAATATGCCAGACTCTTAAACTTTGTGGATTGTAACAGAGAGAATATCAACTCTGAGTTCAACCCAGCAGCTTTTTATGAAAAGCTGTCTGACATATGCTATAAAGGTAAAGGGAGAAAATATGTTGGTACAGTCATTTTTCTGCTTCTGTGAGTCAGCGTGTTCTAATGGGTTTTGAAGTGGATAGCTCATCATCATTTGGGGTTTTTAAGTGCAGGTTGTATGTAGCGTTAGCTCACTCAGACTTCTGCTGTGCCATGATTGACTGGCCTGAAGTTACATCATCACAATATGATAGTCAGCCTTAAAGTAAGAAGAAAACATGCTTTTTAATGCTAATTACTTATTGAAAAGCAGTGTTTTGGGTTTTTTGTTTTTTACTTTTAAACAGCAAATAGCAGCTTTGTAAGGCTGGCTTTATCTCCCCTCTGCAAGAGCGTATTTTAGTTGATTAAATCAATGCATCAGTGAGCAACATGTGACTCTTGGGCTACCTGCAGCACAGGAGTAGTTTGAGTGTGGCTCCCATGTGGGGCTGTGCAATGTGACCCGGAGTGTGGGCTGTGTTGGCCTAGGGCTTGTAGATAATCCAGATTATTCAAACGAGTGGGAGGAAGCAAATTAGCCGAGGCTGGTGTGGCTGGTACCACTGGTACCCAGCTGCATCCCGAGCCTGTGGTGTAACACAGTGATCCCTGGGGAGCAGTTGTGTGTATTCTTTAAACTTTCCCTTCCTTTCCTGCTCCTTATGCAAAACTGGTCTTGTGATGCTTGGCTCTATGAGGATAGTTTGGTTGGCAGGGTCTGGGGGACAGCAGCTGAGGCCTCTTTTGTCTTCTTTTCTCTTCCCCCTCCCTCCAGCTTCCCTATGTAGTCATGTTTCTGTTCTTTGCACTGTTTATTGCTTATTTTGCCGAACTGTTGGGCTGGACCTTAGCCTTGGGAGCCTTTCTGTGACCTAAATCAGTGACTCCCAGCAGCACAAGTGTTGGTTTTCCTATATATTTTTTAAAAATAGGTGTATTTTTTTAATATGTGTATATATATCTTCATAATGTACTAAACAGTTTTGGGTTTAAAGTTATGTGAGCTGTTCTGAGGTCTTGTTGGACATCTGCATACACCTGGCATGAAATACAGAGTTAAGCAGGTAAATTGATGCAGTGCTGATGAGAAATGCATTCATAGTAGTGCATATGAGAGAAGAGATGGAACCAACTCTTAATTTCTTGCTTAGAAAAAGTACATGTGGAAGAACTTCTAGAGACCCTTTTTCATTCTGTCAGAATTCCTTGCTGCCTTGTTGATTTGCGAACTTCAGTCATTTATGTGACTAATAAGTGCATGGGATGGAGCTGCACTGGGCACCGGGCCACGGAGAACTACATTTTGAGATCTTGGCTTTAGATTAAAATCTCATCTGTTAGTGTAAACTGAGAAACTTAAGTCTGCAATTGCTTAATCAGTTGGCTAGCTTGTTTAGTTAGATAAACTTCTCTGAACTTCTGCTGGTCCTAATGAAGATACATAATGCAACTACTGTTTGTTCTAGAAGAAAAATACCACTTTGAAAGAAAAGGAAAGAAGAATAAGTTCTCTAGTAGAGATATATTTGTGCTTTTAAAACTTAATTTATTCTGAATGAAATATTCAAGCTTGCATAACTAAAACAGTTGAAATTGAAACTTCAAAGTAAGCTTGCTCTTAACCTCATTGAGGAGGGAAAACCAGTTCAAGATATAAACAAAATTAAAATGACTAAATCAAAACTGCCTCTTTTAATGCATATTGGAACATCTTGCTTCTGCTGACCTGAACTGCAGTATGACATCCTTGCCTTCTTACAACTACCAAACATGGAGAGGGGCTTTTGCCTTGCTGTTGGAGTAAAATAATTAGACTCCTCTCAGCATAGCTTACTTTATTCGCATAATTTGGATGTAGCGCTTCCACGTGGCTCCAGTAAGTCTTCGTTTACCTGTACGGTCTATTCCTGTGTGCTACCTGAGTGTGCCAAAGCTCCTTGCACATACAAAAGTTGAACCTTGCAGGATTGCTTCAAGATTGTTATCTAAGGTTTGCCTTTCCTGAGGAAGGCTTAAAAACAAAGAAAACACACCCCCCACCTGGGGGGGGGGGGGGGGGGGGGGGGGGGGGGGGGGGGGGGGGGGGGGGGGGGGGGGGGGGGGGGGGGGGGGG
>JAOXNO010000003.1:16865908-16880502 GCA_028565335.1 Limnodromus scolopaceus
CTGAATCACCTCCCTGTCCTTCATGTGCCCAAGCATGGCATCTAGAAGGATCTGTTCCATGATCTTCCCAGGCACAGGGGAAGGTTGGGTTGGTTGTCTCTCCTTGCTGTCTCTGCCAAACCACAACCGGGTCCTGCTCCCTCGTGTGCAGCAGGTTCAAACCAGTGTTGTGTGTTTCACGTGGCAGCTTTGGGCTTGCTGACTCCTTGTTGTGAAAGGAGGACACAGCTACTTCAAAAATGGAACAAAAAGCTTTCATAAATAGTGTATAATAAGGTGTTGGTATTTTTCCCTTTTTGAGGCAGGAAGGGCTGAGGATGTACCAGTAGTCTCCTGGTTCTCCTGGTAGTCTCCATTTGTAATTCCTGTGTGCTGTTTCTTTAAAGAGCACAGTAATGGCATAGAGCAGGGCCACACAGTTAAAGAGAAAGGGCAGAGTCCCTGTGATATTTCCAGAAACCCTCTGTTGACATAGCCATCCACAGGTTTTCCAGCAACTTATAATTTGTTAGTTCTGTGAGAGTTTGGGTGTATTTCTAATGTGGTACCTTGAGTTCTTGTGCTCTTTGTGCTCGTTGTAGTTTCCAGCACTGTGTTAACATGATGTAACGTACCACTGGGGGAGACTTAAAAGTTGTGATAAACTACTTTGGGAAATTATGCAAATATAAAACTAATTTGTTTTCCTAAAATTTTTTCTTTGGCTATCATTTCAAAGTTTATCATGCTAAAATTGGTATCATGTAAAAGTGGGAAGGAGAGAAAATACTTTCAATTTCTGCTGAAGGAGGTAATGGTAAGCCATCAGCTGAAGGCTGTCATCTCTTGCTGGTTTGTATACTCTGGCCCTCACTCCAAACACCTGCAGCTGCCACATTCATGCTGTTAATCCACAGCACTGGTGGACACCAGGCATTGAGGCAAAAGCTGCTGGTTTTAGGTGGGAAGGAAGATGTCTGCTCCAAAGGGACAGTTCAGAATCAGGTTAGCATAAAAATTCATAAATAGCTGCGATAATCCACCCACAGGAAACAGCTTTATATACTTCCCCAAACTAATCTTGTGTTGAAGCTGGGAGAAAACAACAGAGTGAAATGGAGAAGACTTGCTAAATCCATAAAATAATCCAAGCCTGAACTGAAGGACAATCTAGCGCATGTGACATTAAAGGATTATTTCACTCCAGAAAAGATTGCAGAGGGAGGGAGAAGAATTTTTTAAATTAAATCCTTTAGCATAAAAAAAAAAAGACTTGGACAAGTGGGTTGTTTTTTAATTATAAGCACATCATTTTCAGCTCTAATGAAAATGAGTGAAATCAAATTTGTTAGTCCTTTTTTTTGAGATGTTCTCCAGAGCCTGCATTGGTGAGGAATGAATGGTTCCTTTCTTCTGACAGGTATTGAATGTAGATTAAGCAACTGGTTTACTAAAATAAATGTTGTTAGGACTTCAAGTAGTTACATGTCAAGAATAAAGATTTTTATTTTTTTTTTTTTGGTCATTAGTGCTGCTACCTCTGCCTTCCACAAATGTCTTGTTTTCTGTATTGCTCTCAATACCCGAACACTCACTGGTTGCAGGTGGACCCAGCACATGGGAGGAGAACTGCAAGCAGTCTTTAATCCTAAAGAAAGTTTGAAGTCCAAAATACTAGTAAAAAAACTTCTCATCTGAAAAATCTGTGAAATGCCAGATGAGCTTCTTTTTAAATCTTAATTTAAAGGACATAGAGGCTATTTCTCATGAGTCAGAACCATCTCTTGGAGATGCAGTAGCTTTGGTCTTTCACTCAAAGAAAACAAGTGAAGTACCCTGGTAGTTGCCAGTCCTCTGCATTGTGTCATCAGAGCTACCATTCTCAAATTCACTTTCAAAATAATGCTTGTTACAAAATCTCCAAGTCTAGATGCAAATGGAATTTTCTTCTTTCTAAGGCTGTCTAAATTAAATACACTCCTTGGGATATTGCTGTATTAGCAGGACACTGTGCGAAAGTCTCAAGTGTAGATCCTCTCTGGAGGTCCGCAGGACCTCCACCTTCTGTTAGTCTTCCATGGGAGGAATATTAAACACCTCCCACAACTCCTTTTCACAAGCAGACCTTGAAGATTAATATAAATGGTTACTCAGTCATTGGGTACCAGCAGCTGGGTTAATTTCACTGAGTGATTTGCATCCTTTCAAGAAGTAGTTCGGGTGGCAGGGGAAGGATATGGGAAGTCTTTGAAGTCATCGTGGTTGGGGGAGAACTCTAGTCTTTTGGGATTGCTAAACTCTATATTGTGCAGTTGCTCTCATGGTATGTGCTTGGATATTTTGTTGTAGCTCATCATAAATTGCTGTGTTTTCATACTGTCATGTGAAACTTGAAGTTTCCTGACTCCTTGAGCTGTGCTTGTCCGGCCCCAGAGGTCCAGGAGCTCTGCACCAGGGAGGCTGCTGGGACCTGTGCAGAAGTACCAGCTAGTCCCTTCTAGAAACTTGCAGGATCCGATGCAAGTGCCATCAGCTTAGGTTTGGATGATCAACTGTCAAAGCTGAAACACCAGCGATGTGTGATGAAACATTTTTAGTAAGAGGGCTGTAAATGGAAATGCTGGGTTACAGATGGCTTGTGTGCCTTGTCCCCCCACACTGTGCAGAGGAAACTGGCAGAGCCTGTGGCTCATCATGTTTGAGGCTAAGATTGATTTAATGCAAAGGAGATCTTTTTTTGTCCTCCAAGGTCACTTTGGTCGCTGTGAATCTGGCACTGACCATGCTGGTTGGTCTGGCAAAGTGAACCATAACAGAATGTTTAGGTACTTTTGTACGGCTTTCCTACTGTAAAAAGCATGATCCCTGTGAGTGATAATTTGTCATACGGAGTCTACTGCCTGAGCCTAGGAGGAGACCAAAGCTGCAACTATCATTCAGTTAAAGGGCTGGTTAACTGTGATTCAAGGGTCTGTAGCAAGCAGAGTGTACTGGGAGGTGGAAAGAGATGGCAGCTGATAGTCATATGGTTGGAAGGGACCTTCAAGATCATGGAGTTCCAATCCCCCTGCCATGGGCAGGGACACCTCCCACTAGAGCAGGTTGCTCAAAGCCCCTTCCAACCTGGCCTCGAACACTTCCAGGGACGGAGCATCCACAGCTTCTCTGGGCAACCTGTTCCAGTGTCTCACCACTCTCAGTAATAAGGAGGAAGGGACAGATGAGCAATACTGGGTTTGAATTTTATAACTACCCGCTTCCTTGTTGTAGTGCTTTGGGCTGCTAAATATAAAAAAAATTTCTCTTCAAGCATTGTGAGTATTACATGTCTGGACTGGCTGAAGAGAGCTGGTGGGACTGTGAGCTCTTACGTCCTGTGCTAGAGAACAGGACCTCAAGGTGGTTTAGCTGTACAACTTCTTGAGCAGACCTGGAGTTCTGCATAGGGATCCTGATGAGGCACTTGCACATCTGGAGGCCTAGTCACATTTCCATAACCCACATGACACAGTAGTGATTTGGATGAATGTGTGAAACCTGTGTGGAGGGGCTTGTGGGACTTCCTAACACGCAGCTGTACAACAGCAGCACTGACCAGTGTGTTCCTGTTTAGCCGTACTGGAGCTAGGTGTTTTGTAGTAACAAATAGAAAAGTTTGTGGAATTTGAAGCATGTTACAAAGTAAGCCCAGGAATATTCATGAAGAAAGAATGAGGGGAAGACTAAAGCACAGCAAGAGCTATCTCCTTAATTCTGTAATAATCAATATACTATCTGTAAATCAGCCTGGTGTGAAATATTCTATGCAAATAGGCTTTGTGAGAATTAGCCTTAGAGTTCGCATTCAAAGCAATTGAGATGGTGAGGAGCTACAGAACTTATTTTAAATGTCTCTGGGGTAGCAGATCTTGTTTTAGTCTGAGCAGATGAGGTCCTATCACTTCTTTAGAAATCATTTCACATTAAAAAAAAAATCCTTAATTGTGTATTTAATCTATGAGATTAAGGCTCTGACCAATAGAGTAAGGCTGGTCCCAGCATGCAAAGAGCTTTGCGTGCATTTGTTTGCTACATAAAGTGTTAATGACTGTGAAGGCTTCATACCTTGTTAGACTCTCAGATAGGAGAGATTCGGCTAGTCTGAACTGCCAGCTTTGGCTGAAAATGCTTCAGAGCACATTCAACGTCAGTCACTGGTTTGGGCCCCATCTCAAAACTGTGTTAAGATGGAACTTGTGCATGAGGAGGGCAGCCTGACTGATGGCAGGGGGCTGCCTGGCATTGCACGAGATGCAGTTGCTGAGATGAAAGGGAGTCTGAGAGCAAGTCAGAGCAAAACTCAGTACAACAGGAGGAGAGGCTGCTTCTTACCAGGCAGGTTCGTGCTTGAACCTCAGAGTGACTTTTGCTGCACAAGTTCTCCCATGAGCCTTTTAATCTTGCAGCTGAAGTTGGTATTTTAAACTATTGTTGGCATGAAATGAATTAAATTTTTAAATTTTTTTTTTTTTTTTGTAAAAGGCAGGCAGGGCTATCCTGACACAAACCCTTCCCGTGGTAGTTTATTTCACTCATTGCATTAGTTCAGAGAAAGGGCTCCCAAGCTTAATTTACCTGGATATTTGCTAATTCCTGTCTCACATGGGATTGTGTATAGCTCAGGACTGTGTTCAGGGGGTGATGGAGGTAACATTTTAGTGATCCGTATATAATAACTGGGGTCTGTTCTTGTTGATACTGCTCACTAACTGGTGCGTTTGAAGGTTGGCAACTGTACTCCTTTCATGCAAGACTGTTTTCACTTACCAGTATAGTGCCAACAGGTCTCCGGGATGCTGTGCAGCAGTCTGTGCCCCAGGTGTCACGAATTTGTGCCCTAGAGGTGTATAGGTACCTCTGAACCCACTCATTGGCATCCAAGGGTCCCTCCTTGGCAAATGTGAAGGCAGCATTTTTATGATGCAGTTTACTTGATGTATTTGGCCGTGGTCAGCTCCAAAATGACCATTTTTAGGGAAAACCATAATAAGTTATAGCAGGGCATGTAGCTCTTCAAAAACAAACCAGCATTGGGATTGCTCGTTCCAGCGGGCAGAGCTCCTACACCTGCAGCTCCAGGTCAGACTTGACAAGTCTCATTCTGCCAATCCGTGGGCCGTCTCTAGTCTTCATCACACCTCTTGACAGGCATCCTGTCTCATCCTGTACCAGCACAGTGGGGTGGGGAAGCTGAGGGCATGGAGACTTACAAACTTCTGCATTTGTTGCATGTTCTTTTGCAGGTGCATTTTTTGGTAAATTGAGAAGAAAATGCTGTCTTCATAAATTAACATGTCAGAAGGGAAAGAAAAAGCTGAAGAGATAGAAGTAATGTGTGTTTTTCTTGGGCTGGTTGATATGTTAGTGCCCTGCTAAATCTTTTTTAGTGTATGCCTAGAAAAACTGGTGGAGCAAACATTTAAGAATCTTTTTATTTAAGTCAAGCTAGGAAACTGCTTCTACCTCCTTTGAAATCAATGGAGAGAGGGATTTTGTTATGGAATGATGGCAGGAATAGAAGTTCAAGGGTAGTACTTTGCACATAGGCAAGAGCACATCAGCTTTGCAGTCGGTGTGCAGGATGGTATCCCTCAGGCTCAGCCAAGCTGTTGTTACCTCATCTGAGTAACTCTTGTATCAATACATGGGGTTTTGGGGGTCCTACAATTACTGGTGATCAGTTGGAGCAGAGTTATGTCCCCCCTGTGATCAACGTGTGCTGTCTCCATCAAAGCTGGTGTGTGTGGAACACTGAAATCCCCAGTGCTGCGTGCAGGGCAGGAGCTGTGTGTTTTAGCATCAGAACAGTCATCCCTTATAGTGGGGTGAGCCTAATGTTATTCTGCACTACCCATGCTCTTGCTCGCTTTGCCCCAGCTCCAGAGTAAGCACTGCTTTAGTTAATGAGCAGCTGTCTGTCTGTCTGGATCCCTCCTCTCTCGCAGGGACTCCCATTAATGCCCTAGAGGGCTGCTGATGGCTTCCCCTTGCTTGCTCTGGACTTTGCTTTTCAGGCTTCCTTTGGCAGTTGTAGAACTGGTTTCTGTTGGCATTCATTTAGCACCTGGTTCCCCTTATCTGTAGTCCTCAAAAGAGGCAGGACTGATTGCCCCTCCAGGGCTGCTGCCAAAGCTTTAGCCCTGAGGCTAGAGGTTCTTAAACTGTCTCTGCTGCTTAATCAGGCAGGGAAATGTTCAGCAGGGACCAAGGGAAAGATACTGATGAAAGCATCTTGGAACAGCATCACAAATCACTGTTATTTGGGTTGAGGGAGTAAAAATAACTTGGAGGAATGGCACAGGGGGCTTGTTGTCATGTAAGCAAGAGTGGCTACTGGCTGCTTCAGTTTAGGTGACCTCAGGGAGGATGGAGCTGAATATTCCCCAGATCTTAAAGTAAATAGGAGACAACCCCAGGGGGGTTGGAGTGGATGATCTCCAGAGGTCCCTTCCAACCCCATATCATTCCGTGATTCTGTGAACTTCTTGTTTCTACATAGTTTCTCATTAAGATTTCCAAAGAGAAGAACGTTTTTTCTTCTAGGCTAAATCTGTGAAGATGAATGAAGAGAAATGTTGCAGGAAGTGTTGGTAAAAATAATTTAAGTGAGTTTTCGTTTGTGTGAAAAATTCCATATTCAGTTCTGCTGTCCATAGTCTATTACTGTAATGTCAGAAATACTCCTTCAAAAAATTAAATAGGTTGATCTTTCTTCTTGTTTAAGTTGTTGTTCTTCTGCCAATTTGAGCCAGGACTTTAATAAATTATCTAGCATTTACTCCCTGGTGAGCAATGGAGACGTGTGCTGTGCTCCTGACATGACAGGAGGCTCGGACTCTGCCACAGAGAAAGGGCTTGAGCATGAACCTGGCTCCAGAGAATCCTCACCGAATCTGGCAAACAGCATTTTCCTCCTTGGCTTAATTGTTGGTTCGCTGTCTTCTGAAAAGCAATAGCAAAAGCTTGCGGGAGCTGAATGAGTGCAGTTTAATTTGCCTACCAACAAGGACTTGCTTTATAAACAACAACATGGAAATATTGTAAAACTGTCAGCTGCTAATAAAGGAGCTTTTCTTTTATGTGTAAGTTACAAAATAGCACTAATAGCAGCTGGGCAGTAGCTGTGCTTTCCCTTACCTTCCTAGGATGTCAGATGCCCTGGATATTTTGGGCATCATATATTCAAGTCTAAATGGGCTGTAGTCATCAGTTCCTACGTTGGACTTCCTGGATTTCAGTTCTGACTGCTACTTTTCCACTTTTAGTTTCCAAAAAATACTCACTACAAGGTTTCTGCTTATACTTACATGCAATTTCCATTCCAATAAACATTTTCCTTACAGCTTTTTCACAAATTCAACACTTTCTGAAGTCTGCTTTACTTGTGCTTAGTCTCACAGTGCCGTGTGTAACAGCACTTAACTCATATCGGTGGGATTGTGGTGGCAGTAAATTATGGGATATGGGAACCACAAGTAATCTGGGGCTTTGCTTTTAGTGGGGTGGTGTGACCAGGACATGAATTCAGTTGATTGTCTTTCTAAAGGAAATTTAATGCGATGTTTCACTCCCTTCCTTTTTTAACCAAGACTTAAGTTACTAGTTCTTTTTTAAATGAAAAAGCCAGGATCCCTACTGCTTCTCATTCTCTCTCTGGTTGCTTGCAGGGTAAGATCTTTGCTGTAAACCCCTGGTAGACATCCAGCCTGCTGTGTTCTGTCCTGAGCAGCTTTACTCCTGATCTCTGTGAGGCAGCCACTAGACAATAGCATGGCTGGATACATGAAAAAGATGAAATCCTCTCTCCTTTGAAGAGACAGGATGGCTTCTGCTGGCTCTGGGGCACCTGGGATGTTACCTGCTGGCTCCATGAGTTTTCTTCTGGCGCTCTGTGTGCTGAGTTCTTGTACCTCAAAGGGGTGGCAAATAGAGAAGGAAAAAATTAAATGAAGCTGGTGCTGAAGCCCAGGGGAATATTTAAGCTGCTCAGGGTTTGTTCTTTCAGGTGAAGCTCTCTACCATTGCAGCAACATTGTATTAGGCAGCAGGAGTTGGCTTTTCTGCCTCGTCCCAGGTCAGCAGAGCACATGTAGTAGAAATAAGCTTTGAACTATGTTTAGGGAGGAAAAAAAAAAAAGTGTGTTATGGTAAATGGCATGATGTGTGGCCCTTCCTGACTTTTGTTGATACGTGATCTTGCAAGATGGCAGAAGGAAAGGGCTTTGCCATAGTGCTTGGTGTTGTGTTTTTACTGCATCTGATTTCTCCACCCTCCCCCCTATTCGTATCATTCCCTAAATCACTCTACAGGAGGCTTTTCCTTAGTCACTAGAGTAGCCTTAGCCAAGCCGTTTCCTCTCTTTGTACTTTAGTTTCCCCAGCTGTAAAATGGGGATAGTGAGACCTGCTTTCTTTTATCAGGCACTTAGAGATGTGCTTATGAAACACGCTATTAAAAGGCTTTCTATGTATAACTTCTATACAAACAGTGGTTGTCCAAGTTTATTTGAATTACTTTATTAAAGTCCAAGGTTCTGAACATCCTTTGTTTTTAACAGAGGATGTTATTTATGCAGTAAAAATGCTCAAAATGTGAAGCTATTGATTGTTGCTGATAAGTTTATGGATATTAAAGTATTAGGTCATCACCGCCTATTATCAGCTGTTCCGGTGTCTTTGGAAGCTGAAAGCGGCTTTGCATAGCCAGGTCCCTTGATTACCTCAGAGTGATCAATAAAACATTTTCAGCAGAGGCTTTTATTGCCACGTGGTTAAAATGTTTTTCCTGTGCATCCTGTACATGGTGACTTCAGCTTGAGGAGAAAGATATAACAATCTTTTGTGGAGTAACTGGATTATACAGAAACATTTAGTCATTACATTGAGGTAGATGTTACTGCTTTGGGTTTCGGTTCCCTTCCATTGACTCTTGCACTGCCTTGTGCTGGGAGGGTTTTCTTGCTTGTCATTGGGCTTGTCCAGCAAGTTTTGTGTGTTTTAATTGCAGCGAACTGACGGCATTCAGAGAAGGGAGGAAAGAGTCAGAAGCAGAGAGGCAAAATCAAAGCTAAAACTGTGTGAAACTGTTCAAGACCTCTGTGTCTCATTAGCAGAAGAGCGTCTGGTGGCTCTCCAGTGTCTGGTGGCTCAAGGATTTGGAAGGACAAAACCTGTCCAGGAAAGGAAATGCAGAGCCCTATTTGAAAGCACGAAGTGCTGAAATGGGTGCCTTGTGTTGTCTGCAGGAGAGCTTCGTGCCCACCAGCCTCTATTGCTCGTCTCTGAAGTCATGTGGGGCTCTGCTCTGCTAAAATGCTGATAGTGGAGTTACAGCCCTGAAATATCTCAAAATACTCCTGTGAATTTGGCATTTTACTACCCACTAAGAGTACAGTATGTAGCTTGTCTTTGAGTGGTTCAACAGCTTTCGTTTCGTTTTGTAGACGGTTTCCATCCTGGAGCAGCGGCTGACACTCACTGAAGACAAGCTGAAGGAATGTCTTGAGAATCAGCAGAAAATCATTCAGAACAAAATAAGCTGATTTCCAGAGAGATGACGGGAGCTGAAGGTGTTGGGAGGTTTGAAGTTGTTCGTGTTCCTAACAGACTGTGTGTGACTTGCTTTAGCGATTTTGAGAGCAATCTATTTTTCAGTTGGAATGTACAGTTATTGTATCTGTAAATAAGCTTTGTTATTTTACTAAAATAAAAGGAATATTTTATTCATAAGTGTGGATAATGATTGTGATCTCCTGTGTTTTCCAGTGATATAGCAGCCAGCGTGTGGTCTGAGTACTAACTAGGAAGCTTCCATCTCTCCTGCCTTTGGTGCTGCTGAGTTAGTTTTAAAAGGTTTAAGCATCTTGGAGTTGTCACGTGTCTGGTGGGGGCTGTATTAGGCTTGTTGCTGAGGTGAGTGCCAGCTGTAGGTGACAAGCAAAGAGCTACCAGGGTATTTTGGGCAGTGGGAGTTCACCTCTGTTCTCAGACCATAGTGACAAGGTGAGGTCCCAGCACAACTGGCTCCTGGAGAAGGGTCTGCCTCACCTGAGTCCCAGGCGGTGCCTGGCAAATCTGACAAAGAGCAGTTCAGCCCCTGGATGGTGTTTGTGCAGAGGTAATTAAATCCAGTGATGGGGTTTAACCTTGTGCAAAGTGTGAAAAATGGTTGCTTGAGGCTGGAAGAGAGGCTGTGATGGGTCAGATGCAGGGTGGATTCCAAGTGGATTTTGCTTCATCTTTGTCTGCTTCTTAAATTAAAGGAAGGGTAGAGGGAGAGGAAAGGCAACCAAACAGCTGAGCACTTGCTCCATCGTGGAACTTCCCTCTTGCACTGGACTGCCTTTAATTTTCAGTCATTTTGCAGATGTTTTCACAGTTGAATAGCTCATTACTCACACCTACGCCCTCACCCTGTGCCCCTCACTGCTCCTTGTGACTTTTTCAGGGCTTTAGCAGGTGTTCAGTATGTAGCTGCACAAAAATTTGGACTTCTGGGAGATCCTGTTCTCCAACACCTCTTCTGCTAACACACACTGGAGGTCTATTTTCTTGCAATAAACTATTACCCACATCCCTGGAGAAATGAGCTGCGGAAATTTGAGCACCTCAGGGTTAATGAAACCCTCCTTACCACTGTCTGTCTGACGTCTTCGAACAGGGGGGGCTGCTTCAGTCCCTACCCTTGGTGGTCCCTCCTGCCCCCACCGCCTGCCAGCAGATGTGCTGTGGGCATTCTGGATGCTTGCCTTGAGGACTGGCTGGCATCCGTATTTCACATGGGGCTTAGCAGATCTTAAGGCCAGCCCATGTGGTTTTGGTTCATTTGGTTTTGCACCTGTTCTGTTGCAGGCTGTGCCTGCTGGTACAGTGTCTTCATAGTGTTGCTACTCATCCTGTCTGGGTGAAGCTGTTCTCATTCCCCTGCCATCACCAGGAAGCTTCTGGTCTCCTTCTCTCCTGGTACTTTCTGCATCTCTAAGAGCCCCTTGTTGGCATTGACACAATATTTCACTTTTTCATTTGCGGGAGGCTGCGAGCTTTCTCATTTCCATGCTTATTGGGTCGATTATAAATCTGAGTTTCGCTCTGCTCTGCCACAGACCGTTTGTTTTCTGTTTCCAAGCTCCGAGTCTGATAAATCATTATTTTCTCTTAGATTACACTAATGGAATCAATTGAGTGATATTCTTCTGTGCTCTTGCTATAAGCTTTCAGTGGCTTTCTGCTGAGAGCCTGACATCATTTTCATTGAAATGAGCTTATGTTGGGGTGTGGGTGGGTTGGGAGGAGGGGACTCGAAGGTATGTGGGGCCAATTTGCTGCTAGGAGAAGGCTGTTCCTGCCCTGGTCTGCTGCCACTGAAGCGATGACAAAAATGAGTTGCAAGAGCCTAATTTATCAACCTGGTCCTCAGTGTTGTGGACTGGCCTTTAGGGTGGAATGTGGAGGGGAGAGGAAAATTTAAGCTGTTCCAACATCCATCAGTTTTAAGCTTTGCTTTAAAAATAGCCTTTGCTTCCTTTTAGTGTGTAGCTCCTAATGTCTTCAGGACCACAGAAGCAATTTGTATATAGTATTTTAGGGAGAATGGCAATACAAATGACTTGAGCACATTCAATACACTTTCTTTTCTGAGTGAATCCATTTGAAAGGTTTAATTGTGTTTCTGAAACAGATGAGATGCTCAGGTGCTGAAGGGCAAGCCAGTGAGGATGTAGGGAAAGTTGCTTTTCTGGCCTCAACTTCTTAAAAGTACTCATTTGATCAATACAACGTATTGTAGAGGTAACCCAGGTTGAGTGGGCGTGGAGAGGTAGGAGGAGAGGGAATCTAACAACCTCTGCGTGATTTAGATGGCAAGAAAGGTAACCTGAAATGAATTTTTTCTGATAGTATGCTCCATCACAGTAATTTCCTTGTCCCAGATCTCAGCAACTTGCTCTCTCTTTATTTCCCCTCTTTACAACCTCTTACCTTGAGTAGGATATCAGGACTTAAAACGTGCTGTCACTTCTAAACGGTGGCTATTGCTTAAGAGGCAGGCAAGGTGTGGAAAATGCAAGGTTTAAATTATAATCCTTGTGCTTAAACACTGAGCAATAACCTCAAAACCACATTCTATCGCCTGTCTTGTCCCTGGGCTCCATGCTTAACTCTGCCCACTAAGCACCACAGCTTTTGAGCGCTGAGGAGAGAGCAGCTTCTGGAATGAGTTAAATCTGCTTTTCCTTTTACACTCTCAATCTTTTTTTGACTTGGGAACATCGACAGCGACTGATTTGTGAAGCTGTGAACTCGGGGAGCCGTGGAACAGCCGAGCCAGGAGGAGCACGTTGTTTGTACTTGGGCTGACATCGCTTCTGCGTCGCGTGAGGATATACCCTGCCTTGAAAACTGCTTGTGGTGAACTGTGAACGGGGAGGCTACAAGGAGTTAAAGATTTTTGTTTTGGATCTCCAAGGCAGCTCGAAGCCAATTTCTTAAAAAAGTAGTTTAAATTGTTGCCATTACATTTGCCAGAGGTATGACCTCACTAAACTTTTAGCAACAGTTCTTTGTGCCGAGATTGGCCCCTGGGGAGCCCGGTGCTGCTGCAAATGGCTTCTTGGCTGCTATGAGTATGGAGCATGTTAAACATAACCGTGATCTGTGAAAAAGTAAGAATCTTCAAGCACTGCCCACTTTCCTTCCTGTCTGGGAGCTGGAATTGGACAGATACCACAGCTGAGCTCATAACTGAATAGGCAAAAACACCCGAGCGCTGTGGTATTGACTCTTCTGGCTGGGAAGCGAGATGGCCAGGAGCATCCTCTGCCTGCAGGGTCGTCACTGGACATGAGTCCGCCAGCTAACGAGGAAATAAAATCCAGCTATGATCTAAGTAGCTGGGCTAAAACTAGCCGGCCTCGTGGTACAAATCACTTATTATATAACCTCTTTAAAGAGCTGCTTTTTAACGAAATGTTTTTTGAAACACGGGTGAGTAGGAGGAGAGGGAAGCGAATCATTTTGCAAAGGTTTGTCACTTGTGACGTGAGAGCAGGGCTGCGTTTCTGCTCTTGCTTTTAGAAATGGTCGGTCTCCAAGTGCTTCTCAAATGGCATGACCTGATCAGCTGTAGTTTTGGGAAGGAAACGCAATGGGAAAGAAAATTCTCTTATTGATGCTCATCTGCATATTTAACGTGGATTTAGCCTGCTCTAGGAACCTTTATGTGCGTCTCCGGGAAAGCTGGGATCTATTTCCAGCTCTGCAATAGAACTGCCGTCGCAGGCAAACATCACTCCTCAACCCTCTGTTCTCCTTGTCAGGGGAGATGCATATAAATGACTTCCTCTTTTGAGGTACAGGTTCTGTGCATGAAGAGCTCGTTAGAGATTTGACTGCGTCAGGGAGGAGAGAGGTGGGCTCACTTACAGCGCACAAGTCTTAAGCATCCTTGACTTTCTCCCCATCTTTTTGTAGCACAGCAGCCAGAGCTGCTGGGGGATCTGTGTTGGGTGCCTTTCTGCTATTCAGCACTAGTGGTGGCTGTCACCTAGGGCTTCAGGTGGAGTTTCAAATTAACTGGTATTACTTCTGAGCAAAGATCAGGGGTACATGCTGACATCAGCATGCTGGGAGGTGGTGCTGTGGGGTGCTTTCTGGTGTGGGATGAGCAGGGTGAGGGATGACTGGGGGTGTTCTGGCAGAGGGTAGCTCGTTGTCTGCTTAGCTGCAACTGGGACGTGCCAGGTGACCACAGCTTGAGGCCATGAATTTGCCATCTGCAAGGAAATCTTTCCCCAGTGACCACCCTTAGATTTCTTTATGCTCACTCCAGCCCTTCCTCCCTGATAATGCAGTACAGCTGGAAACGCACCATTTTGTTGTCACAAAACAGTTAGGCTGATTCAGCATCGTGACCCAGTGCCAAAAACCTGTCACCTCAGTTCTTCTTCACTGTTTCTGCTCCCTGCAGGCATCTTCCATGCAGCTGGTAACTCACTGCCGCCTTCCGGACACTGGTCACGCTGAGGACACAGTGGTGTTTTGTGTGCGGAACCATGATTATTCTGCAAATATCTAGTGAGGAGACTTACTTCTTTCTTCATTTCTGGCACTAGTCTTGTTGGGCTGCTGGTGAAGTCCCCGTTAACAGGGTGGTGCTTTCTGTGGAGGTGGAGTGAGGTGAAGGGCTGGAGTCGAAATGGAAGTGGGAGCTGGGAAGTGACTTACCGCAGGCTTCAGGTCTGAGAGCGTAGGTGGGGAATGGCAGGTTAAGTCTGTTCTCAGCACTGATGCCACCCAGGAAGGGTGCTCTCAAACCCTCCTGCTCATTGAGCATCTCCTCTGTCGTGCTCCACAGCAGTGGTGGCACAGCTGGAAAGCAGCTGGCTAAAAGAAAACCATAGGCTGGGGGGGATAGAATCATAGAATGGTTCGGTTTGGAAGGGACCTTAAAGATCATCGAGTTCCAACCCCCTGCCCTGGGCAGGGACACCTCCCACTAGATCCGGTTGCTCAAAGCCCCATCCAGCCTGGTCTTGAACACCTCCAGGGATGGGGCATCCACGACTTCCCTGGGCAACCTG
>JAOXNO010000003.1:16880602-16899475 GCA_028565335.1 Limnodromus scolopaceus
TCCAGGGATGGGGCATCCACGACTTCCCTGGGCAACCTGTTCCAGTGTCTCACCATCCTCACTGTAAAGAATTTCTTCCTAAGATCTAATCTAAATCTCCCCTCTTTCAGTTTAAAACCATACTTAGGGGATGTACTGCAGCTAAAGCTCTGGAGATGATGCCCTAGCAGCAGAGACTAAAATCCTGCACGTGTGATGGGGAGGAGTGATTTGGGAGAGGTGCAGCTGCCCTGCCATGGAGGTGTTCCCTTCTTCAAGGGCTTGATCTTCAGCAAGATGATGTGACAAAATACCATGGGTGCTTCCACAGCTTCAGGAGTGAGAAAGGCAGGCTTCAAGCTGCAGGTTTGTGGAGCAAGACCCCCTCAAGGTGACTCATTCAAATATGGCCATACCTACGTGCTGTTGATTAAGAAATAGCTTTAATACCACTTGATCTTTTGCTTAAAGATCAATGCGTGTCTGATAGGTGGTGGGGGTTTTTTTGTAGCTCCTGTTTGTTTCCTAAGGGAGAGATTATTTGACCTGTGTGTTTGTGTGAAGTGTTTCTTTCCTTTGCTCTATTATTTATGAAATCAATAGATCTTAAAAAGGAACATTTGCGCAGAGTGAGTGGAGCAAGGTGTGTGCTGGCGGAGAATGTGAAAACCTGCCTGCTAGCACGGCCTTTCCCATCAGCCAAGTGTCTTTACCAGAGCGGGGGAGAGGAGCTCCTCACCTGAGCACAAAGGGGTGGTTTGTCCGTGAAAATGCCTTGGCAGTGGCCCAGGTGAGAGGGCTAAAGCAGAAATTCTTGCCTGAGTACCTGCAGGTCAGGCAGTGAGGCAGGGGCAGGAGTAAAGCTGGGCCATAGGATCGGTCTTCTAAATTTGGCAGCCCAGGTGGGAGAGGGGAGGCGTGATCCAGGCTACGTGCTGCGGAGGACGCTGAAAATTCTTTAGATACCTTTAACAGGGGCTGTTTGGTGGTGTTGAGCAGGCTCGGTTTGCTCTGGAGACTTTACAGCTGTCCATGGGGCTGCCTCATCTCATTTTTAGAGGGCAGACCTGTTGCTCCGGTGCAGCACCCTGCACAAGGTGGTACAAAGCTGTCTCTTGCCTCTGCCAAGACTGTCATTTACTGATACACCTGCATCAGCCCAGCTTTTTGCTTGACAAGGGGGTGCCATGTGTTCCTTTTACTTCTAGGGTCCCACAGCCCAAACTGGCCTGCTGCTTTCCAACGCTGTGGCTTTCCCAGCTTCTCCATGGAGACAGGAGAAGTCAAATCCTGTGTGTAACGTGGCAGCAGGGAGCAGTCTCAGCTGACCCAGCCAGCGGGCTGCAGCCCGGGAGCACCCTGGCTTTGTCTTCGCTCTCTGCACCCGTGCGAGCTGAAGGGCCCTCAGTCTCCAGCCTGGCTCAGGTGTGGTCACGAGCTGGTGTGAGCAAAGAGCCAGCTGTTACTAATGCTCCAGGCGTTAGTAGCCCAGCACTGATGTGGCTTCTTGAGAGGAACCAAAGCCCCTAGAAGAACCTGTTTCTGAGCCAGCTGATGTGGCACCTGCCTTCGATATCGGCGGGGGATGTGGGCAGAGGAGTCTCCTGCAAACAGTGGAGCTGAGCAAGAGAAAAATGCGTATTTCCCCCCTTGCTGCTGCTATGTTCTTCCTGTTGCAAGTGAGTGTTCTCTCCCTGAGTCAAAGGACATCTGCTAGTCTGGGTCCGACAGGTTGGAACACAGAGTGAGTCCTTGGAGAATGCCCCAGAGGTGGAGCAGGGACTGGGGGGGCTGCAGGGGTGGCCTGGGCAGGGGAGAAGAGTTGTGGAAGAAACAGGCAGCAGGACCAGGGGGAGCTTGGGGTTAAACTGCCCCTTGCTGCTTCCAGGCAATAAATCAGGTAACCTGAGCACCAGGCAATAAACCACTCTGTCTTCCTGCGCTGGGAGGGTGGGATGGGGAGCGCAGCTCCGCAGGGCAGGGCGCTCTGCACGTGTAGGTCCTGCTCCCGGAGGACAGGGAGGTCTCCTAGTCTGCCGTACCTGCTTGTGGGGCCAGGAGCAAGCATTGAGGAGAAGCCCTGGCCCCTCGCTGCTCCCCTCTGAGGGGTTTCTCCCTGATAGCCACTCCGGACGGAGCACAGTATCTGTGCCAACAGCCCCTCCAGCACCTGAGCTCCTCACAGCGAGTCCTGCTTGGAGTCACCTCCATCCCCTCCCCGGTGCTGCAGAAGGCAGGAGCTGGCAGGGAAGCTCGGTGTTGTCTGACTCGGCGATGGGTTTGCTGCTCCCGGGCTGTGGGTGAGGGCATGGCCACAGGAGCCAGCTCTGCTGTGAGCACAGCTGGGGGTGATTTTGCCACCTCTGGCCATTTGGTGCCTCAGGCAGCTGCCTGTTGCCCGTGCCGAGGGGCAGCCTGGCTGCCCGCTTACGAAGAGGCATTTTAACAGAGGGAGACTTGCTTGAACGAGATCTAGAGCTGGGGATTGGTGCCGAGCTGTTCCCTGCACCGGGAATCGGTCCTGCTGTGCTTCAAGAAACCAAGTTGAACGAGTCTCCTGCTCTGCTCCCCTTTCCCACCCCTCCGATAGCCATGGGCGAGCTCCTCTCCCTGCGGCCGGCGGGTTTCCCTGCGCCCCCTGCCCCGCGGCGCGTTCCGGAGGTTACATTCCTTGCTGCAATTACCCCGCTCTCCTGCCTCTCCGTGCTGTGTGCTGCCTTTGTTGCCAGCTCCCGGAGGAGAAGCAAAGATGAAAGAGCAGAGATGATTGTATTTAATAGCAACGAAAATTGGCGCGGTGACTGGGGGCCGTTTTCCTTCCCTCTCTCCCTCCTATTGAAGTTGGGAGGTGGCTTTGAAACCACACAAGGCCCTCTCACCAGGACCATGCCAGGCTCCACCACGGCACTGGAGGGGAGGAGGAAGCCAGCGGCATGTTTTACCTGCTTCTGTCTTCTCTGGGGGCTCCAGCCTGGCCCCGGTAGTCAGGAAAGTAGCTTTTTCTCCCCACTTTTTTAAATGCAAAGCCCCTTTGCCCCCTTCTGCAAGTGCGTGCTGCCCTGGGACCCCCTGGATTGGCTTTGCCCACCTTTTAGATGGAAATACCTTATTAACTTATGCTGATGGGAGAGGAGCAGCAGAAAGCTAAAGGAAGGTCAACCAAAGCTGTCTTTCCTTAATTCAGCCCAGCATCGCACAGGCTCGCCCAGAGAGCTGCGGGATCAGCTCCTCTCACCCAGCAACGAGCCGGCATGGTCCCATCTTGGGGTCTAAGCCAGGTGAGACTTTCCATCAGGAGGGGGAGACTGTGGATCCAGGTTCCACCTCCTCCCCAGGTATCTCTGCTTTCCCCAGGTGTGAACCACCCCAGGGCTTTTGGAGAACTGTGGCTGTGGGGTGGTGAAGAGCTGTAGCCTGTGTTGGCCACTCCTCTTCTTAGGAACCTTTTGCCTTTTCCCCACCTTTTTCTCCACTGAACACTCCTTGTTTTTTATCCAGTGAGAAATTTCATGTGGTTTAACTGCTCAGTGAAGGGGTTTTTTCGCCTCTTCTTGCTCTTGCTCACTCTTGGGCTGCATGGAAAATGTTCTTAAAAAGCTTTACATCAATTCATCTGAAGTTGATTCCTTGGCAATCCAAGCAAGACTGCTATAATCCATCCACGTCTATCTGCACCAGTTTAACTAATAACCCAGTTGAAATCCCCCAGTTTAGTTAAAACTAGCCTCTAAACGAAAACTAGCTTCTAAACGAAAGGAATTTTGCAAAGGTTTTAACTCTTTACCTTCCCTTCAGGTCTCACAGAGCAAGCAGTGATGTCCCAGCTGGCTGCCCAGGAGCTTTCCCTCGCCACAGGGGAGATCAGGTACCTGTATGGAAAATTGCTCAGAGCTGGAGCCAGATGGTTTGGGAGGCCCCTTCCAAGGATATCAGCTCTGATGAGTTGTCCAAATGCAAAACGTGTTGCACAGAAAGGTGGCACTGAAATTGCTTTTGACTCAACACAGCATCTTTGCAACCATTTGCAGGACTGTTGGGCTGGAGAGACTTTAATGCCTCCTTCCCTCTGAGCCACAACACGGATTTTCCTTTTTCCCGGGTCTTTTCTTTCCATGTGTTTGCATCCTGGCTGGAAGTAAAGCTGCTTTGTGGCCTTGCAGGATGAGTTGCACATTGTCCCTGCAGTTGGTGGTGTTCAAGTGGGTCCCATCACATCTAAGCAACGGACCCATGTAAAGTGTGGGAGATGGTGTCTCCAGGAGACTTTGTGTGGGGTTGTGTTCAATTTTGTGGTCTTTGTTTTCATGCTGTTCAGGGATGAAGTCTGTCAGCTGGTGTAGACCATTGTCAGGCCACTGTGTCTCAGAGTGATGGCGTGTTCTTGGAAACCTCTCATCACCCTTTGGTGTGACAACCAGGTAAAGTCAGGAATGCTAAGGAAAGCAATACCTGGGAAACCTGAAGAGAGGAAACGTGGTCGCAGCCCACCAAGCAGCTGGCAGGTCAGCAGGGTCTCTCTGAGCTTGCCTGGTGGGCCAGCTCTGGCTTTACTTTGGTCCTGCTCACCTCTGACCTGGCTAAACTACATTACCAGAGCTCTGTGCGCTGTGTTTCTCATCACACCCTGGCAGTCGTGGGCTTCTGCAGGCCCCGTGGCCTTGCATGGAGGCTGAAGCCTCGTTGATGGGTTCAGGGAAGTCAGTGTGTAGGAAACCCCTTCCAAAGACATGTAGGAACCCTGTTCTTTCAGATCTTCTCACTAGCATCAGGGCCATCCTCATCTCATCTGCAGATGTGAAGGGTTCATGTCTCTTACTTTATTGTGCTAACAGATCAGGACTTCTTATCCCTTCTAGGTGGGCTTTGTCTGCTAGAGTTCCCCTGTGGAGGAAGGGGCTGTTCATGAGATGGGAATGGAGAGGCTTTTTGTAAAGCCCCTTTGCAAAAGGCTTTCAGGGCCAGTTCTGTGAGCTGGACCTGACAAAGTAGGGCTGGACAGAACAACACCTACCACTTCTGTGTGCTGGTATGTGGGTCTCGCCAGTGAGTCAATCTGCCCCCAAAAGTCTTGGGTAGTGTTGGAAACAGTCCTTTCCTCCAGTGGAGAATCCACTTCCCTGCCAGTAGGTTTCTCAGTGCTCCTGTCTGATGAAAACCATCACATAGATGGTGTGTCACATAATCGCAGCGTTGTGCAAGCATCCTTGAGATCTTTGCCCGAGCCCTGTGAGATGGGAGAGGTTCTACTCAAACCACCCCTGGTGGACAAGGATCCTGACTCACTGGAAGGTGGAGGGACTTGCTTAAGACTCTGTAACTTGTCTGCTTGCAGTCAGGTTGTGATCTCCAGCTTGGACAGGGAGATGCAGGTTTGCTTTGAGCTGGCTGGCCAGGGTGCTGCTGCCAGTGGAAGTGCAGCGTGGCTGGACCGTCCGGTCTTCTGGCTGACTTCTGCAGCCTGTGAGGAGCTCGGCTTCTGCAGCTGCAGTGTCTGAGCCAGCGAGAGGCTGAGCCAAGATCAGCACCTGTGTTCTTGTTTCTTCTGGCCGGGCTGTCCCGTAGGACACTTGTGGCTTTGCCTTCTGGAAGGCGCCCCGGCGTTTGGGCACTGGATGGAGACGCAGCACTGCAGGGAGAGTTTGGTTTGGCTCTGGGTTCCCTGTCCTGAGCTGGAGCTGGAGAGCTGAGTCCTGAAGGCCTTTTCCTCCTATAGATAGGGATAATATTTCTATTAATGGGGTGGTGTGAAAGGCAAAGCCAAGTGAGCAGAGGTAATGCTGAAAGACCTGCAGGTGTTGGAAAGCTACAAGAAGCCCATGCTGTGGTGATGTTCTCCTCTCTATTAATATACTCCAGGAGGCGGAAACGTTGGTCAAAATAGGGGTTGCTGAGGGTGAGCTGGTCTCTTTGGAGACTGCAGAACGGCATCCTAAAGACAGGTCCTCACAATTGCCCGCATCCCTCGCCAGTGTCTGTGCCTGGCTGAGGGAACAGCCTCTGGCCCTGTTGAAATGCGTAGGGTTGGGTCACAGCCCAGGTGCGGGGCTGCGGGTGCTGTTTGATTTCCTGTGCATCTTACAGCTCATCTCTCCAGCCCTTTCTCAAGAGGCTTTCTTGTCTCCTACACCAAACCTCCTCCCTTGTTGACTCTCCACAAGCTGGTGTCTGCACTCAGATTTTGTGACTTATTCCCTTCCTCTTTGTCTCCTAAGGGTTTGATGCTGCCTAGTGGGTTCACTGGAGACCTCTGTAAAGGGAGGGGTCCATCTCTCCTTTTTCTTCCCTGCAGACTGCTTCCCTTGATACAAAGCCTTTCTCCCCGCTGTGTTGTGCTGAGGGACCAGGCATATGTCCACACTTCAAGCCCATTTTCTTTGCTCACCCTGAGGATGTTCAGAATTTGCTAATAGGGTTTGTAGCTCCTGATGACCGCCCCTTTCCTCAAGCATCAGGTGTGGAGCAGGCTGCTGCTACCACTTTGCGACCCCTTTCCTTGGTGGCAGGGTTCAGGCACAAAATCCCGAGCTTTAATTTCCCTTCCCAGCCTGGTACTGCTCTGCCATCCCTGTGTTTGGCCAAGGCCGGTGGGACTCTGCCATCCCGAGCAGGGGGCTGGGAGAGGGGCAGGCAGCAAGGTCCCCTGCAGGCAGTGCCGGTGGCTCGGTGACTCGGTTCGTCCGGTGGAAGAGGAACAGCATTTCCCGTTGCCCAACAAGAGCTGCCGCGTGGTACGTTCCTGATAACGTGCGGTGGGAAATTACCTCTCAAACCTGACCCACAGAGCTTGTGCTGATGAGATAAGCCCCTGCCGCATGGGATCTGCCCTCGTTGACCGTGTTACGCCCGCGTTGCACAAGTGGATTGCTCAGGCGGTGTTACTTCCTTCTCCAATGCGTTTGGGGTGACACCCGCACTTTCACCATTTCTCGGGGTGGCCCCGGGCACGAGGAGAGGCCGGTGCAATAGGCAGGAGGTGGTGAGGTTCCTGCTGCTCAGGCTGGTCGCTGTGGAGCAGAAAGGTTTCCAGAGGTGCTGTTAAAGGGGGACTCCACAAAAATTGGACATGCTCAACGCTTTCCCTGAGTTTGTGAGCTTGACCTGCCAAGGGGCAAACTGGCAACTCAGTTCCCCCCCAAGCCCTATCGGTGTGTGGGGCTGCACAGCTGGAGGGAAGCCCAGGAGGTTGGTGTGTCCACTCCCCAGCTGCAGGGAAGAATTAGTTCATTAAACCATCCCTAAGACAATAATAAGCTGCAAATCAAAGGCAGAGGATGTTGGCCAAGCAGTGCACACGTGTATCAGCTCTTCGGGGTGCAGTGCTCCTTTGGCTCCTGCCTTGAGTACGGAGTCCATGGGGCAACCAGTGCGGAGCGGGATCAGTGCGTTGGTGGTCTCTGTGGTCAGGCCAGCGTGCGGATTGTGGGGGCAGATTAGGCTGCATGGGGAGGCATAATCGGGAGACGATCACACCTTCTCTTATCTTAAATGCCACCTCTTATCTAAAAGTCCTCAGTTGTGTGTTCTGCAACAAAAGCTTCCAGGTTTGAGTAGAGATGAATTTACCAGGTGGCAGCTGTGGTCTGGTTGGGTGAGCCTGGCTACGATGGGAACCTTGCAATGTGTCTTTGGTGCATGACACTTGTGGAAAGCCTCTGGCTGATTTCAACCATTTCCTTCCCCTGAACCCCGCTCTTTGGGTCTCTGTACCGCCCGGAGCGTGCGGTTTCACACCGGGGAGGGGAAGATGGCAGTGAGAATATGGTGAATGAAGGGAAAGGAGCGCGGCCCTCCGGCTTCACCCAGGTGTTCCGGGAGACATCCTCTGCAGCGTTAGGAAACACTTAACTGGTCTAAGCTCTAGGTGAAGGAGCCCTGGTTTCTCTGCAGCAAGTGCGTCCTCTCCAGCTGCCTTGGTTTGGGGCAAGTGTCTGCTTTGCTCAAAGCCTGGGCAACGTTTCTGTATAAACTCATTTTGGGAGGGATGTTTCAGAGCTCTGACGGTTTCAGTTGTTGAATGTGATGACCCAGCTCAACGAAATTGTTTCCTGGCTCCCAGGCTGAAGGAGCTGGGACTGTGTTGTGCCCATCGCGGGTGCTCAGTGTTCAAAGTTCAGGTTACACACCAAACTTTGCCTCTGCCCTGAACCCAGCCGTGTTGTGAGCAGGCCCGGGGCACACAGCCCACTGGGCGAGGCAGAGCAAGTGTCTTGGTGGAAATAGCGATGCTATTGCGTTCCCTGATTAGTTGACCTTTCTAATTTCCCCCAAATTTTGACATGTGTGGACAGAAGAGCACTGCAAATCTTTTGCCATAAAATGTGCCTTCGTTTTCCAGCTGACTCTAGATCTGATTGAAATATTTTGTGGCAGAGGGTAATCAGTCGCCCTTAGTGCAAACTGGTTTTGAAATGCAAGTATAAGGTGTAATATGCGCAATTGGGTGTTAGAAACTTTGAGCCTCTCTGCTCTTGTAGAGGTAATTCTGATCTCCCTCCTTCATTATATAGATGTTATATATGTTTTCGTACACTCAGAGTCATGTTGTGAAGGAGGCACAAAGCAGCAATTTCCATTTTTCACTCCCTGTTTAGAGACCTCTGGGGGTCTTTGGGAGAAAAAAATGATGACTATTTTTGTTATGATGGAGAAAATCTGTCTTTTTTTGAAATTGCCTCCTTTCTTATCTTGCTCTCCAGTTGTTCTTAACCTTTCATAAGGCCAAATGTTGTTTTTATGGTTGTTGTTGCAATCTAACAGAAGACTTCCCGTTGGACAGGCTTGGGGAAAACTTTGATTTCCAAAGGTGGAAATTTTGGGAGTCTGTTAAGTGCTTCAGTGGGAGTCATTCTGCAACATCATTGAGGTGGCATCTGCTGCCAGCCGGCATCTACTGACTTGCTCCGAGTAGAGTGAAGTTGGGTGAAAGACTTCGGTGAATAGCAAATTTGTAGAAAAACATCACTTCCTTTATCCTGAAACCATTACAGATTCAGCGACTCCAGTAAGGGCAGGGCTGAGGTTGTTGCTGCTCCCCCTGTGCTCAGAACAACTGCCTCTTGCTTCTGGCAAGATCTGAATCCATTTTGCCCAGTTCCTAAATCCTACTCATCTTATTTTAATTTTTTTTTAAGCATTTTTCCTGTCAAGCAGGAAGCTGCTCAGTTTGTACTGTGGTGAAGCCCATGGAGGTGTGGGAAGATAAATGCTGAATGATGAAGGTGTTTAGACATCAGAAGTCATTTCTAAAATGTCAGGAAGGAAAAGGATCTTTAAGCCACGCGCCCCTTGCCAATGGCAAAGCCGTTGCAGTGACGTTACCTGCTTGGGTAACTACATCCGTGCACTTCCCCTCCGACTCGGATGACGAAACGACTCATTGATGACAGTGGTGTCCCCTCTCAAGTGATGTGTCCCTTCACAAGCATTTTCTCCCTTCACAAGCGTTGGAAGGCTGCAGTGACCCTCGGGTTGGTGAGAAAATCAAAGGGAATTCAGGCAGGGGCTCTCCTGTCCCTGGAAAATTCTTGCAAGTTCTTGCCTTGGACTGAACCACAAGGGAAAAGTGACCAAATAAATGGGAGACCTCCAGAGTAGAGATGTCTCAGGCACAGCAGCTGTTTTAGACAACAGGCCACATGAACTAGACTCCCTTCCCACCACACACAGACCTTCTGTTTAGACTCTCCAAGGAACAGTGGAAAATATCACTGGGTGTTTTTCTACATGAGTTTTGGTTTTGTCTGTCTGAAGTTCGGGACCTTCAGTGCCCTCAGTCAGTGGCCCAATAAATAGCAGTTCCTTCAGGGTCACATAAAGCTGTTAAGTCTAATACTACTGCTGGGAGCTTTGGTAGTCCCTGCCAAGGAAAGTGCTGTTCTTCTGAAGAAATGGGGTGGTAGGTTGATGCTTTCTCTGGGTGCGTCTCCAGGGACGGAGGAAGGGATCTGCTCTGGAGTCTAATTCCAAAGATCTGGGCTGAAGGACCTGGCACTGGGGACAAGTGCAGCGAGGATGTTGTCTCACCTTCCGGGTGTTGAGATGTTAGAAGGAAGCCTGTTGTAGGTGTGAAATGTCAGCAGTGAATGTTTACCAACGGTGCCCGACGTGATGTGCAAGAACCTGCCTGTCGTTTAGGACCATCTGTTTCTTGCTGTGGAAGTGTCTCTTGCCTTTTCTGGTGTCTTCCTCAGCCTGGTTCTTCTCTTGCCACTCATAGTTCCCACTGCAGGAGCTGCTTAGTTTTCCACCTTGAGCCTGCTCTGTAGCCTTCCTCCTGCCAACATACTGGTATCTTGGGGTTGATTTTTTTGTGGTGGATTTGATCCCTGAAGCAGTACCCCTCTTGTGAACTTCTTTTTTCCTTATTCAAGTAGTTGTTGCTGTCTCTGCCTCCCCTTTGTGTGGAAAAGGCACACTCTCCACTTGCTCAAGCCCCAGGGACTGGAGAGCTTGTCCTGATGTGATCCCCTAACACGCGGGGAGTACCCCTAACCCAGAGGTGGAAGAATTCCTTGCCACAGTAACCAGGGAAATGGAAAATGCCTGCCTGACTGTATTTGGGCCCTTATGGTGGCTCTACCAAAGGGCTCTTCTCAGGGAAGAAACTCCCCTGGTCTTTTTTCCCTTCCCTATTGAAGGCTGGGCAGTGCTGTGGGAGCGTGCCCTTGTGCATCCCTGCTTTGTGCTTCCTCCTCCCCGGGCAGGTGATAAACGAAGGAGAGCGTTTCCCGGGCAATCTCTCCTGGGTCAGCCTCTACGGGGCAGTACTTATTTTGCAGGATTGATGTGTTGGGCACTTTTCTCTCTGGCTAATTCAAGCAAACGCACACAAATAACACTGCTTTTATCTGCCCAGGTCCAGACCGTGCTCAAAGCCTCCTCTTGACATGACTCACTCCTGGGCAAGCCCTGGAGAAAACAGATGTGGTAATTCAGTTGCAGATCCCGTCCTTTTCTCACGGCCCTGTGGTCAACCAGCTTTGTCAGACGTGCCCTGGGTGGCTGATGGAGGAGCGAGGTCCTCTGAGCAGGAGCCTTGCATCAGCCGAGTGCCCACTCCTGCCCTGCTCCAGTCCTCCCAGAGGGATCCCCCTGGTTTGTGGGGGGACTCATTCCCCCAGCCAATTTGGGACACCATTTTCTATCAGCTGTATGGGTTTGGTTGTGGTGGAGGTGTTGGTGTAAACTGGGTTCTCCATCCATTGAGTAGTTCATAAGAAGTAGTTCATAAAAAATGTGCATCGTGCCATTTGTTGATGTCCTCTCCTCTGCAGGCTTCTGAGAGGGTAAATTTTGTTAGCTGCAATTTTTTTTTTGTTTTTATGAAACGACAGTTTTTTGTTATCCTCCTTTTCCCTTTCTCCTGTTTTCCCTTTCTGTGCCCTCCTTTTTAATCCTTAAGTAAAACCTCAACATAAAGAAACATCCATATTTTAGGGAAAAAAAACCACATAAAATTGAGGGGGAAAGGTGGAATCCAATTTGATGAGTAATAAATAATCTCAGGCTCAGAAGAGCCTCAGCTATTTTTCTCAAAGCACTACCACCTTGATTTGCTGCTATAAATATTGGCCAGGTTCTTTCAACTCTTCTGAAGGCAAATGAGAAGCCAGTTGCCAGGTTTGCCGGGTATTGCGTGTCTGGGATGATGAAAGGGCCAGGGAGGCTGGAAGATCTGTAATTGGGAGTGGGGCGCTCAGCCGTGCGGTCTGGGAGCCCAAGCGCCGGGGTGCAGCAGGGAGGCACCCGCTTGATGTGGGATCTCCCTTCGCCACGGCTTCTACCTGCCAAACACCGGCCTTGGAAGATAACTCCCGCTGGCTCCAGGATGGGAGGATGCTAAAAGCGTTCCTGCCCAGACGAAGAGACGAACCTGGGTGTCGTGGCGCCGGGTGCGCCCCCCGGGCATCCGCATCTCCGCTCGAGGGGTTCAGGTCACTGACGCTCCCCACGCACCCGTGGTGGCGGAGCAGTTGGACGTCAGTGGGCAGGTTGGTGCTGTGATGCCTTTCCTTCCTTCCTTGTGGCTTAGAGGAACATTTTTGCTTCCTGGAGTCCCACAGGTGACAGCTGAAGCTTTGTCCTCTCTCTGTTTTCAGCGAATCAAATTTCTATTCTGCTTTGGGTGCCGTAGAACCCCTTCTGCCTGACACCCCGGTAACTCTTAAACTCTCAGAGCTCGTCTGTGTCTGCATCTCTGCATGCTTACAAAGCCCTTGCTGCTGTGCAGCTCCAGGGCAGCCGTCCTCCATCCTGCCCCAGGGCAGGCTGGTGCGGGATTGTGTGTGGTCCCTTTTGGCACAGCCCAAGCCTTGGATTTGGGCTTCTCCCCAGCCCTGCCCAGCACGGGGCTTGAGCACAAGCCTGGAGGAGGAGATAAATACAGCCTTAGTGGGTCTGACTGGAAGCACCTCCTACTTCCAAGAGCAACCGTGAGGGATGCTGTGGGGTTAAAAGAAGAATTAGGGGCATGTGTAGACCCATTCTTCCCTGGCGGGCAGCCCTTGGCAAGCTGTGGTTTAAGCTCTGCTTCCCCAGCAGAGATGGTTTCCAGTCCATCATGATTAAGAGAGGATGACTTCTTCTCCAGGAATTTATACCCTCCTTTTTTATCACAATTTAGGCTTGTCCTCCAGGCTCTGTGGATGTGGCCCCATCACCAAGGCTGCTGTTACCTTCCTGAGGGGTTGCTCTACCCCCTGTGGATCAGGATCCAGGGCAAGGAGGGCAGTGAGACCTTTCCATTTCTTCCTGCTCTTTCACCTTGCAGGTTCAAGGGTTCAAGACCAAGGAGGAGGATGTGTCAGGCTGGGACATGTCCTGCTGTACACTGGCAAGGACTTTCCTGTTTCCTTGTGGTGGCTGCTCTCACACCCTCAGGGGGCTGACTTGACTGGCCAAACTGTTGAAGAGACCAAGTCCTTGAGCAAAAGTTGTCTGAAGAAAAGAAATGTTTGGGGATGTTTGTCCCTTAGCTTACCTAAGGGTTATTAATGACTTTGCAGTGGAGTCAATTAAGCCGGTGCATTGATAATGACATAGCAAGAGCTGTGTCGTTGCCAAGATAAATGTCAAGTGGACTCCAGTGGTGTCCCCATTGGGGGACATAGCCGTTGGTGCTACCCTGAGGGCTGGAGCAGCAGTGAAACCTTCTCATCCCTGGTCTGAGAGGGTTTTACTGTTACTGGTGGGGTGTTTGTGCGACTTGGCCAAGGGGGGTTCTCCGGCAGCTCTGCCTGGGGAGCCTGTTGGCCGTCCCTGTCTGTGCCCGGCTGTGCCGCAGTCGGCCCCAGTAGCATCGCCACCATTTCCATGGCAACGGCACGTGCGCGGCCGTAATAAAGTCAGATTACAGCTGCTTCCCCCTGTGTGCAGGCAGGAAAGGAGTTTTCTGAGGTAAGAGCTCAAATGACTTGCAGAGGAGCGTTTTGGCTGGGGAAAGGCAGACTTTCCAGCAGCAAGGGAGGCCGTTTGTGCAGTGCTGGAAATCCTAATGAAGATTGAGCGAGTTTTCTGGGATGGTTTTTCACTCTGCCAAGTAGATTTCATGCACACTTGTAGTAGGAGCTAAATTTAAAGGGTGATTGTCCAGAAAGGGTGATGGAGCGGGTCTCTGAAGCCTCTCCCTGTCCCACAGGGCAATAACATGGGCTGTGTTTTTTCCTGGAAGTGGCTTTAAAGGTTGCTGTGGGACCCAGTCTCAGCTTGGAGTCTGCTGCTGGGATGGCTGTTTGTCATGGAGCAAATGCCAGCAGCCAGGCTGTGGGGAGAGCTCGACCCAGCCCTTGAACTTGATCTCCCAAGCGCAAGAGCCCGGCAGGACTGTGTTTTTGGGTTGGCTAGTGATGAAGGTGAGACCATGACCATGCTTGCTCTCTTGCCATGGCAAGCCTGGAGGACAGAGCTGCTTTGTTACCTCTCAGCAGCATTACCAGTGTCCTACAAGGTACCTGGAGGAAAACGGAAAGGTTCATTTGTTCTGCAAATCCTGGTCCATCCTGCTCTCCTTCCATCATCCTTCTATTGTGACTGCTGGGGTAATCTGCAGGGTAATCAGCCCTACCCTCTCTCATGGTAGGTGATCTAAGGATCCTCTGGCCAAAGGACTTGCATGGTCCCTGTTCCCTCTGCAGCAACCTGCTAACCTCCTATGGGCTCAGGCATGAGCAGCAAAGCCCACGGCACGTGTTATACTGGTAAGGCAGGGGCTGCAGCCGATGCTTGGGGCTACTCAGCTTCGCAGATGATGCCTTTGCAACATCCTGACATTGTCTTCTCCTCTGGAGCATGTGTTGTAGTCCAAAGGTGTCCGTTTGGTACCTCTGGAAGTCTCCTCCTAATGAGGCTGTGGTGGGACCGTTGGTTGGCTGCTCTCCAGCGCTGGCAGTGCAGCAGCTGAGTTTGCAGGCATCCAAACTACAAGTCCTTCTGCCCCAGCGTGGCCGTTCCAGCACTTTGGTTAAAAGCAGGAACCCTTTTAATGTGGTCAGACCTGACTTTCCCTCTCCGGTTCAATTACAACTGGTAAAGTGAGACTCCTGGAGGGGTTTAGGAGCACAATTTCTACTTAAATATCTAAACTGTACACAAGACGAATGGGATTTAGGCACTACGTGGGTTGTGGAGAACTGGGCATCTGAGCTGTGCTGTGGTGGGAGCAGGGATGCTGGGATGGGGAGGACACCGAGGGAACCTTCTGCTTTCTGAGAACACCATCACGGTGAGGTTTCTTTGGTCTCTCCCTGCTCAGCCTCGTGGGGTAACATCAAAGGAGGCTGGAAACAAATAGAGAGCGAGGTAAAACCTCGTCATGGGAGAGTCTCGGGAGCCCTGGCCGAGGGAAACCCGCCTGCCCGGCTCCATCGGGCTGGAGAAGCCGGCTCTTCCCAGGGCAGTGAGCGGCCGTGCCAGCCCTTCAGCCCTTCCCTGGGCCACCCACTTGCTGTGCGGGGACAGGACGCGGCCACTGCCCGGGGCAGCTGGTAACGGCAGAAAGGAGGGCCAGCGCCAGCAGGGTATGGCAGCCCCAGGGAGCTCCCAGAAGGTTTTAGGGAAGGATTTGGGTGTGTGTTAAAAAAGATCAGGCCTCAGGTACTGTCAAATGTCACGGAGGTTCAGGACCACAAACACCCCGTGGTTTGCCGTTTTCCCCCACCCCATCCCTGCCACCACCTCTCCTGTGTTCCCCGGGAGGTGGCTATGAGCTGCGTGCGTGTTTTGGAGGTGTCACCCGTGTGTCACCCAGTGGGTGTGAAAACCAGGGGCTGGCTTTAGCGCCAGCCCCGCCGGAGGGATCTCAGCAGTTTCAAAGCATCCTCTCTGCTCAACTGAGCTTGGCTTGCTTTCAGCAGTCTTTCGCTCCAGCACCAAATTCCTCCTCGGAAAGTGTAATATTCATGAAGGAGACACGTTAATTAGCAAACCGTCTGCTCCCTGCTTTGGCATGTGAGTAGGTGGTGTTACCTCTGGAATTAGGTTGAAATCCGGTTGGTATTTAGGTGCATTTGATTTGCAAGAGCTTGGAGGCCCCTGAAAGAGCACCTCTAAAGCACATTGAGTTACATGCAACCTTCACATTGTGTGGTTTCTCTCTGTAGGTCTGGAGCACGCAAGGAGACCTCATTCCCAAGCTGGTGCCCCCCAGCCACCTGAATAAACTGCGGACAGTCCACCGCCAGCAGTCGGAACAGATCCTGTCCTTCATGAGCCCATCCTCCCTTGCTGGCAGAGCATCGACAAACAGATCCGTGATTATCTCAGACTTTGCCATGGAAGTTGCTCAGGGGAAGCGTATTCTCAAATTGCACTTTGTCTTTGGTTGGAATTCAAACGAGCAAGTCCTGGTTATGCAGCTTTGCCACGTGGCTTTGCTGCTGTCCCCAGCTTGGAGGAATGTTACTGCTTGGGTATAAGCCCAAGGGTTACGTTTCAGCCTGTTATTGAACTCTGGCAGCAGGAAAGTGAAGACAAAAAGGTACAAGTACCATCAAACCCCCTTAATTTCAAATCAGTTCTTGGCTATTTCCACCACCAACATTGTTCCAGTGCTAGTGTATAGTCTTCAAGTACAGTAAGTTTTGGCAAGTTCTCTAGAGCATAAGGATCCAGGATCTCTGGAATTCAGGATGTTTTTTTCCCCAAAATCTTTTAAGAAGTCTCCCGCTTCTGCTAAATTCTAGGACTAAGAAGGTATAAAATGAAGATGCTAAAAAAGATTATGAATCTTGCTTGTGTTGTAGTTGAGAAACAAATGTTTCTTCCCTTTTGTAAATGATTTCCAATGGTTTCAATGTTTTCTTCTTTTTTTTTTTTCTTTTCATTTTGTCACAGAAAAAAAAAAAGAAAAAAGGGGGAGAAGTAATGAAAAGGCCAAATGTTTCATTTTCTGGTTAATCTTTTAAGAACTTTAAAGAGAAATGAAGTGGTTTGTGCTGATTTCTGGAAAAAGGAAGAGAAATTCCACTTTCTGCATGTGATTCCTCCACCACCACCACTTGAAATAATTCATCCTGCCTTAAATTAAAAAGTTTGATTTGGAAACTGGGGCAGAAGGTGAGTGTTTGTGGGTGTGTTGGCAGGGACATCCTGGGTGGATAAAAGCTTTTGGAAGGGCAGCGCGCAGCCCCAGCGCTGCAGGATGAGCTATACTGGGACTCTCTTTGGGTAAAACCACGGCGGGTGCTGCTGGGGTGGACGAGGAGGTGAAGATGCCAGCCCAGAAAAATCTTTAAATACTTCCAACACAGGAGCTCAGCCCCCACTCCTGTTAATTTGGGAGCTACTCCCAGCTGCTCTCTCTGGGTCTGGGGGATGCCCCGCTCCCAGGGAAGCAGCCTGGGCACGCAGCATCCCCAAGGGTAGCACCTTGCTCTCTCTGCCTGGGTACTTTGCTGGGCATGAAAGGGACTGGAGGAAGAACCTGGCTGCAATGAAGGGTGTGTGCCCTCCTTTCCCATCAGAGCCCCTCTAGAAGATGTTCATCACTGACGCCACGTTTCTCTTGTTTAAAGGAAGGTTTCTGCATCCCTGCTCTGGACCACACAGATCTACGCTGCGAGACCTTGACCTCAGGGTAGAGGGAGGCTTTGCTGAACCCGTGAACTCCTGGTTATCCATGGCATGAGGATGCTCCCAAGCCAGGTTCAATGAGAGGGACTGAGCTGGGTGAGTCGTTTCCTTCCTGCCTTTTCTGAGCCTTTTCCAGCCAGGGTCACCCAGCTCACCGAACACCAACCCTCTGGGGCCGCCTCTCCACGGCAGTTTACCGGGAGAAAAGGTGTCGGGGGCACCCGGCCGCGCTCCCCGAGGTGCCAGCCGACTCTGTGAGCAGCGAGGCATCCTTCGCTGGCTCCTTCGGAAGCAAATCCTGCAGCAGGGGACCGCTGTTGTGCCTGCTTTCCCCAGCCGATGATGTCGGGGAGGAGAAGGCACGTGGGGAGAGAATGACTTCACGGATCCGCTCCGGGAATTGGTCACCCCCTTCCCGCAGCGAGGGCTGCTGGAAGGGAGCCCGGGCGAAGCGCTGCCAATGATGTCTTCATCCTCGTACCCCGTTACAGGCGGTGTTTGCAAACGCTCAGGCGATGCTGCTCAGTGAGGAGCCAGCCAGATTGGCTGAAAACGTGGCTTTTGGTGGCTCTGCTCAAAGCCCCGAGAGCCTCACGGTGTGTTTTGGCTCACGGGTCAGAGCGGTGGGTTAAGATGGCTCTGTGGGAGTGGAAGAGGTGAAAGGAGAAAGCCGGTGATTTGGCTGCTTTTCACAAAGTAAATGAATGGATGGTTCTTGTAAGCTGACTCACGTAAAACCCCAAAGGATGGGGATGATTAATCAATTAATTTCTCTAGCCCCATAGGAAGGGTGCTGGCCACAGCCCTGGTAAGTGGTTGATGGGACTGTGGAAGGCGGCTTCCTCCCTTGCCCTGATCCAAACCAGCATGACCACCCGTGCTGGCTGTCCAGAAACCCGGGGTCACGCTGGCATCCTGCGGCGTCGGAGCCTGAGATGAGAGATGGCTTCAGGATCAATAATCTGGGGGGGGGGGGAAGCAGGACTCCTCTCTGTTCCCCCAATGGGGAAGATGTGGCAAGGCCTTTCCTGTGTTCAGGTTAGTGCTCTAAGAAGAGGGAAGGTTTCTAACAGCCCATCTTCTTTTCTGTCCTGTGGTTAATTATATTAAATAGTTACGGGATTTGGCTCATTTACCCTGCGCTTTTTCACACCCTGGCTGTCCACGTGATGACAAGTACAAGACGAAGCGATTAGGGGAGGTGGACTCCATGCCCAGCTCCGCCGCTGCCGCGGGATGTGGCCGTGCCATGGACCTGCACTGGCTCCTCCACCCGATGACAGTGAGCTCCGAGGTGTGGAGGCTGATGTGAGCCACACGCCAAGCACCTTGAGCAGGAGATAATGCAGCCATAGTATCTGGAGCTCGCGGAAGCTCCAGAGCGTGGCCAGGAGCTGCTGCATCTTGCTGTGTAATGAAACACTGCCACACCTGCACAAATTTCCCTGTAGCCTGGGGCTTGGGTGGAAATGTGTCAGATCATTAAATCAAGCTACTTAAGAGCTACTTGAAGCTGTGAAATCAGGCGGATGAAATGGCGATCCTGTCTAGACGATCCCCTGAGCATCTGCCTGCCTCCAACAGAGCTGCTGTTTGCAGCGACTCTGGTTCTTGGCTTGTGCCCTGGAGGGACGGGCAGAGCTTGCTCGTGCAGAAAGCCCAGCTGAGCTTCCTCTCTGTCTTGGCAGAGCGGTTGGGGCTCGTTTGTAAAGGCCAGGATGTCACCTCGCATTGAGGAGCCAGCCAGCGAGCTCAGGTTGGTGGTGCCTGTTAGGGCAGGACCTAAAGGAGATCTCGGAAGAGGCGTGCAAGCCTGGGGTGCAGACC
>JAOXNO010000003.1:16899575-16925622 GCA_028565335.1 Limnodromus scolopaceus
GCTCAGGTTGGTGGTGCCTGTTAGGGCAGGACCTAAAGGAGATCTCGGAAGAGGCGTGCAAGCCTGGGGTGCAGACCCCAGGTGCTGGTCTTGGGCCAGAGTCAGTCTTTCTTTGTCAAAATGTCCACGTTGCTTTTAGGAAGGCTCTGCTTAACTCCTCAGTGTTTTTGCCTTCTCCTGGCCTCCCCTCCTTCCCCTGGACTGAGATCCCAAGAAACTGGGAAGGAAGCCAGGTGGGAGAAAAAACCTTATAGTTTGAAAGGAGCCACGGGGTGAGCTGACACATGCCCCATCCTCATGCGTTTTGGATGTTCCTTAGCACGTTGCTGCACGCAGCCCAGAAGGCTACTCTGAGCAGCTCACTGCCTGTCTGCATCCCTGAGGGTTTCTGTGTTGCTCCCTCACCTTCCCTTCCCAGGGCATGAGAGAACTCCTGAGAGCCGTGGGGTCTGATAATGCAACATCTTTCCCTTTGGTAGTCAAGAGCGCAGGTTAGCAGGCTAATTTTTTGCCACATGTTCATCCTACAGCTCCTCAATGGAGAATGACATGTATCACCTTGGGGCAAGGGGGTGGATCAGGCCATGGGAGCCACAGTTTTCCCTTGGAGACTTGTGCAGAGCTGGAGCAGCTCCAAGCACAGCTCCCAGGCTTGGTACCTGCTCCGAGGGGCTGATGGAGCATCCAGGTTTTGGCTGGCAGAAGAAGCCAGGCCAACGGTGCTATGAAACCTGCAGGATCCTGCTGCAAGACCAGCTCAGCTGCTTCTTCTGGAGGAGTTGTTTTCTCTGGTGCAGAGAAGGGCCAGAGACTATTTATTGGTGAGGAAGAGCAGAATGGGTTCAAAAGTGGATGTTTTGGGAGTGATTTCGGCTTGGAGTGCCTGTTTGGGGTAGCTGTGGGGCATAAGCCATGGTACTTTGATGGGTAAAGTGTCCCCAGCCCATGTGTGTGTTTCATAAGGCTGTTTCCTTCAGCGCTCCCTCCATGCAGCTTGTTGCTAATGAATCTCTGCATCTTACCTAGGAGACGGACATCAGCGGCATCAGCCAGGCTTTGGGTGGTACCCAGGATGCCCAGCGAGAGAAGGGCTGTCACACTGGAGCTGAAACCCAAACGCAATTACACTTGAGAAGCTGTGAGGAGCTCGCCTGGATCAGGAGGGGGCAGGCTGCTTCGCTCCCCGCAGAAGGTACCAGCAGCAGCCAGCAACTGGTTGCTGCTTATTGCTGAAGCAGCATTGATTTTTACCACCAGCTTCTCCTCTCCTCTCTTCTCCTCTCCTCCAGCTCCGAGGCACTGGCCAGGCTGGGGCAGGGGAAAGGGGAGGCGGCAGGGTGAGGATGGATGGAGGAGCAGCAGTTTTCCATAGGAATAAATGAGACGCAGGCAACTTGTTTTCCTCTTGTTTTGCTGCTGGTTGCCTTTCACGCCTGTGTAGTGAGATGTCAGCCCAGGATGTTCCCCTTGTCCCTGCACAGGGACAAATGCAAACACTTGGTCACCCACTGCCTCTCCAGGTGACGTTCAGAACACGCTTCCCTGCGCTCCTGCCACCTCCTTGCAGTGGTAGCTCAGAAGCACCTCCCAGGCTGTAGCATCTGCTATCTTTAGCTTTACAGCTCTGAAACGCATCTTGGCTCCATCACATGTTTAGCGCTTCTGACTGTGGGATGTGCCCAAATATTAAGTAACTTCCCAAGCTGGGTCTGACTAGGACAGATGGGATCTGGCACTGTTTCTTTCCACTTGGATCATGGAGAACATTTAGATAGATAGTTAGAAGAGATTCTGCCCTCCACAACCAGCTGGTGGGAGAGGCAATAGCCAGGAGAGAATTGGGTTGAAGGTTTGCTTGAAGAAAGATAAAGTGCAAGTCTACTGGAGATGTGTCTCTAGACCTGAAGATACCTTAAGCGTTTTTTAGAGGACCAAACCTGATGCTAGATGGTTGTCCATCATTGTCAGAGGGAATATTTTGGAACCAAAAGCCCACCTCTAGAACTTGGGTTTGGGTTCCTCTTTCTTAGGAACAGGGCTCAGCACATGGGACCTGCTTCTCCCCCGCAGGAAAGGGGCTGGGCAGCCCAACAGGGTGAATAACACGATGGCTGTAACCCCCCCTTCCCCAAAGTGGCCTCGGGCAGCTCCCATTAGACCGCTTTAAATCCAGCCCTGCTTGGCCTCCGTGTCCGATTTAAACAGCATGACCGAATACTTGCCGATGGGGAAGCCTTGTTTGATTGTGGAGGTAATAAGATGATTCGAACACAAGAGCTGATAGTTTCAAGTAACTGAAACTTAACCTCGCCGTATAAAGCGTTATTGTCCTGCCACAGAAATCCTCTGTCCGGGAGAGCACAGCTGCGGGGGAAATAAATGCTCTTCTTTTTTCTTTCCTTTTTTCTCTTTTTGCTGTTTGTTTGTTTAAAACCCGGAGACCTCGGGCTGGTTTGCTCTTGTTGGCCGTGGAGCGGTGGTGGGATGTGGGTATTGAGCTCTGCCCAGGGAGCTGGCTCTCCTCCTCAGGGGACTGTGGGGCAATTCCCTTTAATCCAGGGAATTAAATCCAAAGCAAAGCCATTGACAGTCCTGGATTTAGCTGAGATCCAAGCCAAATCCCGGTCCCATTGAAGTTAAATGGAGACTTTAGCTGTTGATTTCAGAGGGATCAGGGCTGGGACCTGCTGCCAGGTGTTAAGGACATCTGCCCTCAGCAGGACAATCAGATGGCTGGGATCCTGCTCCCTGGGCACTGCAATGCTCGCAGAGCACTTAGAATGGCAGCAGGTGCCCTGATTGTGCTTCCCCTTCCCTGTGCACGTCCCAGCTCCAGACCAAGCCCACCTTGAGCTTGAGGTGGGCTCAAGCTCCACTTGAGGCATTTGTGAAACCTCACCAAGCAGCAGCTGCTAATTCCTCAGTCACCTTCTCGAAACCGTCTCCTGATACAGAAACAGCCCGTCACTGCCTGTAACCAGCAGGAATGACAGATCCTGCCAGGGTCTTTTGAATGTCGAGACAAACGGGTCTGGGATGGCTTTATCTGGAGCTGGAAAACCACTACCACCGACAGTGTTGCACCAGGGCTACTGCTTCCCTGATACCACTGTGCAGGGGGGCCAGGAAAAGCACTCCCAGGCAGGCTGACCTTCCTATGTGTGTTATAAATGGGGTAAATAAACTATGTATTTTAATTTATATAGGTGACCGACTGTTTTGGGCAGAAGGTGCTGGTCCCTGGGAGCTGCAGGAGCAGCCACCTCCATCAGCGCTGTATGTCCAGCTCAGGGCTGAAGAGACCTGGCCTTGTGGCTGTATTGCCCGACCCATGCAGCCGCGTTGCTTTTCAGAGTGTGTTTATGAAGGCAAGGAGATTTTATTTTGTTTGCTTAGGTTTATTTTTCAAAAGCTTCCTATTTTTGTGAATTCCTCGCCCACACAGATCAGTGGGGTGGACAGGCAGGGTCTTAGTCCATTTGGTTTTGGGCGCACTCAGAAATCCCCAAGGGGGATTTTATTTTTTTTCTGGCAGGACTGGGATACTCTCTTCCCGCTCGTAGCTACCATAAAAACATTTCTGCTGATAAGTTGCACTTATTTATTTGTCCAAACACACAGCAGCCCGAGCCTGTGTTTGTATGTGTGCTCAAATGTCTTCCAGAAGCCACTCCTACCACCCCTGCAAAATAGTTGGAGGGTGACACAAGAATGATAAATATCTGGCCAACGGGAACGCTTTGGAGTGAATGAATGGGAGTTGTGAATGGGAAGGGCTCTGCACAAGTAGCGCTGCGGTGGTGGAGACTTCACCCCATGGGAGACCAAAATAACCAAGGTGATGCCCTTGTATCCCAGGGGAGAGGCAAAGGCCCTGAGTGCCCGGCTCAGGAAAGTCTCTCACTCAGGAAAGAGGCTTCAGTAGATGCTTCACCCAAGCTTTTCTGCTGGCATGGATCGAGGTCTGGTGATTTGTACCCGTTGCGGGGATCAGTTGTCCTGTTCATCAAAGCTTTCAGCTTGGTCACAGGATATTTGCCGAAGATGTTGTAAGGAATCCTACTGCTTGGGACTGAAATAATGCCACTTTATTGTTAATATCCAGGGAAAGCCTCAGCGACTGTGTATGTACTGAACACTGGTTCACGTGCCAGCAGAATCCTGCTGGTGTAAGTATGTTTCTAGACAAACGCGATTCCTTTTCTTTGCTCTTGGGAGTTAGCAAAGTTTTATTATTTTTTGTTATTCTTCAAGCATCACCTCTACAAGCTACTCGAACTTCTCCAAGGGAATACCTTTGCCTTTACTACTAAGCAGGTGCTTTTTAAAAGGATTAGAAAAAATGAAGGCTGAAATGAAATCCAGAAATAATCAAATCATCCGGTTCTGAAATTGATTCGAAATGCAAACCTTTTTGGAGAAATTTCTGTTTGAAACATTGCGAGGGATGCGTATCGGCTCTTCTGGCTGCGGGTCCAGCCACAAATCATTTGTGACTCGAGTGAGAAATGTGTGTGGCTTCAGCGGGGGCTGAATTTCCATCAGCAGAGACGTCCTGGCGGGTGAAAGGGTTGCCATTCAGCCCAAAATGGGCTGCTGGGGCAGGGATTGTCTCCCCTCAGTATTTCTGCTGCCTTCGCCGCTCCACACACTCCCTTCCCTCTGAATGGGAACTTTGGCTTTCCCAGTTGACATGTTCCCAGTGAGACATCTTAGGTGATAGGGTTGCTGGGGCACTGTACCTCACACCATCCAGCGGTGGAAGCAGGAGGAGACGCCGGGTCCTGAGCCTGGGGCTCACTGTCTCCTCCTCTCCGGGTGATGCCGGGGCAGAGGCTGCCATTCCTCCCACGAGCACATGACACCCCAAACCACCAGCTGCTTTGCATCCCCGAAGTGATTTTCTCTGGTTTATGGGCGTCTTCCTCAGTCTTCTTTGGAATGCTTGGGTTTTTGCTGAAAAACATTGCAATAATGGGACATGGTTTTGACAGAAGATCTGGCCCTTTTTCTTGCATGTCCTCAGCACAGAGGCAGCAACTGTTAGGAGAAAACCCCAAAATATTTTCCGAATGACGTGATTCTCATCTGCTGCTGTCGTGGGCACTGGGGAAATGCAAGAGCGCTTCCAACATCGTTGTAAACTTTGCTCTGCCGGCAGTACCCTGAATCTGCTGTTTGTTCTTATTTTTCCCAGGGCAGTGGAGAACGGAGTCTCTAAGCTCAGTTTCATGGTCCACGTCTGCCACGACCCACAGTGCAAATAGCCCAGCTTGGCTCTGTGACCCTGGAGGTGCTGATGGTGGGGGGCTTCATGGACCATGTGGCCCTGCACCTTGCATCTCTCCTAGCCCCTGTCTGCAGCACATTTGCAGCTCCCTCGGGGATTGCTGGTGTCCTAGGACCCCACCGTTCCCTGACCTGAATCTGTGGGACCTGACCTGACCTCCTCTGTGCTTCCTTTCTTCTCTCTGCTGCCTGTAATTAGGGACAGATCTTGGACAACAGACCCATGTAGGAGTGGGAATGGTAATTGATGTGGCTCAGGCTGGCTAAGGAGGACCCCAATAATGGACTCAAACCACAAGAACTAGGGTAGCTGTGCTATGGGATGGGTGTGATCTCCCCCAGGGCCTCCCTGAATCCTTGCCTTCTCAATTCAGGGTCCTTCAGCGTGTACCAGAATCAGAGCTCAGGAAGCTTCAAGTCACATATCACTTCTGCAAAGCCTTGGCCTGCCCATCTCAAGCCAGAGGTGCCTGATGAAGCTCCTGTTACCTTCCACAGGGGTCTAGAGCAGGGACCCTGGCTCTACTTGCATCTCCCCAACTAGAGGTAACTCCGACTGCCAGTGTACCATCACTCTTCTCCACCAGAGATGCACAAGCAGGGAAACTAGGTAGAAACATGGGGGGTTATTTGTCTTGTCTCTTGAGAAATCTCTCTTTCTTCATTTGTTTGGTGACCTGTGCCTTGGCCCAGCTGGGGAAGAGCTGTTTTATGGTGTGTGGCTGGAAAAGAGAGGCTGAATCAGAGAGTTTTGGCAGCGACTGGGCTGAAGGTGGGGTTTGAGCATGGTACCGGCTGCAGGAGCTGCGAAGGCTTGAGCAGCCCCCCAGGAGCCTCCCCAGCTGCCCTCGAGCCATCCGCACCTCTCCTAGAGGCAACCCTCACTGGTGTCAGGATTTCTCTCCATGTGCCTTGCTCCTAGGAGGGCTTTTCTCCTCATGGGGAGGGTTGCATGGAAATAGCATCATGTGGGAATCTGCTCTTTGCGCCGAAGGGGTTAAAGTCTGCTCCCTCCTTCTAGGCTGACCGTGGAAAATGCTGCTCACACCAGGGACTAAACGCGGGACAGAAACTAGGGCTCCTAGGATACAATAATACAAATAACACAACTTGTTCCACGAGGGGCGGAAGCCAGCAAAGCCTGGTTTCCGATGGGTTTGAGTCGTGGGGTAAAGGGTGCAGTGGGCTCTCACTGGCCAGTAAAAGCTAAACATGGACTCGTCAGCTTCTCATCAGCAACCAGACTTCACAAAGTTTGTATTCCCATAATAACCCGGAGCCCCTGTAGAGTGTGGCTGAAAAAAGGAGAGGGGGAGAGGAGGGGTGCAGGGGTGGTATGGCTGCATAAGCCTGGTTTCCATAGAAAATCAGGTTGTAAAATGAAGGATGCAGGCAGAGCATCCTCTGGGGAAGCTTAATGACATTTCCACCAGTTTCTGCCCCAAATTACATATACACTTTGTGATGATGCTCATTTTGCTGGAGGCAAAGGCTCCTCAAAAGGCAGAGGTGCCGCATGGCAAAGTGTTGGGCTGGGGCACTTTGGGTCCGCAGGTGAGAGGAGTTGTTCTGTTTTAGCAGTCTGGCTTTTGGCCTCCAAACTGGAGAAACCTGTGTCCAACTTCCCATTTCAGCCTAGACCCGGCGTTTTTGGCATTGATATCAGACTTAGGGATACCTTGGGGTTGGTGGATGCTCAAAGCAGAGCCCTTCCGCTGTCCTCTGCACCAGGCATGGAGTAACCTCCTGAGCTGTATTCGACACAGGGAAGATGCAGCTGTCGCATAACCTGGTGAGAGCTCCTGGTGGCCGCATAAAGAAAACAGCAGCTTAGTTTTCTGTCCTTTTTCTGCTGGGATCACGTCACGCTTGTTTTTTAGGAGAGAATAAATGTGTGACGGAGATGTTCAGCAGGTACATGCTGGAGCCCCGCGGGAGCCAGACCTTCATCTGTTTGTCACAAGCCCCTTCTTGACAGCATCGCCAGCCCATGCCACCCTTCAAGGGATGGAGGAGCAGTGGGGACGAGGCAGAGGTTTCTAGTTAAACCCAACAAAGATGTGCTTGTTGATTATTTTTTTTATTTTTATTTTTTCCCCTCATTAGGATGTGGTGGAGGCTCCTTTGTGACGCACTGGCGGGGAGGAGGAGGGAGCTGCTGCATCATCTTCACACAGTGGATGGCATTGGTGTCCTCTCACTCCAAGCACCCACTGGTGGGGAAAAGCACTGGCAGAAATCCATGTCCTACAAGTGAGTAGGGGAGATGGAAGAGCCCCATTCCTGTCCCCACTCGCCTGGGTAGGAAGCAGCATGGTCGATATCCCCTGTCCCTAATCTCCTGAGCAGACCAGCAGAGTTGTGGCTCCGGTGTGTTCCTTGACAAGTTGTCCTTTGTTTTGAGGGAGGCACATCAATGCTGTCCCCAGCATTGCTGTCTCCATCAATGCTGTCCCCCAGCAGTAACACCCCTCCTGGGGTGGCCAGGAGGCTGCTTGGTGTTACTGGGAGGCCAAACCTGAGCTGTGGGCTTTGCAGGAGGATGGCACAGGCAGAGAGGACTTGTCACTGCAAAAGCACTAGACGTTCCTGGGGTGCTTAGTGGGAAGGGAGAAGAGGGTCTTAAGGTAAACAGAGCAAAGCTGGCAGATGACTGCGCCATCTATGCGCAACCTCGTCTAAGCCTATTTATATAAATCATGTGAAACCCAAATTAGAATTTCATCCATCTGCTGTGCTGTAAGTTGCTCTTCCACTGGCACAGCAAGCCAAGAAAATGCTCTTAACTCCGTAAGATCTGCCTCAAACCTGATAAATGTTCATATAGGAGCCCCAGAGCAGGTGGGAGGGCTGAGATGCTGCACATTGCAGTGTCCTGCAAGGCTGCAGGACATGTTGTCACCAGATCTTCCAGTAGACAGCAGTACCTTGACATGAGGGCAAGCCAGGAAGAGATGTGGATGTTCAATGAGAAGCCTGCAAGACTCCCCACGGTGTGTGGGAGGACAAGGGCTCACCTCTGCCTTGTGCATGACGTAGCCCTGGATGAAAGCATTGAGCAAGACCATCTCTGCCTGGCTCCCGGTCTCAAAGCCAGTGCCCAAACACTGGAGTGAACTTGTGGTGGTTTAGCACAATGAGGAAGGTAAGGAAATGCCCTCTGTCCTTTCCCATGTTTCCTACTTGTGACAAAGCTGGACTTTACAGCCTTTCCCTCAAGGAGGCTGTTACCTGTTTGCTTTGCAGATGTGCAGTGCTCTGCTTGGGGTGGCTCCCCGGGGGAGTTACACCACTGGCAAACGTGACCGCAGCTCTTTGCTCGCCCTCACGTGTGGTCACTAAACTTCCTGCTCCTCTGTAGGAGCATCCCACGGGCTGATGACTCCTCCAGCCAGAGGTTGCCCTGGCCACCAGCGCAGGGCTGACCCTGCTGCCACAGCAGAGCGATTTCTAGGAAGCACGGCTGCCGGCACACACAGGAGGTCCCTGATGGAGATGGTGACTCACCAAGGGATCTTTTGACCTCTCTACCTGGCAGTGTTGCAATCTAACTTTCTTGGCACTTAGTGCTTTTCCTGTCATTAAAAAGAAAAACCTACTTTTTTTTTTTTTTTTTACTTTTCCTCTCACTGAATTGAGGATTTCAGTGAACAGTTTGGGGGTAAACAAGCTAAGATGACACTGTGGAGGAACAGTTGGTCAAGTTTGCGAGAGATGGAGCCAGATCTAAATATGGCACAGCCTCGCTGGTACAGAGCAGAAGGAAGGCGGCATATGTGTCTGAGCAGTTGGATTGCTGCACGCTCTGTTAGATTTCCTTAACATCAAGTGCGTCTATTCCCTTTTTCTTTCCTTTTTAGCAAAGAAAAAAAGGATCGGGAACTCACCAAAAACGTCTTTGGGCAGAAATAGGGAAGGACTACAAGGAGATGATGGACCCTTCATGTTCCCACTGGCCCAGCTGGCAGGTGGAGGCCGATATATCTGGACGAGATGCTCTTCTGCAAGGATGAAATCAGGAGGCGGTGGCCTTGTCCAGATGATCTCCTTGCTGCTAGTGCCCACACCAAAATTTAGCCTGGCAAAAGTCTTTTCCCAGGTGACCTCCATGCTGCTGCCAAGTGTTTGGTAACGATGGAGAGGCTGCCCCAGGCCAAGTACCCTGCAGAATCCAAGACCTGCAAGAAGGAGAAGGTGACTGGTGCTCATGTGGAGATGCTGCACACCATCAGCCTTCCAGCTGAGCCTCTGCACACCAGGAGCAAGATGCCTTTCCCAGGTACTCTGGACTGCGTACTCAAACTGAGAGTCTCCTCCAAATTTCCAGGTCACTGTTGACACAGAAAAGCTGCTTGCTTCTAGCAGTTCCTCCTGGGAAGGGGTATCCTCACACCCAACTGGTCACATCAAGTTTTTGAGCCCCTTTGTTCACTGACAAAAGCCTGCAGAGAAATCAGGATGTACTTGAACTGTGTTCACTGCTGGAAAGATCTGAACAAGGATTTCACTCTCCCTCTGCGGCTGATGATGGAGACAGCTGGATGCCAGGCTGCGCTCGGGAAACAACACACTGCCGGCTCCTCATGTGGCTCCTGCCTGTCCTGGAGGACAACCAGCAACTCCTGTGCTGGGGGGTGTGAAGCTTTCTTGCCTGTGGGATGCTCTTCCTGAGTTCTCACACACTCAGGGAGGTGGGGAGGGGAAGCTAAAGGCGAGACTGTTCTGAGCAGCTTCAGTCAAGACTTGATTCTTAAACCACCCATCCACAGTTAGTTGTGGAGCCTTCTCCATCCCTGCAGAAGATATACTGATTTGACTGTGAAGCCACATGTCGGAATCTTGTGTCACTACATTTGGCCATTTAAACCAAGGCTCCTCATGGCTTTCCAGCAAGAAGGGCGGACATGGCTGAGTGCGAAGAGTTCAGCACAGACAGAGTGGGCAGGTGACTTGTCCAACCATCACCAAGCAAGGGCAGGGCCATGCACACGAAGGAGGGGAAGGAACTGGTGCTGTGGCCTGGACCTGAAGACGACAGGAGATAAGGGTGAGACACCTTGGGGTGGGGAACCTGCCTAATGGTTGCTGCTGCTGAGCATCTCCCCCAGCAAATGACTCGCCCTATCTCAGCACCAATGCAAGGAGCAACCAACACTATCATGGGCAAAACCTAGCCTGGACCTCTCTGTAGCTGTTCCAGCTTTGGTTGGCCCAGGGTCCTGCCCAAGAGCTGGGGAGGGTCTCCCCAATCTGCTGCAAGCACTGCAGCACCCTTCCTGCTCTCCCAGGCTGGACGGACGGGCAGCCAGACCAGTGTGCTACGCAGAAAGCCAGTAAACTGATACTAAAAAGTCAGTATTTGCCAGCAAATAATATATGTTTTTTCTTTTGGTTTAATTGTCTCAGAGTCAGTTTCCCAATTTGCATTTTAGATCAGAGACCCCAAAATCCTCAGCACAGGAGAAAGAGCTTCAGAGAAAGAATGAAACAAGGACAAGTCCCGGAGCAGGGGTTATGCTGTCCGGTGTGTCGCAGGGGCGCCGGCTGCCTTGGAGCAGCACCCCAGTTTGCTTTCAGCTGCTTCTTCTGCCTTTTGAAGACTTGTGTGGAAATGACCAAGAAAGAGTTCCCAGCCTGCTACTGGAAGAGTAAAAGGCTGTTGGTCGAGCGTTGTTTGAATGAAGAAGCTGAGGACGGTGCTTGACTTTCTGCATTCACATCCTGGGAAAGCAGGTGGAAAATGGTCCTGGTTTGGTCATCTGCTGCTGAGCTAGTTCTTAACACCAGGCATATGAGTAAAAAAGAGATTAAACAGAAGTTTAAGAGCTTTAATCACATAAAACGGAGGTGGTCAAAGTGTTTCTGTAAGGAGATGTTTCAAATGCCTTTTTGAGAGTGCTAAGATTCATCTTGTGTCAAGGTCTAGAAACAGAGGAATATAAAAGGAGAATCTTCTGCCCTGCGAAACTGCCACTTGCTTCATGGTTTTGCTCAATTCATTTTTATGAACAGGCTTTTAATTCAGTTTAACTCAGTCTCTTTTCTCCCCCTGCTCCCCCCTATGCAATGCAAGCCCATTTGTGTCTAGGTTACTGGCAACCAGTATATCAAGCTCTAGCCAAGCATGTATTAAAATAAAGCTGCAATCTGCTGAAAAACAGGTTTTAAGATGGAAACAAATAATTAGAAACACACAAATTAGTGTATGTCTGACAACAGGTTGAGCTCCGCGCGGATTTAAACAAAGCTGTAGTGGCAGGATGTGAGCGACTGAAGCCAGAGGCAGTGGCGGAGTGTTGGATTTAATGGGTCAGCCGGAAGAGATGTGGGGAAGGAGTGAACCTGGGAGAGTTTGGCTGGGGTTGGGGCTGAGCCCCTGGGGCCGTGAGGTAAAAGAGCAACACTTGGGGACTTTGTGTAACTCGTGGCCTCTCGAGGACCGAGGCCTCGGCTGAAGCATGAGCCGTTGGCCAGTGTCAGGAGTGCTGCCACGGAAGCCCCTTGCCAATGGCGCTGGTCCTTCTCCTGTGCCCGCACTGGTGTGTGTTTACTGGGCACACACAGGGCACCAGTAAGCTGCTTCGGTGGGGAAGGTGTGGAGCCGCTTCCTGTCATTTTGTGCCCTTGGTGTTGGGTGCTTTTATGCCTCCACCAAGGCTCCATCAGTCTCACGATGACCTGGGGACAAGCTGTCTCCCCCAGGCAGAGCAGGGGGGAGCCCTGCCTGCGCCCCTTGGCTGGGCGATGGACAGCAGGTCCCCTGGGGAACTTTCTAGCAGCTATCAAGAGCAAACCAGTTAAATACTCTTTTTTTTTTTTTTTTTTCTCTCATTCACATGGGCACTTCACCGCTGAAATTGCAGCGTGCCGGTTCCTCGGCGTACGTGTGAAAATATAGAAAGTATAGAAAAAGTATAAACCATCCCTGGAGGTATTCAAGAGACGAGTCGACATGGTGCTCGGGGGTATGGATTAGTGTTGGGTGGTGTTTTGTGTGGTGGGTGTGTTTGTGGTGGTGTGGGGTTTTTTTTGTTGTTGTTGTTGGTTTTTTGTGGGTTTTTTTTTTTTTCTTCCCATTGGTTGGACTAGATGATCTTAAAAGGTCCCTTCCAACCTAGGTGATTCTGTGATTCTGTGTGAGGGAGCAAAGCACACCAGCAGCATGGATTGTTCTTCTGCACCCATTGTTATGGAAATTGCCTTAGAGACAGTTGCTCCAGCGAACATTTTTAGAAGCGTGAGCGAGCCGCGCAGCAGGAAAACCGCTGCCAGGGGAGGAAAACCGCCCGCCGGGCCCCCAGCGCTGCCCCTTCCTCCGGCAGCGTGGTGGAGCCTTGACGGTTCTCTTGGTGGGGATGGGATTTAGGGTGTTCCTTTGCACGGTGAGGCAGGGAGAAGGAGCCTCTGGAGGAGCAGCCCCTCTGCGTCAGTCTCCAAGGAAACCCTCGGGGCTGCGTGGCTCAGCCTGGAGTTTGGGCAGCGGCTCACGTGTCCCAGACTTGTGCCTGAATCATACGTGCATATTTCCATCTGCCAGTGGCGTTTCACTAGTGCAAACAGCCCCATTTTAGGCAAATTGTGGGGTTTTCCTACCCTTAGAGGCCGCTTTATCTCAGAGGTTCTCCGGGTTGGATTGGTGTGCAGGAGAAGGGATGTCCTCCCGTGAGCTCGAGAGAAACTAGCCCTATCTCTGTTTCGACTGCACATTCCTCACCACTGAGTCTGAAAGGAGAAGCCTTTTGACGTTCCCACAGCTTCTCGAGAGCAAGCCTGGGAGCTGCGGTGGTTACGGGGAAGCGTGGGCAGCAGGTGCTTCCAGGTCCTGCTGCCACCAGCCTGGTTGCAGTGCCCGAGCCAGAGCGGGTCACCCCGAGCTGCCAGGGAAGAGGGGCTGCCTGTGGCAGGCAGGAGTGGAGGAGAGCAAGCAAGCCCCTACCCCAGAGGTTTCCAAAACACCCCGGCTCAGGGCTGGCCAGCCGCACAGGCGGTTTCACTGCTCGCCCCCCATTTGCACTGAAACGCCCGGCCCTCTCATCTCAGTTTTCAATGAAAAATTCAGCAGTTCTGGTCTTGATTAGTTAAAAAGATAAGCGAAGTTTGCTTCTCTGGGGCTTTGCCTGCCCTTGTCATGGCTGCCTGCCGCGGAGCCGGATCCGACCTCCAGCCTGTGCCCAGGGGCTCCGTGCAGCCTCAGCTGATGGAAGGGAGAAGGACGGATCCAGTGACCTTTGCGTGCGTAAGGGCTGCCCACAGCCCCTGCCTGGCATCTGAGGAGCGACCGTAAGTGCCGGGGGGTGCGTGGCGGTGGGGGCACTGGGCAGAGCAGACGAACCTCATCCTTGCTGGCGGAGCACCAGGCTGAGCCGTGGCCCCCTCCTTTTTCTCTCCAGAAGTCCCAGTTGACTTGCATGGCAGCCAGGAACCAAGGGCAAGAAACCTGTCCCCAGCTCCTCACTGGCCAGGCAGAGAGTTTTGGCCACAGTTTGTCTATTCCCAAGAGCGTTTTGCTGCCCACAGCAGCAATGGAGCCCGTGCAGCGTTTGGCTCTGTGGGATGGTGTGTTGATCAGTGCTGTGGGATGGGGCAAGAGGGACCTCACAGGCTGGGGCTGGCAGGGGACATTGTCATCAGAATAGGGGTTGCTGGGAGTCACAAGGTGGTGGCAAGATGCCACTGAGCAGCCTGGCCTGTCAGGTCCTCAGCTTCAGCCCTGGCTGCTCCTCAGCATCCCTCAGGCTCTGCCTGAGGCTGCCATGCCTGCGGTGGGGTGGGGAAGGACAACTCTGTCCCATACCTGCCTCCCTTGGCTTTTGCAAGCAGGCTGCTCTTGATACCTTCAGGCTTCATGAAGGACCATGGTGTTGGGTGCTGCGGATGCCTTTGAAGCCCCTGAGCATCCTGACCCTAACGCTGGCAAATTGTCCAGCTTTGCAGCCAGTGCAGCTGAAAGGGTATTTCTCCCAGAACCTGGGAGACTCCTTATGCCAAGGGTCCCTGGTGTTGCTGACCCTCAAACCCTCAGCAGTCAGAAGCACAAGATCAGCACAAGACCTGAAATGAGTTTCTTTTGATAAAGAAAATTTTGGGGGGAGGACGGGGAAGGGTAATTCTTTATATTTTACATTCTGAGCCATTTGAACTTATTTTACTTCCCTTGCTACTTTATCTGCTGAACTTGTAATGGCTGGAAGCTCTCTTTTATTTTGTTGTTCTTGCTTTTAATGTGAAAGCGGAAATTTTTTTTGAGGGGGGGGGCAGGTCACTGAAGCTTGGCCACAGGAACTGACAGCCCTGGGCCGTGCCTGGCTGTGAAAGTCAGATGCCTTTGCTGGACATCTGGCTGCTTTAGTAGATAGCAGGGAAGCTCACTTTAATATTTATCCTGAGCTAAAAAAACATGTAGAATGGAGAAAAATATACAAAGTAGGCCATGAAAACAGGGTTTGTGAACATCTGAGATCCGCTCCTAATTAATAGCAGTTCCCATCCCAGAAATCATACCATTCAGCAAAAGTTAATCATCTTTGCTCATACATACAATACACTTCAAGAGAGAATGAGTCACCCTCATTGAAATGTCTAATGTTATGAAATCCAGTGTGACTGATGTAACAGACCCGGCTGAGCTCTCCAAATTGGCCGGGAGCACCAACAGCCCGTGTGTAAGTTGACTTCATTGAGCTTTGCTTGTTTGTACCCAGGCTGGATTTCGCCTTTAGTTGCTAAAGCAGAGCCACAGGGAAGGGGCCAAGAAGGATGCGGGTGGGCAGGGGAGGGGGAAGGTGCAGTAGAGAAGGGGCAGGAGGGGTTGGCATTGCCAAGCCTGATGGTCCTCAGCTCCCACCGCGGAGCTGCCCATCCCCACCTTTGGAAGCCCACTCCCCATGGAGGCCCCGATCGCGCAAATATTTTGGCATGTTCATAATTCGCAGCTCTGCTGGGGTGCCTGGGACCAGCACTTCAGTCACGTCACTCGGCATCTTTAACTGTTCACGGGCCCAGGGATTTATTCTTCATTTCTCGGTTCAGAGAGGAATGTAGGTTGAATTCAGCGTTAAGATTCTGCCTTGATATCAGCTGTTCCCTCTTAAATTAAATATTATTACCTGCAAACATTTCCTTTTAGCACTGGGAGCCGTTTGCTTGGCGTACTTTGTTTAAATGTCACCATATGAATTACTGAAAGTAATTTAAATATTTAAAGACATATAGTGCAAGTCTAATTTTATTTTGAAATACTGAGCCAGACTCGCAGCTGATGCAGCAGATAACAGCTCAGCCTGGCACCCCTGGTTCCTGTCCCAGTTCTTTAAATTAGAAATTTGCATTTTCAACACCTTTCACCCAACAAGTCTGGACTCTGAGATTATGTTTTTTCAGCCAGATTTTCTTCTCTCTTTGAGGCCTCACAGCCCCTCTAGGATGGGTGTGAGTCCCTTGGTGGGCTCCTCTCGCATCCATCCATCCATCCATCCACCCATCCATCCACCTTGGCTGCCCTTCTGCGGCATCTGCCCCACGGGGCAAACCCTAGGAGACATAAGATCAGAAATGCCAGGGCCCCAGCAGAAAAGGCAGCAGCGCGCCCATATTTCATGTTTTCCACCTAGAGAAGATCTCCCTCCCGACACAACCTTTTCATCTCTCATTATCTTTATGAACAGCTTTAAAAAAAAGGATCATTTCTGGCACACGGGCCACGCTGCTGAAGAGCTGTTCCTCTTCCACCTCCTTCTTCACCCACTCAGGCGAAAAGCTACAGGTAATGCTGGGGAGTAAATGAAAAGCTTTCCATGGGGAAGTAAGCTAAAATAGTAAACAGAAGCTTGATTCTTAAAAGCAAAACAGCTGAAGATGTCACCAGGAAAACACAGTGACGAAACACTCCTCATCCTCGGAAATTACCTTACATGCTGTTGGAAATTACCTTCTGACTCAACTGGCTCAATGTGTCTGATGCCACTTTGCTAATAGCTTTTACTTGACCTGAATACCCGTGGTTTTCAAGGAAATAAAGTTCCCCATGAGAAAATGCCACCACCCAGCCTAATCCTTCCCCAGCTTTCCTGAGAAGAGCTTGGGTTAGGTGGATGCTGTGATTTCTCCAGCTCCTGGGAGCAGCCTACTCTGATGGGCTGTGCTCCCACCACCACATCCTCATGGCCAGCCGGATTGTGGGGCTGGGACCGGCCCCCTGCGTGCTGAGCTGCGTGGGTGCCCCCAGAGCCCCCTCGGCTTTGATCTCACACCTCCACCTGCCATCTCAGCTGGGTCTCCTGACACAAGGTCCGAATTGCCTTTTAATCATGCTGCAGTTCATCTTGCCTGGTGCCCTGGCGGCCCCTCTCCCTCCAGAGATGAGTCTGGCTTCTTACGCAAAGCCGGTGACTCATCCCCCAGGATGTGTTTGCCTAAAAGTTGCCTGGTCACCTCTTTTCTCTGCTCGCTGCTCCCTCGCTTTTCAAGTCGGGAGTGAAGAAACGTGACACACAGGCACAACGCACGCCTGCGCTGAAACGGCACAAGCTGCGTGCAGGATCCCCCTTTCCGTGTGCCCTGCGTGTCCCCAGGCCACGTGTCCCCCCCTTGTTGTGGTCAGATGGGGAGAAGCATACCTCTCTCTCTGATGTGAGCTCTCCCTGCCCGCCCCAGCTTTGCACGTGTGCCAGGGCCAGCCCGGCTATAGCAGCTGCCTGCGAAAGCCAGGCTGTTATTACAGCTGGGAAGGTTTCCCCCAAGTCCCCTTTGGCCGCCAAAGCTGGCCCCTCCAAGCCACGCTCGAGCAAGCTCCAGACCCTCGAGAACCCTTCAGAGTTGATGCTGCCAGCAGGCACACAACGCACATGATGTCTTGGGTGGGATCTAGCAAGTGCCTTCAATGATGTGCATTGCTTCCTCACACCGATACCATCCAGTGTCTCGTCCTCTGTGTTTCCTGGGGTGATAGGCTGGGCTGAGGGTCCAGCAAAGCTTCCAGGGCTTGGCTGTTGCAATATAGATAAATTGCTTGATGGTCCACCAAGGGGCTTGGAGGACATCTGGGGAAATTGGGGCATCTTCCTCCTTGAGCTACAGCACAGCAAGGAACTTGAAGGAACTACGGAACCATCTGTAAAGCCAGGCACGGGGAGGAGGAGGAGCTGCAGCCAGGACGTCTTTGCTGTGGTCCAGCAGCTGGTCAGGCACAGTGAGACAGGCCCACAGCACTCAGAGGGCAGCTCTCCTTCTCCGGACAATGCTGGTGTGTCCTTTCTGGCGCACAGTGAGATGAACTCGAATCAGGCAGAATGGCCATGCTCAGAGGGTTGTGGTTAGCAGCTCAAAGCCCAGCTGGCGGCCAGTGGTGTACCCCAAGGGTCAGAACTGGGCCAAATATTGTTTAACTTCTTCACTTAATGACCTGGGTGATGGGACCAAGTGCACCAGCTTTTAGAAGATGCAAAACTGGGAGGAGCAGCTGATCCATCAGTTGGTCATGCTGCCATTCAGAGGGACCTCGATGGGCAGAGAGAAGCTTCATGAAGTCCAGCAAAGGGAAGCGTAAACTCCTGCCCCTGGGGAGGAATAACCCCACGCACCGGTACACGCTGGGGGCCAATGAGCTGCCAAGAACCTTTGCAGGTAAAGACCTGGGGGTTCCTGGTGGACAACAAGTTGATCAAGAGCAAGCAGTATCATGGGCTGCATTAGGAAGGGTGTTCCCAGCAAGCCAAGAAAGAAGAAGGAAGAAGGTTTTGATTCCTCCTTTGTCACCAAGCCCTGCTGCCACTGATGGAAACACCTTATGGATGTTTCAGATATTTCTTGCTAACTCTTGGATCCAGCAAAGCACTAGGTGAAGGAGCTTTAATCACATTTCAAGGATTGGGAAACAGGATACAGACAGGGGGTAGGGTCCTGCGCAGCATCACACAATTAGGCCACTGGTGAGTTGGGAAGGGGCCAGTCTGTTCCCTGAGACCTGGTCCAGTTCCCTCTGTGCTGGGTCATGTTCTTGCAGGTCATAGATTTGTGTCCGAAAGCCGTGTGTATACCCAAGAGTGTCCAACAGGCTGGACCAGTGACTGGTAGGGATTGCTGAACAAGTTCACAAAAAAAATTGGAATTTTGTTAAATACACTAAATTAAAAAAACACCAAAAAGAAGCAAAAAAGAGATTGTCCCAAGAGACGCTTTGTGTTCAAAATAAAGCCTTGTATCCTGGAAACTAAACTTTTGGGGGAAAAAGAGCAGGGTTCAGCTGAACGTGACTAACCCTGGAAGGAAAACAGAAGTCGTTTTCCGGGGCTCTGAAAGGGGAACCAGCGCCTTGCTCCAGAAACGCTTCACGGAAATGGCTTCTTGGGTTTCGTTCGGTTTTAGTTGAATCGCAATGAGGACTTGCAAAACCAGAGAGAGGACATGGTGCAAGAACAAAAACCTCCGGAACTGGAGCATCTTCACGGATGTCCGAAAAAAAAAACTTCTCAATGAAAAAACAGTGTTGCCACAGCACAGGTAGTGAGACCTCAAAGCAGGGCAGGAGCCTGGGCTGCCTGTCGATTAGTAGCCACCAAATACACCCAGACCAGAATAACTACATGAATGAACAGCAGCGTTGTGAGGGGACACGGACTGGCTGGGAGAGCTGCCCCGCTCGTTGGCATAAAAGGATACGAACAATAATTGACTTTAAAGCCAGGCACGGAGAAGTAGCAGCGCACGGTGCAACCCCAGTATCTCGGCATCAGCTAAGGGCTTAATTGGTGCAGTTTGGGGTTTTGCTGATAGGCAGGGATGTGGTGCACCACCACGTTGCTGAGTCCTCCCCTGATCTTGTCATGGTGCAGATCCCAGACAGAGCTGCCAAAGCCACCGGGACTTGGGACTGCCTCGGAGCCACCGCAGCAGGGCTGAGCTGGGCTGCCTCACCCTCTCGGCAGCGGGGAGAAGTCCTGGCTGGGTTTGCATGTCAGAGGAGCACTCAGAAACCCAGGTGCCTCGCAGGACCAGGCTGAGGAGCAGTGACCACTCAGCTGAGGGTGGGGAGAGAAGACTGTCCTAGTATTCAGTGGTCCTGCTCGAAATCAGACCCAGAAAAGTGGCGAGGAGGGAGAGCGTGAAGGCTGGTGGGCCAAAGCCTGGCAAAGTCATGGTGTCTTCTCTCACCTTCTCCCACCGGAGGGACAGGCTGGGAGCTGGAGTGGCTTCACAGCACTTTCTCCAGAAGGCTCTGCACTGCCTGCACCCATCTCAGGTTTTCCCCATCCGCCTGCTCCCCCTGCCCCAAGCCAGCATCCCAGCAGCAGCTTGGGAGAGGTGGGTGAGGGGCACAAAAGTCACCCCCTGGGCATGGGGGGAGAGGGCCTGGGTTAGGGACACAGAGCTGGGTGAAGCCTGCACCCGCCCTGCTCATTTCCAGCCTTTCCTGGTGGGTGGTGAAGCTGCTTTCGCAATTGTTTCCTGTGAAAAGCCCGCACCAGGAAGCTTGGCCACTTACCCTCCTTGAAAAAGAAATATTTCTCTGCAGGAAATTGCTTCTTGAAAACAGCCCCGGCCGCCCGGGAGAAGCTGCCGAGGAACTGACGTGTGCGCAGGGCGGGCGGCCCAGGACGCCGAAACTGCGGAGCCGGGGGAGGCGATGGAGATGCGAGCCGATCAGAGGGGAGATGCTCAGATAGAACCAACAGGTCCTGCACTCGCTGTCTTGGGCCATTCCTCCCTTGCCTGCTTGTTTTCTCAGGAGGAAGGGCTTTTTTTGGCATGCAAAAGGAGGCACGATTATAAATGGGGTATGTAGGTATGTATTCAACTACCCGCTGTGCAGGTTTGGGTCCAACACAAGCACGAGACAGGCTTGAGAGTAGATATCATTGGGGTTTTAAGTCTCATAAATTCCCTGTCCTGCTCCATCGTTGCAGTGACAGACTCTGGAGGGTCTAATGCCAAAGGGAGCATTGGAGCTGCCCCCTCCTCTAATTTCATAAGGGTGGTGGCACACCACTTCCATACCTGCTCATTGAAAATCCATTGCTAAAAGGGTAAATATTTACCTAAAAGGGTAAATAATTCCTGAGCCTGGAGCTCAGGAAGCAGTGTCAGGGAAGAGGGGAAGCGGTCATTGCTCAGTGATGTTTTCCCAGTTTAATTAGATTGGAACTGCCCTCCCTTGCTGGCAGAGCCCACGGAGGCTCTTGGCCCCTGCTTAAACACAAGCTTTCTTTCTCTCCTGGGTTTCATAAAAGCACGGGGACCTCTGGAGTTCTCATGTAATCAGCTATCCCAGCCAAAGCATTGTGAAAAGAGCTGGGCCAATATTTTCCAGATAAGTTAGGTTTTGGCTCTGCAGATTGGATTTTTTGCACCCAGGTGGGAGCATGCCTGATCCCATAAAAAGGCAGAGGTTTCCTCAAACCCTGAAGATGGAGAGAGCCTTTTCTTGGGTGCCCAGTGGAAGGAGAAGAGAGAATGGGAACAAATTAAAGCATGGGACATGATACTTAAGCATAAAAATGCCCACTTTTTCACTGGGAGGGTGGTCAAACACTGCATCAGGTTGCCCAGAGAGGCTGTGGAGTCTCCATCCTTGGAGATATTGGGATACCCAACTAGGATGCAATACCTGCCTTAGCAGATGCTGCTGTGAGACATGGGTTGGACCAGAAGCACCTCAGAGGGACCTCCAGCCTCAGCCCTTCTGTGACAACTTCCCTTAGCTGCCCAGCCACTGCACATGTCTTCTGGCTTTTGCACAGGAGGGGTTGGTTTGCTTCTTCTGCAGGAACGTGCCAGAGAGTAATTTTGTAGTCTTTGGACCAGAACTCATTGACGTGTTGATGTGAAAGTCTCCAAGCTCTGCAGCAAAAGTGCCTCCCAGAGAGGCACAGGATGCTATGCTCTTTTAATAGAGGAGAAATGGCACGATCCAAGGACCTGGACTTGCAGCTTGTGGCAGCCTCATGCTTCACAAGATGCTCCCCAAAGGTTTCTCCACGTGGCAGTTCTTCCCCAGCCTACACACCTACCTGCCTTGCAGGGGCAGCAGGGGGGAAGATGCTTGCCAGGACCCAGCATCCTGGCAGGATGGAGCCCACCGGAGACTTTGCCCTGAAGCGGGGCTGTGTTAGGGAGGAGAAGCTGTTCCCATCGCCGAGTTTGATGCCGGTGCTCCACGGCGACGGCTTGCTGCGGAAAGGAGAGCACTGCACTTAGATCCTCCTGCTGAGCCTTTGTGGGTGAAGCGCTTCACCAGGCCAAAGTCATCTGACATTTTTCTCGGGGGCGGGTGAAGCTAATGAATCCCGATTAGGCAGTGCGGAGGCTGGGGAGCTAGATTTCTGCTGAATATATATGAAGACAAATGTAAATTCCAAACTTTCTAGGGAGTATTTTTACCCTGGCTCAGTGTTAACGTTGATAAAAATAGTCACAAATTAGTGCAGGAGTAGAAAGCAAATTTGGGTCTTTTTTTTTTTTTTCTTTCTGTTAAAACCATACATCTATTTCTCTACCAGGAGTTAACCTCTTACACGCATTAATGAAACATGGGGTAAACCATTAACAAGTGCCCTTCCCTGACAAAACAACTCCTACCTCAAATAAGTAATTAGGAAGGAAAGCTGAAGTTAAATAAAAAAAGTCTTTCCTTTTTCTTTTTTTTTTTTTTTTTTTTTTTTTATTTAAGACAGAACAAAGTGATTCAATCCAAGAAATTCAGCACTGCAAGAGGAAGTTACCATCACACCAGCCCACCCGCCCGGTTCCCTAGCACCCAAATGCTTGCAAAGGTGATGGGGAGGCACCAGCCCCGCTCTACCGATGGGAAGAGCGCAGTATAGAAAATCGTGATTTCACTCAACGTGACAGAGCAAACCAGAAGGTACCCTGGGAGCCCAGGTCGTCTGAGCAAATTCCCAGCTGAAATACTGCTCGCAAAATACTGCTTTGAGCTGCCAGTCCATCATTAAACTGCCAGGAAGGAGCATCCTCTCGGTACTGATGGGTATTTGACCACCCGCACCTGAGACAGGTGAAGACTCCTACAAGAAGGAGCTTAATAGCTTTATGGATTGATATCTGGGCCATGAATCATACCTGATACTTGTTATTAGATATTGCAAACAGCTGACTGAGCAAAGAGAAGATAAGTCTTAGGAAGGTTTAGCTGCTACAGCCCGGAGCGGTTGGGGGAAGGGCTGCTTTGACAGCTGAGACTGGAAGGAAAATCATTTTGGGGTGCAATGTTGCAGAGAAAGTGCATGTTAAAAAGAAAGAAAGAAAGAAAAAAGGCAAAGACATGCTTTTTAGAGGTTCATTTTTAAGGAGAAAATGTGGTTTAACTTCTGACCAGCTTCTAATTGCAAATATTTTGCTTTACTCTTCAAACCCTTAGGAACACTAGCCCCCACCTGAGTTGTATTTAGTACCGTGGGTCCCCTCGTGGTGTGACACTTTCTTCCCTTTCCTCAGACTTTGGCTGCTCCTTTGGCTCAAAGTAGCAGCTGTGACATCCTTGGGAGCTATTCCCACTGTAGGGCTAAGTCAGGACCTGGAATGAGTTTGGGGGTACACATCTGCTAACAACACATTTACCTTGTGTTCTGCCATGACTCACGGTTATGGTCTATGTTTCTAAAACACAAGACGAAGGCCCAGGTGGCAAAAAGACATCAAAACCCACCATGGGAGAAGGGAGGTGGCAGCAATGGAAATGAGGAACCCAAGGCAGTGGCTGCATCGGCATCACGGGAGACCGGGATGGATGAAGACAAAAGCAACCTGAAGCCAAGCCAGCAAGGCATGGCTGTGGGCATGGGGAAGTTGCTGGTCACCATGCTGGGCATCAAGTAGAAAGGCTGATGGAGGAGAGAGTCTTTCCGCAGCATGACAACAACCAGAAAGATGGACACAGCCCTGTGTATTAGAAACCCAAGGCCAGCTGTGGTGGAATAGCATGGAGGCAATGGTGGTCCACCAGTTATCGCTTTGTGCCGTCCTTGTCGCAAGCACTTGGACTCTCTGGAGTTGGGCTGAAAGCTGCTCATTTCTGGGCATGTGCTGACATTCTGCTGCCAGCAAAGCCACGTACATGGTGAGACAAACACCACTGAGACCCCTGAGCCCTGGCCAGCCCCGCTGTGCTGGCGGAGGTGCTGGCACATGCCATCCTGGCCCCGGCCTACGTGCTTCTTCTGATCTGCCATGTTTCGGGAAACCACATGGATGCAAGACGCCTTCTCCTTGGGAGGGCATTTGATGGGGATGCCCACAGCTCTGCAGAGCAGGGATTTCTTCTTTCGTGGACGAAATCCCCCTGGATGGCATCCCTGGCTGCTGCGGGGAGGATGCAGGGCCTGGCAAAGGGAGCCTGGCGCTGGAGGATGCCGACTCGGGCTTGCTTCTGGCTGCGGTGCATTTTGGAGCGGCTGACTCAAGAGGGCAGCATGCCGACAGGCTGGCACCGCTGCCCGCTGCCCTGCCTGCGCCTGCCTGCCGGGCTGCAGCGGGAATCCGCCGGGATGAGCCTTACTCCTGATGGGAGAAGCCACGGGAGTCTCTGTTGCTCCCCTCCCAATGTCCCTCGGCTCCTGGCTGGGCAGGCAGAAGGTGCCACACTGGCTTTAGGTGACATTATTTCGCTTTCGCCCTCGTCAGGGCGCAATCTGGTCTTGCCTCTGCAGGTGATGCGCCTGGAGCCTGTCCCGAAACTTCTGTGGTTGCTAATGCGACCGCAAAATGGAGGTGAAACATTTCTCTTCTGGTTTCACAGCCTCGCACGCCGGCGGTGGCACCTGCCTCCCTCGTGCCGCCCCAGAGCAGCCGAGGGCTCCCCGTAAGATTTCTGGGCAGTTTTCAGTACACACAAGGGCTCCAAACCCAAATGTAAGGTTCGCTTTGGGTTTTTTTTTGCACAACCCGCTGCTCTTCCCCCGATGAATTGAAGGTGCTTTGATAAACATACTGAAAGGTCAGCTATTTTCACCGTGGCTTGCATAAGAACCTCAACATCCTCTGCTGCAAGAGCAGCGTTAGTAACTTCCTACTGCAACACTGAATCACAATAGCTTCCCACAGCAACCAGCGGTAAAAATAAACTGGGCAAGGGGAAGTGGACGGCTTCTGCTGTTCCGCTTTCTCGGGCACACTTGAGTCACACAACAAAAAAAAAGCCCTGTAGGGCGAGCCGTTGATTTTGCTGATGCCGACGAAATCCACGAACGGCTGGGAGCGCGGTCCCACTGAAATCACGGAGTGTTTTGCAACGGGATGCTCAGGGTGCTCCAAGTTAAGCATGTGCTCAAGTGCTGCGTTGAGTCTGTATTTTCCAGGAGGGTCCAGGCTTACGAACTGGGCTACAAGGAGACGGGGACCCCAGCGCAGCCGAGCGCTGCTTTTGTACTAAAGACAGAGGAAAATGGCCTCTTTGGGATGTTTTCTGTGTCAAGAGAATATAAAAGACCACTGGGGAGACGGCGGGTCTGTTACAGTTTCAGTAGCAGATCTTGGCTTTGAGAAAAGCAGATCTTGACTGGATGAGAAGCATCCTCAAATACAATCCAATTCGTATTTCTTGCCTTGAGACAACATCATTCGAACATCACAGTTTTAAATGCTATTACAACTAGGACTCCGTGTGTGTGTGTGTGTGCGCGCGTGCGCACATGTTTATTTGCATGTGGGGGTTGTTTTAAAGAACAATATCTTTCCTGTTACACAAAATGCAGCCCAGGTCTTGAAATTCGGCCAGCTGGGAAAAAAAAACCCTGTTGAGACCTCGTCAGGTCACTGAGCCTGGGAATCTGCTGGTGAGACAGACGCTGGCTCTTCCCTTTGTGACAGTATTTGCTGAGGAAGTTTATAGTAAGAGGCTGAAGTGAACAGAAGTTAAGAGCCAAAAAGGAACGGCTCATCTGTCCCAGAGCGGGGAGGAGGAGCCGACCCCCTTCCCGCTGATGCCCAAGGGAATTCAGAGCTCTTGTAGGATAACCCAGGTGTGAAGGGAACCACGGGAGGGCTCTAGTCAAACCTCCTGCTGGAAGCTGGGTCAGCCCCGAGGTCAGCCAAGGTTACCCGGGGCTGCGCTGAGTCGGATCTCGAAAAACCAACAAGGCTGGAGATTGCACAACCTCTCTGAGCCACCCATCACCGTCTGCCTGCCTGCGCCGGGGAAACAGACTGCGATGGAAGCAAAACCACGTTCTTAATGTCATCCTGCTCATTAAAAAAAGAGAAAGATCAAATCTATTCTGTAACTGAAGCAGACTCTGTGAGGCGTGGAAAACTTCTGATTCACACGAAAAGGCACGTAAGAGATGGAAGGAAACCAGAAGGATGCCTCCAGTTACATTCCTATCTGGAAATTTCAGTATCGCAGCACAAAAGGTTTGTATTTATAGTGGTGGTACCAGTGGGGAAGATATTCCAAAAATAAATGATGCATAGATAAAAATCATCTATTTTGAGGCTCGAAAGATAATCTGGAGGCTTAATGAGTCTCAAGTCAATTTTATTTTGGAGCTCTGTGTTGCCGTCCGAGACCGGGCTGCCTGTGACCCACTCAAAACCCACGCAGGCCCCCGCCCCCCCGCCGTGGACCCTCTCCCTTCGCTCCCTGAACTTTTTCTTAAGCTTTTGGCCGAAAACTGAGGGGGAAGGGGGTGACGAGGCGGGTTGGTTCCGCCACCCCGGGCCGGGGTCTGCTGGGCCCCCCCCATCTCTCGCCACGCCCCGCCATGCCCCGCCCCGCCCCGCGCGCGCCTTCCCGCGCTCTGCCCCCGCC